>CM053170.1:42251795-42269678 GCA_012977825.3 Pteromalus puparum | reverse complement strand
TCAACGGAAAATGTATTCTTACTCACCAGGCATAAGAAAGCGGTCACTGCAGTAGAAAGTAGCTGCAGCAAAAAAAAAGAAAGAAAAAATTACGCGACCATGCCATGTAGTGGTGAAAGCAACTATCCGCGACACGAGAGGAAAAGGTTCAGTGCAGCAGAAAAAAAACATCCCTAGATGCTAACCATCCTCGCAGGTAGTTACTACAGACTCTCGTGTAACCCGCAAGGCATTTTCACAATTTTTCGACGGGAGGATCATGAAAAACTAAAGACTCGCGACACTTTTCCGTATGCATGCACCTGAGATTTTTGTACATACCCTTCGTCTTCCACCACCACCACCCGCAGCATCATCATTGACACTTTCCTCCAATCACAAGTTAACGACTTGCTGAAAATTTCCCTCTGTTTAGAGGGGATGTTTTTTTAAATAGGATTAGTATTTTATATAGGATAGTTTAAATAGCGACGACGAGAAGGCAGGACTCGATGGGATGTGATGTCGTTTACAACAGGCGGAGGTGACGGAGTCCTGAACTTGGTGTTCGTCAGGTCGATCAGTAGAGGTGATGCCATAAAAGTATATACAAATTAATAATATATTAATTATTATTAATAATTATATTAATTATTAAATTAATTTTAAAAATACTTACGAATGTCAAAATTGAATCCTAAACAGGTTATTATTATTATTATTACTACAGTTGTTGTACTTACGGCTTTCAAATGTGTAGCCCTGTGGTACATTATCCAAAGGAACCAACTGTGCTTGAGAGGGTATCGAGTCACGTACACACACTAAAACAATGTTAAATTATTATTTATTTTTTTATTATATTATTATTCAAATTAGAATATACTTACGTAAAGCCAGATGGCGGTTGTACAACTCCTTCAAAAGACTTTTTCGTGTCTGTAGTGAACCCTGTTTTTACATACATAGCCGGCTAGCAGTGTAGCTGTATCACTGGTGAAAATATATTTCAGAGAATTCGCAATCTCACGAGTTGTTGCGGATCGCAGCACTTTTAAAAATATTTTTAAGATGCACTTTTCATCGCCATTTTTTATTTGACCACGCCACGAACGATTTAATTTATTTTTAACAATGTTGTTAGGCGTTATAACAACATTCACCGTACTTAATGCAGCTTTACGCAGCGTTGCAAGCTCGTCGCAAGACATTTTCACGATCCTTCTCGACGGGAGGATCGAGAAAACTGTGGACTCTTAACAGTTTTCCGTATAAAGGTATCTAAGATTTTCGTACACGCCCTTTACGCACTACCACATCCTCAAGCAACAGCATCGCCATAGGTACTTTCCTCCAATCACGTTAACTAGTCGCTGAAAATGTCCCTCCGTTTAGAGGGGATGATTTTTTTCTTAAAATAGTATTAGTACTCCTCACACAGCTAGTAGCTGCAGAGGGTCGGCACCTAACGCACATTCGAAGGATTAAAAAGTGTTATACTGTGTATCCACGAACGTGCACGACGACTTGAACCTGTTATTTCAGAAATTAACGATTCTAAAGATTTGTTAATGGACGTGCTCGAAGATAGGTTAACTATGTATCACTACGCAAATTCAAACACCGAACAAACTGTTAAAAATCTTATTTTTGAGGAACGTCATTCTATCAAAGAAAAGCTTTTAAGTAAATTCAATCCACAAAATTCTGTATTTTTACAACATTATTTTGACATCGTTTTTCTAGAAATGATTGTTCTACACCACCATATTTTTCATGACGAAATTTATAATAGATTTTGTTTAAACAGTGCGCAAAAAATCTAAATGTATAACATATATATAGTTTATGATAAATAAATCTTGAAAAATGTCTACAAAACAATCTCTCTTTTTTATTAACCGTTCCATCTTCCTCTTAAACTCCCTCACAAGAAACACACAGAAAAATGCATCCTCACCCATCACATATAAGCGAAAGTCGATGCAGCGAAAAAAAACAAACGATCCTCGTACTATAGCGTCGCATTTTCAAGACGCAAAAAATACAGAGACACCGTTAGGTCAACGATAATCATCTTTACACCTGCGGCACCACTTCATGTAAGCGAAAGTCGGTGCAGCAAAAAAACTTGATGCAGCAAAAAAAAGCGATCCTCGTACTACAGGGTTACATTTCTAAGACGCAAAAAAAAAATACAGAGACACCGCCAGGTCAACGCTAATCAAGGGACGCTACAGCGCCGCGCTGGCGAGTTCATCTTTACATCTGCACTGCCACCGGTATATACGCTTAAAAATGTCACCCGCCTACAATGATATTTATTGTCTATTAAAGATAAGATCTCGACACGCGCTAGTCCCAAAGTCACCGCGACCCTTCGTTACCCCAAACATAGGACCCACACCTGCAGAGCGACTAGACTTTCCCTGAGCCATGACGTCACTGGCGCCACTAGGCCACGCCCCCTGTCTGCCTAGGCTTGCCCCTTTCTACTAGCGGCGCTTGCGGGATATGAATTCGACATTATATATCGCCCCGGCATCAAGAACGCGAATGCCGACGCGCTCTCTCGAAACCCGGTGATTGCAGAAGGCGAAGTGAATCCGGATTTGCCGCGATTAGAGCTGTACGAGCTAGCTGACAAGCGAATCAGAGAAAATCCCGACGAGGAGGCTGGCGCGCCACCGGGCAGAATATTCCGGGCCCGCGCGATCAAAACGCACGGCGCCGACGGAAACAGAAAAACGCGCCGAGAAGCATCTAACTCGGAAAGCTCGATAAGCCGCGACGAAGCGAAAAAGCCCTGCGATGATAAGTCGATAATTTTCAAGCGCGGTGAGTTTCTCGCCGTGAGAAACGAATTCGATGATTTTTACATATGCTGCCTGTTACACGACGTGTATCACGGCGACGAGAAATTGAAAATTTAATGGTTTTCTGCAGTAGAAGGCTGCGAGTTCGTGTACACTCCGGACTACCACGATGTAACATTGTATGATTGCGTACTGACGAACGTAACGCTGAAAAGGGCAAACAAAAATAGGTACTTCTTGGACGGGGCGGAAAACACGAGGATAAAACAAATTTTGAAAGAGTCGATAGAATTTTGCGCCGACGCGCCCGCAGCGAGGCCTTCGGGTTGGAGCCCAAATCGAGACGAGATGACGAGCGCCGACGAGTCCATGCGTTCGGTAAGATCTACGATCTCGAACAGTACAAACTCTGATTGTATCCCGCCCGAAATCCGGCCGTACGTAAAGTACGTGGCATCGTCGGTCAAAGCAGCCCGTAGCACCCAACGGACGCGGGGCCCGCTATCTCAAAAGCTGTACGACCCCAGCAGCACGAGCAGCGAAGATCAGGCCACACGCCTCCCCCCAGCGGGCAAAGTAACCAGAAACCTGGAGCCTCTTCAGACGTTTAGCTTTCCTCTCGGACCCATAACACAGGATGCGGTCTCCCCGAATCCGGCGCAACACCCCGGCGCATTAAATACACCGCCAGCCGCCGAAAATCCACTTTCCGTCGCAACGCGCGTAAGTGCAGTAACCGGCCCGGAAGCCACGAGCCTAGTCGCGCACGCGAAAGATCCGCTAACCAAGGCCCTTAAGAGCCAGGACGCCTCAGCCTGGCCGTGGTCCGGAAAGAATTTCAAGAAAAAGCTAAGAGTCGAAGTAGAGGGAAGAGAATTCGAAGGCAAGGGCGGCATGCGCATAGACGTGTGGGAAGCCAATTCATCGGTCGCGCCGGAGGTCAGCAAGCTAGACGCAGTGTCAGCAAGAACACCGCCGCACGCGCGGGACGAAAACATGCGCGCATGTGAACAAAACGCGCGCGCAGCAAGCCGCAGTTCGATCAGCGTAATCGGAGTAACTTGAAAGAGTCTTATTTTTCGTTACTTACGATAGCCGAAAAATAAGATTCGCGAGTTCGTAGAAAATTTTGTTTAAGGACTTGTGGCGCAGATATTATTAATTCGTAGCATAGGAGTAGACAAGGAGCAGTGGGTTGAATGAAATATTACACAGATTTATGAGTGAAAGATTGATTGTGGCTAACAGCCTTTATTCTCTTTATTTATTACTCAAAAGAAAAAGCTTACTCAAGAATATACCAAGAAAATGTTACTAATATAATATCAAAATTAGAAAATCGACACCTAGAAAAACTCCAAAAACAACTGACAACAATTGCGGCGGCTCGACATATCAAATCACTTTATAAACACGGACTAGAATATTATTTGAATATGTTACAATGTTGACTCCTTATGATATCAATCGAGAAGAACCTATTGCGCAGGAAAAGATAATTTATAATAATGATTAGTAAAATGTGGATGAGTTATTAAATGAAATGTTCTGGAATGAATGAAAGCTGATGTAGAAAAGATTGAATATATACTTGAGGGATGATATTGACTTTTGTTCTAAGAGAAAAATACGCGGCGAATACTCTGGTTTTCTTAAGTATATGTCTGAAAATTTATTATCCGATTTTTATTATATATACGATTACTTATTTTCCACTACCGTGTATCCAGACACGTGTCCGGCTTTCAACGGATAGATTACGTGGGAAATAAGTCTCGACAGTATTAACGTGGTTCGATGAATATAAGAGAAAGATTATTATTACACATATGATAAATTATTAATGAATGTATAGTAAGTGAATTGATAAAATGTTACACAGTAGAAATGAAAAGAAGAATGATATGCGATCTTCGCGATTGTTGTAGATTAATTCGATTAGTATTACGAGGTGTTACAATGAGAAAAATTTATTATACGTATAATTCGCGAGATGCGACCATGGGAAAACCTACTGAGCTAGCCCAGTAGGATAGCATGAAGCTATCTTTTTATGACCCGTCGGTGGCAGGGTTAGTGAAATATGTATAGAAGCGTGAGTCTTTCCCGGAGGAATAGACTCCCCGGATCAGTCTGGTGTAGAGATCCCCGGGTGCGAGAAATACACTAAAGAACAATGTTAGTTTATTAATCTATTAGGATAAAATTAGAATACATAGAGTCCAGCGGCGAGGCGAAACGGCAACTCGAGCAGCTAGGACCTGGCTTCCTCTGGAACACTCTGGCACGTGGTTTCGTCTGTAGAAGCATCATGTGGAGTGTTGTAGTCTGTTGAAGGAAGGAAATGTACTGATCCGCTGCTTCGCTCGAGCTGGTCAGCGAGGCGACGAGCGAAGCGGGACCACTAGGAGAGGGGTATGCGCAGTGGACGAAATCTCGTTTGCAGCGTAGATCTGCTGCGTCGGCGGCCCTCATACGATCGATAATCGTATGGGAGCCGTGTAAGCGCGAGAGAGAGAGAGCGAGGCAGCCCTGTACATACGCTCCGCGGCACCTGAGCCAGTAGATCAGGGCCGTACCTGCACGGACCCAAAATGTGGCCGTTGCACCACACCTCCCTCCGGGGAAAACTATTGACTACAGCTTCAGGCAATAGTTTGATCCACACTGCTACTGAAACGCGTCCTAAAATGATTAAAAAAAATTACATATGTTCAGGGTTACAAACGAATTCCAAGATTACCTCTGAAGGATCCGGGATCAATTTCTCAACAGCCCGATCTACTCACAAAAAGAAAAATGAGGATCAATTCAATAGTGAAGGTACTAAGTTTTGACCTACATGCGTCAATCAACTGCCAATGAATCTAAGATGAAAAGTGCATCAGGGTCAAGGAACACTGAGCAAAAAAAAAACTTGGATCACTCCCTAGATCGCTTAAATCACGCCGATATTCCTGAAAATCAATTCCTAGGATCACCGGGTGGACTGAGTTGAAAAGACAAGAGTTTGATATGAGCTGCTTGGGCTCATTATAACCGGGAAACAGTTTCTTGCAAGTGATAATGTTTTTACGCTTCATAGGGTCCAATCACCTTCACGCCCATATGGACGCATTGGTCAGAAGTTTTCGAGAAGACGCGAGTATGTTTACTACAAGTGACCAAAGTAATGAAATGGAGGAATTTCCTATTTCATTCGATATTTCAGAACGGTGAGCCTGAAGGAGGTTTCGATCAGACTGTAGTAGAATTTTCCTCATCGAGGAGATACTCACGCGATGGCTCAGAGAAACAACTAAAACAATTGGATAAGTGAAAACGTATTACCTATCTGAACAAGTCCATTATTTCCGCTAAAATTACTCGCTCTCAAAGTAAAAAAAAATCTAGTTAAGCGAGGATCCAAAAAAAAAGTCGTATGGGAGCCGTGTAAGCGCGAGAGAGAGAGAGCGAGGCAGCCCTGTACATACGCTCCGCGACACCTGAGCCAGTAGATCAGGGCCGTACCTGCACGGACCTAAAATGTGGCCGTTGCAAACTCGTCCGCGTAAACGAAACAATTTCGACGGAAAGAACGGGTCGGGTGTACAGGAAAGTTACTCGAAGTCCGAAAAATCCGCCGACGGTCAAGAAAGCGCAGTTAGCATGAATTCCGCGCCGAATAGTAACCAGAACCAAGCCTACGAAGCGCATCCCGAACCATCTGCTGACTCCGAAGGCCCTCGCGAAGACTTCTCGGGTATACCGCGAAACTACGAACGGAAACCCGCGCCGTCGGACGAAAACTCGTCAGCAAGTTCGGGTAACGTCTGCATGTATACATACATTCGCAAAAAGCATCCGACAATATTCCCAGCGCGCCGCCGGGAAATTGTCTATATTATTCATTAATGAAGGTGCTCAAGCTCGAGACTTCGGCGACTAGCCTCAGACGCCGATTGCTCGCTTCACCATTATTAGGATCGTGCGGAGAACCGGCCGAGGCAAAAAGAATTTTAGAGTCAAACACCGAGTACGGTAATATCGATTGCGCATTTATTTTCGCGAATGAATTCGGCGTAAACGTCTGCGTCTACTATGATCTCCCCGGAGAGACGCGCATTTTCTGCCACATCGTAGTGCCTGGCGCATCGGAAACGATTCACTTAAATCTAACCGGTCAGCACTTTACACCCTAAACACGGGTAGAGGCACCTAAAGCCTCCGCAAAGACTCGAAAGCTTAGACGCAACTTATCTTCTTCGAGCAGCGAGGAAAGCGAAAGGCCCAAATCTCCGATTTTAGGGAGAAAGGCCCGAACAAGCAAGAAAACGTCGCGCACGACTGTACGGCCGGGTATAGTAAATAATAAAAATCACGGCGACGTCCAGGACAAATCGGCCTCGGAGGCCAGAAACGCGCCGTCACCCATAGAATCGAACGAGTCTCCGTGTCGTGAAAATCAGTCAGATACGGGAAATGTATCGCCGATGAATCTCTCGCTAATCGTAGGCAGAGATTCGCTAAGCGCGGCCAGGTCCCCGGAACCAAACTTGAGATTTAGCTTCAGCGAAAGCCAAGACGGCGATAGTCCCGCCAAGGTCGCAGCTCAAGTCAGTCCGTATTCACCGCACCCCGATGCAACTGCACCGTCAGCTGCACGTGACGTCAGTAGCGAGAGCGATGCAGCGTCGGCCTTCGACGTAAGCGCAAGCGCCGCCGCAGCTGCTTTAAACAACAGCAAGATGAAACGCTACGTAGTAGCCGGAGCGAGGCCCCCACGCGAAAAACCCCCATGGGCAACTCCCGACGGTCAGGAGCCCCCTCCGTTTATTCACCTGCAGTCGCTCGATGAGCACCCATTCCGGTTCCAAGAAAATCTAGTCTACCTGATCTCAGCAGATAAATTTATTTCTACTGAGATACAGGAAGCGTTTGTCGAACGAGGATATCTAGACCCTAACGCGTTAACCGAGAACGATTTTAAGTTGGGCGAAGTTAACGTAACAGAGTGCAAAGGGTTCAAACTTATCGGGGTTTACATAAAAAGCATTTTCGAGGACCGCCCGCTACGAGCAGACCTAAGCAAATGCCTACGCACCTTGAAACGCGTAGCTTTAAGGGAAAATTTACGCAGCTTCGCCATAATCCGAGACCTCGCGATGCTCACGTTATCGCAATGGGCCAGTTTTATAGAATTATTCGACAGGATTTTCGCAAATAAACCCATTGTTGCCCATTGGGCCGCCAGCCGCGATCGTAACCGATCAGGGCACGCACTTCCAGAATAAAGTTCTCGAGGAACTCGCAAGAATTTTTGGGATTAAGAAATTTTGTACGACGGCGTACCCGCAAGCAAATGGCTCCATAGAACGGATGCACCATACGCTCACGGAGTACCTGCGTAAATACGTGAGAAGTACCGACGAATGGGATATCTGGACACCGATTTGCCAGCACGCGTATAATTGCACGGAACATGAGAGCACACGGTACACCCCGCACGAGCTATTATTCGGCGTTAAGCCCAGAACGCCCTCGAGCTTTCCGCGAAGCGAAAGCGGCGTAACGTATAATGAGTATATTAATGACATTACTCTTAATCTCACGGCCCTGCAAACGATGGCCGCGATGAATTTAGTCCAATCTAAGTATAAGTCTAAGCATTATTACGACCGGAAGCTAAACTCGAAGCATTTCCGCGAAGGTGAAGTTCCTACTTAAAGAACCCAAAAAAGGTAAATTTTCGAAAGAGTTCAACGGACCTTTTGAAATAATTTAAGTAAATAGAAAAACGANCGGAAGCTAAACTCGAAGCATTTCCGCGAAGGTGAAATAGTCTTCCTACTTAAAGAACCCAAAAAAGGGAAATTTTCGAAAGAGTTCAACGGACCTTTCGAAATAATTCAAGTAAATAGAAAAACGAACAACGTTACGATCAAAAACGACGAAATGTCAAGAGTAGTGCACGTTAATAAGCTAGTACGACCAAGCGCACTAGCCAGGGAAGCTGATTCGTCAGCAGGACGTTTTTTTTTACTGTTTTTTTGCGCGGCCCCGGACGTGGGCCGCGCAATAAAACAAAAAACGTCCCATACTCCCAAGATACGCTTCACGCAACGAAAAGCCGGCTGCTCCAGGTTATCGTTCCTCATAGTGTTAACCAAAGCATTTGGTTTCAGGATTCGCGTGCACATCTGCGAAGGAGCGGTCGANCCCAGGCCGATTCATCCATCAGCTGAAGGAAAACTTGGGCCTGATTACCGAGAAAATCGCGCCCCTCGCGACATCCAGTACGGACTGGAAGATAATCCAAAAGACCGACTTGCGGCCTTATTTCAAAGCGAGCGAAGAACTCGTTGATCATGTTGCTAGCATCATCCACGCCTGTAAACCCCGGTGCGATGACGAGGGCTTACTTGAAGAAGTTATCATAGCCGCTCGCCAAGCAGAACGCATACTAGACTTAGTCCTAACACACAGCGAGGGCGAAGGGCATCAGCGTGCTCGGCGATCTCTGCTTCCGTTCATCGGCTCAATTCACAAATTCCTGTACGGTACGTTGACCGAAGCCGACGAGGCTGAAATACAGGAAGCTGTGAGAGCAATTGCCGAGGATACGCGGAAAACCGCGGCTCTCCTCGCGAATCAAACAGAGATAGTCGAGCGCGAGCTATCGGATATAGACAGTAGGATGCTAAAAATGAAAGTGGCAACCAGCATATTGTTCAACAAAACAATCGAAGGCAATATCGCCCTTACCGCCCAGAACGCGATTCAAAATGCGAAGGCGAGCATTGCCCAATTCAGACTCGACACTGAAGTTATCACGGACGCGGTATTATTCGCGGCGAAGGGCCTTATCCACCCACGAATGATGGCGCCAGAAGTAATAAGCCGCGCGGCGAGTACCGTGGAAACCGCGGTGGCCAACGCGAAATTCCCGCTCCCCGACGGCAAATTCTCAGCGATTCCGGTAATGAAGGTATCAAGAATTGCAATCATGCTATCAAACGGCCACCTGATTTACGTGGTGGCCATCCCTCTCCTCGACATTGAAAAATTCAACCTTTTTAAGGCCTCTCCGATACCGACGGTACAGCAAGTAATAGATGCTTGTAGCATCGCTGCGTACGTTTGGCCAGAACATAGTTATTTTGCGGTGAGCGAGTCGAACCGCACGTACATGCCATTACCTGCAGAAAGAGTCTCGAAGCTGCGCAAGCTTGGCAACACGTTAATCGCGGTAAATCCTGAACCCATTCGAGAGATTCAGGATAGCGCCGCGTGCGAAATTAAAATCGCGTCAGGGCACCCGATCGAGGACCCGAGCCATTGCGATGTCAGGATCAAGCAATTGAGGGACACGTTTTGGCTTAGACTGTACAAAGCCAACACGTGGATATACGCTACGAGATGGCCCGAGGATATTTTTATCCAATGCCTACGCGCCGAACAAATAGCTACTCGGTTATCGGGCGCGGGCATACTCGAGCTCCACGAGGGCTGCGCGGCACACACAGGCAGCGCGCGCCTAACAGCATCCCGATCATTTAACGCCCGAGTAAACGGCACAACCTTCGAGACAATCCAATTTAATATGTCTAAGATAATCGCGAGTTTAAATACATCGGCGGACTCGGAGGCAGACTTCGAGCAGGCCATCGCGAGCGAGGCAGCTTACCGGGCGAAAAACTTGCACGGCACGGACCTCGAAAATTTAAAAACCGGAGCGGCGAAATCGCGGACAAAGCTCGGGAAATCGCGCAAAGGAAAGCTACAACGTTCGAGCTGAAGAATCTAGGCAGCTATTCGACTATATTCGGATACTCCTCTTGGTCCATGATAGGCGCCCTCGTGATCGCGATCGGCCTGGTGCTTCGTTCGTTATCGCGCCGGGAAGCCCATGCGCGATTTAATGAAGCAGCACAAGACGATCATGCACCTAGAAATGGCGCGCGAATTCCGCCGGAACCTAGCCGAAACTACGGCATAATTCCCGTAGTAACATAAAGCTATGACTATTGCTGATTAGCCATAGAGAATGGGTTTCGACCCCGAGTAAGCATATATTACTTTACTTTACTTTACTTTAAGATTTATTTGTACAAGACAAAAAATTATAATTGAGATACATAGTGCGATTAAGTACATATAAATACAGTATAAGTCAGAATATAAATATAGTATAAGTCAGAGTGTGTGTAAAACTGTCACATAAGTCATAGCATAGAAATCATCAAACATGTTGTGTAGCTATAAGTACGCTAAGTTATAATTTCATGTATACGTAGATATACTCGTTATTGCACATGAATAATTTACAAAACCCTTCACATTAGAATATACATCACGCGAGTATGTCAGTCAGACTACTGGCTAGTTTTCGACAGGTTGTTACATATATACATTATCAATATCACTCGACTGACACAACAAGTGTCTACGGATCGCCCGCTTGAATCTCGAGAGGGATGGAAGATGCTTTATGCTACCTGGAATAGAATTCCACAGTCGTGATCCCCGCGATCGAAATGACTTTAAGCCAGTGTCAGTGTTTGCAGACGGTATCGAAAGTTCTCTGGCGTTAGTTCTGTTCGATGTCCGAGAATGATTTTTTTTCAAAAATTGCTGCGAGATACGAAGGTTGTTGCATGTTAATGGCCTTATATAGCATTACCGCGGAAAAGTATGTCCTCCTCCCCACAAGGTCTAGCCAATCAAGTCCTCTACGATACGGGCTGATGTGCTCATGCCTCCCAACACCGCAGACGTGCCTCACACATGAATTCTGTAAACGCTGCAGTCTCGTCTGTAGCCTACCTGTCACGTCGAGATACACCAGCGAACAATAGTCCAAGTGAGATATGCCAGTGCACTTACAAGCTGCTTACGTAACGCCTTGGTGGTACAGGATCGAAATGATTTGAGCCCATAAAGGGCTCTATTAACCTTTCGGCTAATAGCATCAACCTCGGTTCCCACGTCAACTTTGAATCCATGATAACACCAAGGTTAGTCACAGTATCAAAAAAAGGAACGAAAACTTTATCTCGAATTTCGATGCCAGGCAGACACATTGCCTTTACCTTGTTGATGTTATAATCAGAACCAAAAATTATTGCCTTAGTTTTCCCGACATTTAAACAGAGGGCATTCTCAGCAGCCCACACCGACACCGCTCTGGCCACCCTCGACAGGCGCTCCACTCCCTCGCGAAGGTCACGTCCAGTAGTCTGAGTGTAGGTTTGTAGGTCGTCGGCGTACAGCAAGTGCGTAACACCGTCAGTGAGCTGTCCTTTAGCATTTTTAAAGGATTTAAGTACATCTTGAAGATCCGTTATGTATATGCTAAAAAGAAGGGGCCCTAGGACCGAGCCTTGTGGAACTCCAAGATTTGTCGCGAGCCAATCCGAGCTACCGTTAGACATCGTAACTACTCTCTGGTTGCGTTCTGAAAAGTATGACTTTATCCATGAAACTACTCTGGAGAATCTCATTTTAATCAGCTTTCGCAGTAGTTTAGACGGTGAGATGGAGTCGATGCCTTGCTGAAATTGAACAGCAATAGAATCGTAAGCAGTCGATTGTGACTATCGATGCCAGTTCGAATGTCCTCCGTGAGTTTTAGCAGTGCTGTCTCCGTGCTGTGGTGCTGTCGAAATCCAGTTTGCAGGGGATCGAGTAGGTTGTTCGAGTTCAAGTACGAAGTTAGCTGATCGTGCACAATCTTCTCCAGCACCTTGGAGAGAAAACTCAATATGGCGATCGGGCGAAAATCCGAGACTGAGGATGGTATAGCTGTCTTTTTCAATGGTACCAGGAGAGCCCTCTTCCAAGCGCCGGGAAAGATTCCACTCGAGAGAGAGGCATTGAAGATATCCGCGAGATGGTGACCAATTGCCGGAAGGGCCTTTGCAATGATATTTTGCGGTATCCCGTCCTCTCCCTTAGCCTGCGAAGAAAAATGAAAAAAGCTCCTCCCGAGCCTTCCGCAGGAGGCCCAGGTTTTTCAGTTCGCTCCAGACATTCTTTTTACTCTCAAGAGCCTCAAAAATTTTGCTCTGGATAAAAGCCTGACGTGCCTCCTCCATGCGGTGCTCTATTAAAGCCGCGAGGGCCTGGTGTTCCTGCCTTATTTCACTGTTTCTCGTGCGAGAATAACGACGGTCCAGCGCATTCAGCTTGTCGAGCAAATCCTTCAGCTCAGCGTCGACCCACGGAGGCTCGCTCTTTTTACTCGGTTTGAACTCCTTTACTGGGGCGAGCGTATCCAATGCCTTCATCAGATTAGTGCCCAAGTGTTCCAGGCGAGTGTTAACATCCTCACTCGAGTTGCAAGTTAGCGACCAGTCACACTCATTCAGGAGTGACAGGAGCTCCTCTTGTCTAACAGCTTTAAAATTGCGATACGTGAAGTTACTGAGGATTGGTACATCGGGAGTCGAAAGGTCAACAGTCACGTCGATGATGTTATGACCGTTTTTAAAGTTCGGAACAGCATTATTTGAGTCGAGCGAGAGGTCGTAATGATCTGTATAGATCACATCAATCCATGTGGGAGATCCGCCCGCATGATGCGTCGCGCCGTGTTCGACCAATTTTAGGTTAAGATTGCATGCAAGCTCTTTTACAAATTTTGCCTCAGCTGATGCTGAGAGCATGTTTGCATTTAAGTCACCCATTACGATCCGGTGATCAAAACCCTCGGAATGGTGCTCTAGAGCGGTCGCGAGATCGGAGTTAATGAGCTCAGCATCCGGAGCCCGGTAGATAACCGCGACAAACACGGGAGGCAGGGACTCCTGTTGCACGCTGCACATTAAATATTCAGGAGCAACGGGTTTTCCCTCGTCCTGCTCAGTAGTAGATAAGCATAAGACCGTGGCTTTACATGTATTGCGTACGTACAAGAGAACCCCTCCTCCCTGCCTGTTTCTGTCCTGCCTAATAATCGAGTATCCATCTATCCGTACAAAAACATCCTCAATAGTGCAGCCGAGTCGCGTCTCCGCGATGCCGAAAAGGTGATAGGAGGGATGAGCAAGCAGAAATTGACGGAAAGTAGTTATATGCTTTTTAAGAAAGTTCGCGTTTAAAAATCCTGCCCTGAAACCGCCACGGTGCTCTCCCCTCGTCCTCGTCCTCGGGCCATCTAGTCACTGCCCCCCGTTCTCGACACCACCACTCGACACACAAGGAACTGCTCCGCCCACAACGCTGGTCTTATTAACATCAGGAGCAGTCTCAACCTGCACCGCGTCAGCCATGACAGTCCCAAAAGACACCGCAATCGCTCGCAGATCAGCCGCTGCAGTCACCAAATGCGACACCTCCCCGTCCCGGAATTTGGCCAGGAAGCGACCTCCCCTGTGCCAGAAATATTTGAATGCAGTCCTCGCGAAACTGCTTTTAAACTTTTGAATTGAGAAAACTTGTACCTACGCATATATCGTCAATCACATCCCGGCCAAGCCCCGAGAGAACAATATCTCGCGTACTGAGTCGCGTAAAACTATGCTTCGCGCACATAATATTCTTGACCAGCTCGCTGCTGGAGAGACCCAAGGACTCCGACGCTCATGGTTAGATGTCATCCCTTCCCACGGACGGGAGGACGGTCGAGAGAACTGCATGGGCAATGTCCGCGTATTTATCTTCAGGACCATCAAATATGTTCGAAATAACTAGCTCCACCGCATCCTCCTCAACACTCCCCCCGTCCACCGGAATTGACGCGCCCGTAGCCGAAGCAAGTCGCCCAGGGTGTCGGCCCAGAGTCCGACTCCGTCCATCCCGCGCCTCGCCCCCTCCAGACTCCGGTTTCAGCGGCGGGCGTGTATGATTATTCTTTTTCGAAAACTTACGACTATTCTTCCATTCGACCTCGCTATTATTGTTAGTACTATTACTATTACTAATATTGTTAATGCCATCCTCGGCGCGGCCTACATCCGAGCACCGACAGGAGGCGGCGCCATCCACCGCACCCGAGTATGCAGCCGCGCAAAAACTCGACGGATAGCATTGCGCTAGGTTACACTCCTCGCTGCTGGCAGATCCTGGGACAGAAAGCCTCGAGTGGTCAGTGGATGACGCGCCTCGCAGCCTCGCGCACTCCTGTGACATCACCCTTATTTCGGTGTCCCGCTCACCCAGCAAGGCCTCGAGCGAGTCCACCTTCTTTTCGAGATCGCCAATTCTCTGTGCTGAGGTTGATAGAGCATTCAGAGAACTAGCGATCTCCCCGAGCTTGGACTCAATCGACCCCCGCTGGGTTGCCATCGCTCTCTTGACCGTTTCACAAATCGAGTTCACGTACGTTACCAGAGGCGAGTTGGCGTTTCCGTCCTGCAGCTGAGAAGAATCCAGGCGGCGAGCGTTGATCGTCAGAGAGGAAGATGTAGATGGAGTACTGGCCGACTCAGGACGGCCGAAACTGAACTGGTCCTTAGCGCCCGGCGGCGCATCAGAGGGGCATGATGATATGCAACACCCACCCCTGAGAGACTTGAGCTCGTCAAGTTGCCCCTCGATCATGTCGAATCTCTTTAAAAAAGCAGGTCCAGTGTGCTGACTGGAATCATAATGTTGGTGACCCCCTTTAGCCTTGAAATGTGCTCCGCCGCGTTCGCTTCATCCTCGCGCAGATCCGTGGAGGGCAGCTGATCGAACAAGCGGCCAGTCGGGCTTGGTAAGCGCTGAGTTCCCCGTGGCATAGCGATTCGTCTCGAAGAGTCCCCCTCGTGCAGCTTCTCGTCCGAGCACTTCGTCTTTTCTCCTTCCGGGAAGGCAGTGATGCTGCTGGTATCGCTCCGCGTGACGCTCAGATCTGTTGAAGGCGAAGCTACAGAGAGAGAGATACTCTGCTCTTGTTGGGTGCACCGATCATCGTGGGCGGTGTAGAGGCACCCAAAACATGCCGGCCGCTTAGCTGAGAGCGTGTGTCTGATGTCCGACACTGCGACCGATTGGGAGTTGTGCGTGTGTTTGCTGAGATCTTCTCAGCCGCATGTGGCGTGATCCTGTTTCGTAGAGTCGATAGCTTCGAGTTGCGACACAGATCGCACGAGTTGTTCAGCTTCTTATCCGCGCATTTTGAGTGACAACGTTTCTTGCAAGACGGGCAATAATTGAACGGCCGTGGGGAGCTCTGTCGGGATGAGGCGGTGAGGAGGAGAAAGTACTCTGCCTATCCTGAACTAACTGCTTCTTTATTCTGATCTCTGTCTCGGTCTCTCCAGCCTGACTGGTCTGGACCGTAGTCGATGCGGAACTGAGCGAGTCGCTCGCTCGCGGCGTGAGCCGCTCTCTCCCTCTCTCTCTCTCTGTGGTCGGACGTGCCGCCACCTATCGGTGGGGTACCTACAGTACTCCCCCCGAGGAAGAAAAAATGAGAAGCATTTTTGTTGATTGAGAAACTTAAGTAAAGTTGCGAGAGAGAGGAGTTTACAAAATTTTGCGTAGTTTTACAAAAAAAATTGTCAGGGACTGGAGAGTATTTACAAAAATAATTTACATTTTCTTAAAAACTAGTTGTTTGAACGTATAACAAGTTTGCGCTTAGAATTACAAAAGTACTAGAACTAGAATCACAGTGTGATGATTATACAAACAAGTATTTCCTTGTAGTGTAACTTAATGTAATACAATGTTTGTATTGATGGTTTCGCTCCATCTGACTCCATAATTTGCTAGCTACAAAGCTATGGTGCAAAGATAGTACGTTATACAATATTAAAGTTAAAGACTAGATTAAACGCAAAGAACAACTGTGTTATCGCGAACATTATTTACAAAGAGCTGAGGAACGGGAGGTTCGTGCATGACGGGGTGATCTGCTAGCGAGTGATGTCTTCGCCATGCGCAGGCGAACGTCTCGATGTTCTGACTTTTGTCGTAGAAAGTTTTCGAAAGATTCCAGCTCCAAATCTGCTGTTGAAGCAGTCAGCACGAACTCTCTCGTCACTCGAGTTATTTCTGAATGTGTTTAGCTGCGCTCTTAATTCTCTTAGTTTGTCCATGCTTGAATGGACTCGCTAGGCCGATCCTCCTTCCCCCCGAGGCGCGGTCGGGCACTACTTCCTCGCTCTCCCTCTGCCCTCGTCGTTAGTCGTCGTTCTTCTTCCGATCTTTTCTCTCGCTCGCTTCTCAGAGGCTGCCACCGCCACTGCTGCTTGGCTGCTGCCCTGCCTGCCTGCTGCCTGCTGCCTGCTGCCTTCTGCTGTCTATCTCCCCTATCCTCTTTTGTTCATACTGCTTAATTTTACTTTTCTAAGTTAAGACAAGAGCCGTCGGGAGAAATCCGAGAAAGAGGCGACAGTGTTCGAACGACGGGGAGGAGGCCGCAAATTGTGGACAATGAAGGCGGCAAAGAGTGGGAATGAGAAAGTGAGGCAGAAGATAAATGAGCAATATATTTGCTGGCCTCGAGAGCAAACAGCGACGGGAAAGCACGACGGCTTTGCGGGCGCCCGTCGTGATCGTAAAAAATTATAATGGAGCAAGTTAGATCGATTCTAAATCGGAGATTGAAACCAGTGCGGAATGACTCGTTGCTGTAGCCCGACACCCGTTTCTCGCTCGAGTACGAATATTAAAGCTTCGCTGGCGAAAATAAACTCGGTGCGCCTCAGAAAGCGCGATAAAATCAAGGGCGTACGTGAGATTTCGTAGAGCAAATCTTTGCGGATGATTCAATTAAATCAGTTCGTGTCTACTTACTATATGTGTGGCCGACTCAAACCACCACTTGACATTACTGGATAGATTCTATGCCAAAAGCAGTTTTCTTTGGGTCGGATAGCTTCCGACACGCACCTCTAGCGTGACTATACTCCCATCGCAGTATCGAAACACCACACCAGCACAAGTAACCACCTCGGTCTGTTCAATTCCACAAAGCAAAAGCAATGTAAGCCGTTGCCTCTAGCCCTTCAAAACTAGTTCTACAAAAAGAACCAGGACATTAATAACAAGCAATTATTATTCAACTATTCTGTAATAGCGACAGCGGTCGCCATCTCCGCAGAAAACTTTTAATTCGAGTAGCGTCCGCCCCTCCCGGCCCAGTTCCAATAAGTGAAATTCGCGGAAAGTTCTCTCC
>CM053170.1:42219325-42249606 GCA_012977825.3 Pteromalus puparum | reverse complement strand
GTTAGCTTCAACTACCGTAATATATTTCTTTATATCGGTTGAGGTCGGCAATGGAACGCTCTTCCTGCTTCAGTCAGTTCACTTCAGTTGTCCCGTTTTACTAATCGGATTCGTTTTTTACACACGCCTACAATTCTGTAAAGGGCTGTTGCCCGTAATATATTATAATAATAAATTAAATTAATTTGTCCTCTGGCGAACAATAAGAAAAAAAAAAGAGAATTGCCCTAAGACTTCGAAAATTCGTGATTGGGCATGGGAGCTAAAAAAAAAAAGATTTCCCGTAAGACTCTAACATCTGCAATTTGTGACTCGCGATAAAAAAAAAAAAAGAAAAAGAGGTGAAAAACTGGAGAGAAAGGTACATGTATAGAAAATTTATTGTGAAAATATTAAACTATTAACACACGCAAAATCCAAAATTAATATCTGATAGAAATGCAAATTCGAACATTAATTCTAAAAGGGCCACAAAGTTCAAAAATTAATTATTTAAAAAAAAACATTACAAATCAAATACTGATTATTAAAAGAGCACGAATTCAAATGTTAATTATAAAAAAAAGAAGAAATTCAAATTTCAAATATTAATTATTATGTCGCACATTTAGAAGGTTTATCAGTAGAACGGCATGAAAGGAAGTTGGCGGCAAGCGTCTTCGGCCTCGATGCGGTGCGGAGTGGGCGCGGCAGCAGTCTATGGGCCGAAGTTCCCTGCGGATCGGTCGCCATGGCGCAGTAATTAGGAGCATGACCGCTGAACGGGCCACAGGCAGCCGCCACTAGATATTCCCGCTGCAAGTCATCTCCACGGACACCCACGCGTCAATGCAAAATGACAGCCTAAACGGCGGGAAGGACGATTGATCTTTACCGCCAGGTGCCAGTCCGGCACATAGGGCAAGCGGATCTCGGCCGCGATTACAGGCGATTGATGTGTCACGGGCTAAAAGCAATAAAGCGCTATTGTAATAGAAATCACGTCAAAGGAAAATAGCTCGGATTCAAGTTTGCTCAAATTTAATAGCGTGTACTCACTACACCACTTGGGGCAGACGACCACGTAAACGAAGTATGGTCGCCGTCGTAATAGACGACGTCTGCACGGGATAATGGCCGGGCGTCCACATCGCCATCACTCCGGTAGCCGCCGCACGACGCGGCCGCCAACCTGTAACAGAGAACAGATAACAACGTTATTCCAGAGTCAAGCAACGAATATTATGTTGAGACGGTTGAATTTTTTTTTCATCTCTTTTCTTCTCTCAGCACAGCCAGCGACGCGCCAATAAATATGCGATCTCTCGCGCAGCCGCTGAGACATCGCCGCATGCCATTAGAAATCAACTAATAAAATTTGAAAACTCACCCGACCGTCCCGCCTACAGTGACCGGAAACGTTTGCTGGTACCGGCGGGGCACCAGCCAGCAGTTATCGCCTGTGCGCGGCGTGCCCGAGAGGCCACCGCGGCACCCGCGGCGCAGCTGTTAGTATGTCATGGTGACCCGCCTACGACAAAGAAAAAAAGCGTGCAGCCAACATTCACTCGCGCTATCGGTTCTCCAACCGAACAGTAGAATAAAGAAAGATCAATAAATGAACTTACCTCCCGCAGTAGCCGCAAGTAAGCCACTCGACAAAGTGCCGATACTCTCGCCCAGCTTCGTGCCCACCGGGCACATAAAGGATCCGGCCGCCGGATCGCACATCCACGGCCGCGCCGTGCACCCGCCAGATCCGTCCGCCGCCAATCCTCATGGTCCGCCGCAGTCACAGTAGGCGATAGGAGCGATTGTAGTCGGCGATGCCGCAGGGCAAGGCGATCCGGATTGTCTGCTGCCATGTTGTAACTGCACTTCACGCTTCACTCCTAGTTGCACGATGCACGAACTCACTCGCGAATTAGATGCGTCCGGGCAGGCTGCAGCGGTGCTACTGCCGCAGCATCCACCGGCCACGTCGCAGCGCGATTATCGGGCAGCGAGGTACGCGGCTTATCGCTCCGCGCAACGTGAACCCCGAGCTACAATGTAGGGACTTCGCGAAGCCAAGAAGCGAGTGGAGAAATTATTTCTTTTAAGCAAGCGGCGTTGCCAGATCGAATAATATTCGTAGAGCCGAAATTTAAAACAATAAGGAAAAAGCCAAGCTGGTCGGAAAGCGCGAAAAGACCAACGCGCGCGCAATGCACCTGCGCGGTGCAGCTAAGCATCTTCCTTGTTTTTGTTTCAATTTACAATAATCAATATAGTATATAATATAATATAGTATATATAATTAAATGTATCTTCTTTTTCAGCCATATATGTTATATTATGGTCTTATATATCTAAGCGCCACGCGCTATTATTTTTGGATGTTTCACCGGGATTATTTTTTTAAAGTATATAAGTATATAATTATATATTAATGTACAAGATGAGCTCACAGACCTGTGTAAAGCAGCAGCGGCTGGCTCATCGACAACATCCGCGCCAACACACACACACATACATTACACACTATAGCTAATCATGGACAAACACGCCTTCGGCGGAAATCCAATGCGCTACGCATATCGGTGCACGCAGTGCACCTGGCATCCAGGGACAAAAATTTTATTTTATTCACTCATTCAAATTGCGAGTAATTTAACGCTCACACACCAGCGGTACGCGCTATCACGCGGCCCACCGCCTCACACACACACTCACACACCAGCGCTCTAGGCACGGCTATTAACTGTCTTTTTTGGGTGCCGAGGTCGGACATCCGCGCGGCCGCGGACGTATCACGGACGAGCCGTGGGCTATCCGGTGGCACCGCGACACGTGCGGTGCAGCGTAAGCAGACAGAGCCGGTGCCCGGAGTCTCTCCGTGCAGAAGTGCAGCGTATGCACTCCTGCACGAGGAGCCGCTCGCCATCGACGAGTCGCGTCGACGGCGGAGCGGGCAGATCACCGGCGACTGCCAAACCGAGTGGAGCTCTAATTTGACAATAAACGAGTATCAACCGTTACTGCTGCCTACTTCATTACTCGCTCACAGAGCAGGACTAATCCACTATCCATCCGTAACAGAACATATATGATTATGTAAAAAACTTCTATATACTACAACTGGGCACTTCTTTACTCGTTTAATTAATAAAAATTCTATAAAATTGTTCCAATACAAACAAAGTTTCAAATGTAAATCACTCACTGAAATTAAATTATAAAAAATATAAACTTTAAAAATGAATTTTTTTAAAGTTAAAAAGATTCTCATGTTTCACAAAGAGATCGTGCGTGTTATGACGAATTATTGCTTAACTTTGTTTATAATAAACAAACACACAGAACGGAACGGCTAGGATCTGAAGTTATCAGATTCTAGCCGTTCCGTTCTGTTTGTTTATGCTCTGAACCAGCGGGGGCGGCGACGGCGGCAGCGAAAATTTTTTTATAATATAGAGAGATATTATAACGTAGGTTTTTCTTACGGCCAGAGACCACGTTACAATGGCCTCGCTTCACCGAATTCGCTTCGAAAAACCCGGGGCGCTTGGCGCTCACCACAGAGTACCAGAGTCTCGCTACTCCTTATCTAATGATTCAGGGAAAAAAGGTATTGCTCGGTTAGCTCAGCCCCGCGAACGATACAGGAGAAAGGGCGGTTCGGGGATAGAATATTCCACACGTTGGCAACAAGATGACTTTATTTTACAGAATACACAATTTCTCTAACTAATCAGTACACTCACAACTTTGGCCTCACACCACTTTTCGCGCTAAACTCTCGACTCATACTACATAGATAGCTATCAGATAGCCAAGAAAGCCAGAACGCGCAAGATAACCTAAACCAAATGTAGCCGCGGGACAAAGCCCAAGATATCCCGTGTAACGCTGAATGCGACTCTTGCACATCTCAGGGTCCGGTCATAACCTGAACAATCACGCTCACTTTTGCGAATTCTCACACTATATCGTCTAATGCAAAATGTCTCAACCGCACTACTTACTTAACTAATCGAGCGCGAATTCTACATACGCATCTTGTTGATTATCCTACTAGAGCTCTCCCTGCGTCCAATGACTTACTAGGAAATGCACAATTTTGCGACGAATAAATTCGAACGACACAATCCCCTTAGAATTAAACCTTTTATCCCTAGATGTCCGGCACCCTAATTTAATGAAGAAAACAGATAGCCACAGATAGATAACTGCACAAGAGAAAGCCTTGATCGAATCAAAGATAACCGCGTTCGCGACCCAAACCCGCCCGCGAGAAAACCTTAGGCAGACAATCGAAAAGAGATCCACTAACCAGAACTAATCCACAGAACTTCTACACTTGGTATGCACTAAGAAAATCCACCGGGAGCTGCTGGAGATACGTCCTTTCGGGTCCAGCCAGGGCAGGAGAGTGCCGGTCTCGGCGCTCAGTGTGAGCTGCTGAGGTCCAACCCTTCCGAGCCCCCGCAGCGGCGCGCTAGCCTATTGGTCGCCGCAGAACGGGACTGCCGTCTTGCTTGCTCTCGCTTACCGTAGATGCGCGCGCACTGTTCTTGATCGCCGTACTGCGGTGCATGCAATGTCGTTCTCTCTCTATGATTGAACGTTGAAGTAAATGCCCGTGAAATTCAAACTCTCAAAACCGCTAGATAGCCAACTCTCGCAAATAGCCCAGAGTTTTACGCCCTGTTCTACGGGGCCCGAGACAATTGAATGCCACTAGCATCAGGGCCTTCGATCCAGGTGATCATCAATATATTCGAGCGCGAAACGCAGCAGTTTTTGTTCCCGACGCTCTGCGAATGGAGGGCAGCGCTGTTCTAGCAGCTTCAGAGGCTATCGCTGTCAGACTTTGCCAGGGCTCCGCCATCAATGTACGACGCCTTATGATGCGCGGGCCGTTTCTTCAGTGCGCTGTCGAGTCGTTGATTCTCTGTTGGCTGGGCCAATCGGGTCTGTCGTCTCTCCTCGTTCCTCCTCGACCTTCGTGGAGCTGACGACGACTGGAGTTTCTTTTGACCTTTTCGAACATCTCTTCTTCTCCGGCGCTGTTTGCTTAAAATAAAACTAAAGTGAATTATACCCATGCGGACTCATTCACTCGACCTTGGGACGCTCTGCCCTGACCTCTACCGGACGGCTAGTCACATGTTGGAAATGCAACATGTTACAGCTCTCCCCTTCTTAGAAAAAGGAGTAAGCCAGTGGATCTGTATCAAAATTGGGGGTACAACGTTTTTTAGAGGGAATTTTTCAATTTTGAGATTTTAATGTACGTTTCAATATAATTGTAAACTGAAATGAGCGATTGTGTGCTTATGTATGGCACTGTAAATTATTGAATGAGATAAGTTATTTCACTGTGATATCTAATTCGACTGAGCGGCTCTGTGCTGCATGATGTGATTTGTATAATGTATTTTTCTTTTTTTTAACCCTTGACCAAAAATAAATCAATTATTATTATTATTATTATTATTATTTTAATTTTTTTACAAAATTATACATGAGATTTTACATGAGATCTCACTTGAAATGTCAGCTGAGATCTCATGTAAAATCTCATGTATAATTTTGTAAAAATATTTAAAATCGCAAAATTCGCTCTGAAAAACTTTAGTACCCCCATTTTCCGATGTATCATCCAGATTGTAGAACCAATATGGGATGTCAATTAACACTCTCAGCCGATTTATTAGGTTTTTCGATCGATAACTAACTCTGCCTTCCTTATTTCGATGGGATTTTGGCGTGAGATCTCACCTGAGATCTCATGTGAGGTCCAACCTGAGATCTCATGTGAGATTTTGCAGTGGGGTTACGTGTTATAGAGATAGATGTTATAGGAGATAAGCAATTTTATCTCTATTGCAGGTAGATGTTGAAATATGATGACGTTACAGATAGCCTTCGGGTACCTATGCATTAATGGATGTTTTAGGATTATATGGTTTAAGGTCACTTATGTGTATCTTCGAGACAATCTGATTGTCCGCCGACTTAAGTACGTATACCAGTGGTGAAAGGATTTTTGAAACCATGTAAGATCGTTTAAAGGGTTTGGCCAATTAGGCCGCAAAATTTTTCGTGACATCTGAGAGAACCCTATGACGCATTAATACGCTATCACCGACTTTGTAAGAAATTTCGCAGTGGTTTTTGCTGTAGTAAGCTGCTTGTCTATTATGTGCATTCTCTGAATTATTTACCACCCAGTCCCGAATAGCTTGTAACCTGTATAGTCTTTCTGACCACTGCTCTACGTTCCCTTTTTTAAATTCCTCTGAGTTTACTAATTCTCGGTAAAACGATCTGATCGGCAATGGTTTTAGTCCAAAATTTAGATAAGCCGGTGTTACCTGGGTAATGGAATGTTTCGATGCGTTGAATAGAAAGCGAAAATCTAAGATATGCGCGCCCCAATCACGGTGATCTTGGTCGATGAAGGCGCGGATCATCGTTTTCAGGACCCGATTTACTCTTTCGATGGTGTTCGCCTGTGGATGGTGAGGAGGAGTTGAATGGAGCGATCTTTAGTTCCTTTCCATACTTTTTTAGCGTCTTATTGACGAATTCCGTACTGTTATCTGATTTAAATACTCGCGGAACTCCCCAGCGAGTTATGACAGGGTCATGGAGAGCGCTTTTAATCGAGCTTCCCGTCGCGTTTCGGATTGGCTGTACGTCTATCCACCTAGCGAACAAGTCTTGAATTACTAGTAAGTAAGGGTGCTCGATTACACGCTGCCCTAATTTCCCTGGCGGTGCAAGTTGCTCTGATTTTAACTTTTGACAAATGTCACAGTGTTTAAAATAGTTGACGATGCCCTTAAACATGCCTGGCCAGAAATAATGATTTGCTATTCGCAGGGTGTGTTTTCTCTATCCCTAGGTGTCCGCTTTGAGCATCGTCGTGTGCGTCGAAGAATACACGCTCGAAGAATACCGCTTTTCCGCATTTACAGCAGGCAATTCTTTTGATTTGGGCACTTTTTCGAGAAGTGTCACTGAACAGAAGCCAGTGAGTTCTATATATATATATATATATATATATATATATATATATGTTAAACTAAATGGTGGATTGAGTGAGGTAAGGTTGGGTTAATAAATCAGAACACAAAACACAATTTATTACGCGGGAAGAAAAAAAAAGACAACTTGCCTCGGCGTAAAACCTCTCGCGGAGTAGAGAGGAAAGCCGGGACAAGCGCGTGATTTTATTCAAACAAAGAGAGAAATTATACAAAGGAAAGTGACTCTAGGATAGAACAAAAATTAGAGAGATAGACAAAATCGCAATTACAGCTAACGCCTTCGCCGCGAGGTACCTTTTCGCACGCTGGAGAGCTCTCCTACCTTTAGCGCAGAGAATGTGGACGGCACGACGTAAAGTCCTGGTCGCACGTGGGTGGGATGCCCCTTCCTCGGTCGCAGGACGCCTCGACGTCTCGAGGAAACCAATCCTGGACCACGGGCAGACCTTTTCAGCCCTGCCGCGTAGGAGCGATCGCCGGATGGAGATCGGCACGTCGAGGAAGCTCGCACGTGGCCGAAGTCCCAACACACCAAGAACACAATCACACAGCACGCCGGTCGCAAAATGCACGCCCACACTACGCGACGCACGCAAATACAAATACGAGAGTCGATCGTCCTGAAAAGGACGTTAAGAACGACTCTAATCGCACGCTGTTTCAATAAGTAAATCGCAAGCCGGTTATAAAAAAAACGTGGTGTCGACTGATTACTCGAGAGGAGCTGTCAGAACTGACAGGCACGTGCACGCGAGCCCTCGTCCCGCGCGAAAACTGAGACGCCACTGGCGGCGCGCGCATGCGCTCGCCCGCTCTCGCCGCAGCGCTCGACGCGCTACGGCGCGAAATTCAAATTTCCCTAATCAACCCTGAATAACCCGAACAGTCACGGTCTTCCGCAGTTATAGCACACTACTTACTTACTTACTTGTGCCCCTGCTTTGATGTTTGCACGGCTCGTATTCGGTGGATTCGTGTTTCCCGACGGTCGATTGCGGATGATAAGCAGTAGTTTTTACTTGTTTGATGCGTCATTTCTTTTCTACTCGTTTCTTACTACTACTCGTACCTTTCTTACTCTTTCGTACTTTACTACTTTGATCCGTAAGAAATGTGAGAGGTAAGCCAAAAATTCAAATGAAACGTTTGATTAACGCGTCGGCAAAAGATTATAGGTATTGCTAAGCAATATTCCAAAAAGTTTTATTGAATTGTTAATATATTATTATAACCATTCTTAGAGACAGGGAAGGGTCACCTTATCAGGACTAATTTTTTCCATAGGCGATTGCGTGGAAGATTTGTGGAAATATGTTTGCTCGATAAATGATTTATAAAATTTAAGAATTCGAAAATAATAATTCGCGAAGAGAAATGTCTTATTTTAACAGATTAAATTATGAATAATCGCGCGCAATTTCATTTATTAATGAGAACAAAAGCAAACATTCGATAATCATAGAATTGAGTAATTGTGAATTACGCCAATATATAAATGTTATATCGAAAGATTTATTGAGAATAATTGGGATAAATAAGGTACTGAGTAGATGTAGCAGAACCAGGCTCAATAAAGAAAAAACACATCATTTTAGGTTGTATATAAATTGGTGGCATGAAGCCTTTAATCATTTTATTTAATAGCCAAAAAAATCAATTGAATAATAAGTGTGGAAGAAAGACATAGCGAGAATCATGATTACTAGCAAATATTCATTCAGTTATCAACGGATTTTTGTTCGACAATGTTAATTGTTGAGATTAGCTATATTGGATTAAATATTGGATTAAATATATGGATAATAAATCAATATTGTTATTAGTTGATGAGATGTAGTTACATGTGCGAAAATGGAAAATATGGAATACCTAATGTTGAAAAGTGAAAGTTAAATAATGGAGTTACGATTAGAAATGTTTAATAACAGATAAGATTACGTACTTAATATAAACGATAATGATTGTACTGGAATGTTGAATTGCAATAACAGTTGAAAAGAAACAGAAAAGCGACTTATTTGCCCTGACCATGACATCAGGCAGAAACCCGACTTTCTAGCGGATCTTACAGAGAGAATAAATTGCACTATATGATAATAATATTTGTAATAATAGAAAATACTTCGCGGTGAAATATTAAGAGATTGATGCATAATACAGCTAAATAAAAGAAAAACGAGATCGCTTATAAACTCGGAGAATGTGACGGTGAATACGCCTTGTGCTCGTGATTTGTTATAAGCATGAGGGGTTACAATGCATAGTTAGTATTATGAGAAAATTCGCGAATTGTGTCCATGGAAACCGACTGGGACGTGACTTGATCACCGCCAGCAGGACAGCGATAGCTGTCTTTTTATACCTGTCGGAGGCAGGGTTAGTTTATTAGAAAATGTGCAGAGTATTCCCATAAAGGGAATAACTCCCCGGTTTAGTCTAACGAAAGAGATCCCCGGGTGCAGACAAATAATTAATTAGTTAAAAGATGAAATTATTAAAATACTATCGAAGATGCTCTGGAACAGGACCAGCGACGTTGCGAGGCTGCAACTTAAACTCCTGGGTCCGGGTCCGTCCATCATCCTGCTAGAAAATCTCCTGCACGTGGTTTCGTATTAGAATGTTACGTAAGGAGATGTTGCTTTTTGAATAGGTGAGTAGGTACTGACTGCGCTGGAGCCCTCGTTCTGCTCGCGAGCTGTGGAGGCGCGAGGCGAGAAAGAGATAGCGTGATGCGTAGAAACGCAATTACATTTACAAGTGAATTCGGCGAGTCGGTGGAAAACGCGCACGCGCTGCCAAAGACTAACCTATCCTCTCCCGCGGCATCAGACCCGCGAGCGAGAGAGAGATAGATCGACTGCAGGGACGTATGAAGTCCCGCCGGGGCCCCTGACTAAGCGCAACCTCGTGGTCAGCTGCGCCGGATCCCCTATCTCTATCCAGCCCCTGGATATGGACGTTGCATGCGACGTATCAGTAATTTGCATAGGTTGCTTTGTTTTGACTCGAACTAATTTTTTTAACTGAGATGTGAGACATTTTTGTTTATAATTTTGTATGTCTTCCTTAATATTCCCCCAAAATATCTTTGTTTAATTCGTTTTTAAGTTTTGTTATGACCCTTATGACCTCATAAAGCGGTATTGTGCAATTCTTCCATGATTCTGACTATCTTTTTCTGCTATATACTTAATTACTCCTAAACAAATTTTAATTTTTACCGATACTCCTTTCAATAGTTGTTTCAATTTAACTAACACGTCATCCCACAATACATTTTCAATTTATTTGCTCTTAGCGATGCTAATAGAGAAAATATTTTCCTTCATCATTAGCGTTATTGAGAATCTCAGTTGTGCTTAAGGAGACCTAACCACCTTAAGGGGACCTAGCCACCTTAAATTGTCAAAAAATGAAAAATCGGATTTTATTTTTATATTAACATTAAATTGTTTTAAAAAAGTATTAAACATACATATAAATTTAAAAGAACTATAGAGAACAAGAAACAATTTTTATATGTACCAAATACCAGGTTAAAAGTTATTTTCAATTTAAACAAAATATTTGTCATTTTACCATTTTTAAACAAATATTTTGTTTAAATTGAAGATAACTTTTAAAGATTAAATTTATTTACAAATCACTACACTCATGTCAGAACTATGTGTATTTCAAACATGTTTGTAAAGTTTTAGTGCTCATCGATACCTAGAACGGAAGTAAATCTGCGGCGAGCGAAAAAATGGAAATTGTGAATTTTGGCCTTCGGAGACATGTTGCACCTGGTATTTGTTACATAAGAATTGTTTCTTGTTCTCTATAGTTTTTTTAAGTTTATATGTTTGTTTAATACATTTTCTAAACAATTTAATGTTAATATAAAAATAAAATCCGGTTTCATTTTTTTGTCAATTTAAGGCGGTTAGGTACTCTTAAATTATCAAAAAAATGAAATTTCCATTTTATTTTTGTATTAACCTTGAATTATTTAAAAAGTTCATTAAACAAATATATAAATTCAAAAAGCAATAGAGAACAAAAGACAATTTTTATATGTACCAAATACCAGGTGCAACATGTCTCCGAATTCACAATTTCCATTTTTTCACTTACCGCAGAGCAATGAAACTTTACAAACATGTTTGAAGTACAAATAGTTCCGACATGAGTGTTGGGATTTGTAAGTAAATTCAATCTTAAAAAGTTATCTTAAATTAACAAAATATTTGTCATTTTTAACATTTTTAAACAAATATTTTGTTTAAATTAATTATTACACAAAAAAATTGTTTAATTTGTAAAAAAAATAGTATATTATCGTTTTTCTATGAGACGCGATAACTGGAGTAAAAAGGCATTAATGGGGCACACCACCTTTAAACTCTGAAAAATAAACTTCTTATAAATAATAACAAAAATAAATTATAATCGTTGTATAATTTTTAAACTAATATTAGGTTCTATTACCTGTATTTTCACCATGGTGAATCCATATTTGCATCTATTTACCCATAGTGACTCCCCGTATACTGTTTTGAGCATTTTGGCACTCTCCGTAGGATTCCATGTGACCATGATTTTAAATTTTAGGAGCATGCTTTGAACACTTGTACTTTTGGTATGAATGAAGGGATTTTGAATTGAATGCTTAGAAAATGTTTAACAATGAAAATACTTAATTTTTGGCCTTTTTTAACCTTTTTATGTCACAATTTTTTCATAAAAGATTTTCTAAGCATTCAAATCAAAATCCCTTCATTCATACCAAAAGTATAAGTGTACAAAGCATGCTCCTAAAATTTTAGCCCAATCAAACCATGTGGTCACATGGAATCCTACGGAGAGTGCCAAAATTCTTAAAACAGTATACGGAGAGTCACCATGGGTAAGTAGGTGCTAATATGGATTCACCATGGTAAAAATACAGGTAATATAACCTAATATTAGTATAAAAATTATATAACAATTATAATTTATTTTTGTAATTATTTATAAGAATTTTATTTTTCAGGGTTTAAAAGTGGCTTGTCCCCTTAAGAGAGCACGTCAGAGAGTGGAAGAGTGCTCATATAAAGAAAGAAAGGGAGTTCTGTTAGTCGCTTGCACGGTTCATGAATGGTGATTTAGCTGACGATTCTGTTTTGTAAGCATAATGCATCGTGCGTGTTGACGCGCATGGAGAAGCGCCATGCGCGAATGCACGCTGATCTGAAAGAAAGTAGCCCGCTGAATGTCTGCATGAGGTCCTTCGGTGCCAGAGCCAATCACTAGTCGGCTCGTTACGGTAACCTAGTGCGTAAGGCAGTGGAGGTTGAACGTGCAGTGAATGATATGCTGAGCAAGACAAATCAACGCTCAAACTCTTAAGGTACGATGCTGAGGGCGGGACAGTATACGTGAGCTACTTAGTCAAAGTTTATGATGGAGATTCTGATTTAGATTTCGACCGTTGGAAGCGATAAGTTACTCGCTCACGAGGGCGATTGTATGTATATGTCTAATGGGGATAGTTCAAATTTTCCTACTTACGGACAAGTGACATGTTACAAGGACCATGTATGAATGATCGAAACTGTGATTCGGCAGGCCATGAGCGATTCTGCTACTGAATTTAGAAGCGCTTGGCGAAACTCTGAAAGTTATGCGACGTTTGAGAGTAGTCTGTTTCCAGACTCGAGACGGACTCGCGGAGTTCGTCAGTTCCCGTCACGGACCGGGGAGGTTGGTGAGAACCACGGTAATTGGAGACACCAAGCGCTGGGTTGTCGAGAAGATAGAGTAGACGTGTTCCTGATCTCTGTCTGCTTTTTGTTTTCCTTTGTCGCGAGTAACTACTAAGTTGCATGATGTATTATCTTCATGCCAAGGGGTGATCTCGCGACATCCCGAACGTACTAGGACGGCGGGGATCGAGAAGATCGGGCGTGGATTCCTAGTGGCTTGTGAGAAGGACATAGTGTATGCGTGGAGATTGTGCAGTGAGAGAGAACCTGCTGAGCACCAAGTCTTAAAGAAAAGACTCGGGTGCATTAATTTATGACGCGAGAGACGGGATAGGCATGAAGACGAGGTGTGTGCCAGGAGTCAGGCTATGAGTGGCTGTTGCTTAGGCGTGAACGCGAGAGAAGAGTTGTAAAGAAAGAAAGAAATAGAGAGAGAGAGAAAGAGAGAGAGAGAGAGAGAGAGAGAGAGAGTAGCGGGGAGCGCGTTGTGACGCGGTTTCATGAGAAGTTGTGATTATTGAGTTGCGACTAAGGGAGGGAGGGTGTAGTTGTAAACCAGTGTGTAATTCAGTTCCAATCATGCGCTTTGTCGCTTTTTGATCGGCGATGATTGTCGTTCTACGATCTAGGGACCGAGGAGAGCGGCAAAAGACAGCGCTGTGTAGGAGCGGGTGACGGCCACGTGCGAATTTAAGGATCCCCCGAGAATTCGGTAGCTGCAGCGAAGGTCGCTGACTAAGGACTGCAGCGAAGGGTCAAGTGAGGCCATAAACCTAAGCCGTTTGGGTTGGGCGAGTCCGGCCGAAAGTTTCGGACTACCTGCGCCATGTATGCCGGGATACGAGGCGGCTAAGCAGAAGTACGATAGACGCAGCGAAGAGACAGCAGCGTCGAGTGAGCTATTGGCCGGCCGAAGGCTGCAGACATGTGGCGCAGATATGCGGTGGCGATGCCGGACAGGCGCGCAACGACCAATTAGCTGATTGAGAATTCGATGGATTTTGTGCTTCACGAACAAGAGCTAGATAAAGTGTTCCCCGTATCGCGTCACGTTGGGAATGAGGAATTTTGCCGACTTTTGAACTTGCATCGCCTTTCTTCCTTGTTGCCGAAGCTGCGCGATGGGATCAGCCCAAGATGGCTACATGCCGACATCGACGGAGGAGCACAGCTTTAGCTATGATAACAGCGTGTGCGCGTCATAGAGGTAGCGTAGCGTGGGATGCGCTCGAGGTGGCACCGCGCGTATGCTCTTCTTGTGCAATGGTGGTACACGCTGTCTGCGTACTTACTTTGAAGGGAAGGGGGTTGGTGATGAAGGTCTGGCAGCTCATTGTCCAGTATGATGGCTAGGCGCACGTCGCGTACAGGTTTGCTGCCGACCCTGGAGACTAGATCCAGCTCGAAGGACCAATGTTGGGATTATTAAGTTGAGTAAGTGGGACACGCGAATTAAGATGTAGAAGTATCTTTATTGTGACTATAGAGACAATGAGGCTTTAGTCTCCGTAGGTGGCTGAACTGTACTATTTGGTGGTAGCATCACTTTTTAATACTTTTCGCACTGTCTTATAAAGAAATAACCGCGAGCAGCTGATCCACGAGTGGGATCACAGTGACCACAGCTTGCTTTTAAACACATACAGGCAACATAGCAGCACTTCTGTTCTGATTTCCAAACTACTTATAACACTGCTGAATCTCGTCGTTGTTTCTGTTTTGCACTACGCACTAACTTAATAATATCGCCAAAAAATTAAACAGAGCAAAACATTGCAGTAAGCAGAAGCCGGGAGGCTGCTTCAAAACGTCAAAACGCACACGGCAGACGGTTGCGTGGGCATATCGCCAACCAGTCGCCAAATGGATGCGCACACTGTATGCGCAGTGGTCGAGCTCGCTACCTCGCTTTGACAGAGCCAACGAACAGCTGTTTGGCTTTGCTGAGCTGATAATGAAACTAATACTATTTCTGTTCAAATTGAGTAATAAACTATTTTTGTACAAAATTCATGACTTTAGGAACGGGATGGAATTTGCTTTGTTAAGCGTGACGTCACAGCTTACATATAAATTAATGTATTTTCTAGTTATAGAATAGTTCCGACTTTGGCCACCTTATGGAATTTGGATGTAAAATTTGAATTAAAGTACTATCTAAAAAAAAAAATTAAAGAAGTAAAAGGTTACGCGAGTTTGATGTATTTCACAAAATTAAAGATAGAAAAGGAATGCGATCAATCAATCAAAATCAAGTTTATTATTTTTAATCATAACGAACCAAACAAATTGTTCTGTTTAATCAAGGGCTTAATTAACTTAGGATTAAGTTATAGAATGATCAATTTGGAATAACACTGAAGTTACTACGTAACTTGCCATGCCCGTTTCATTGTACTTATGTATCGCGTTCTAATACATAAAAAGAAAATTTTAGTTGTTTACCAGAAAACAAAATGAAATGGGCATGGCAAAGATAGTTACTACGTAAATACGTAGTAACTATCTTCTTTAGAGTTATTCCAAATTGATAATTCTATAACTTAATTTTACGTCAAGTAAGCCCTTGATTAAACAGAACAATTTGTTTGCTTCGTTATAATTAAATATAATAAACTTGACTTTGTTTGATTGATCGTAGTTCTTTTTTATCTTTAATTTCGTGAAATACATCAAACTCGCGTAACCTTTTACTTTTTTAAAAGTTAATTTTTTTTTTTAGAGATTCAGTCCTTTTTCGTAAGTTTTTATTAGTATTTCATATTTTTTCTAAAAATAAAATAGCTTTAGCACCCTTGGCCATGGCTTTTTAATAACATTTGATCGCTAACATGAAGTCACTGATTACTCTGTCACAACGGAGTAACCCACCTAGATCTTTTAATCGGCCACTCTTTACACCTAGACGCTGTCCTTATATGAATTATTTTTCTACACACCAAGGAGCGCACCTACTGGAGTTCGTTATTGGCCACCCCGTACACCCAAATACCAAAATAATTAATAACTTTCAAGCTATGCATGGCCAACAGAAGTCAGACAGCGAGCGCGTAGCGCGAGTGTCAGGCAGCATGGCGAGCGCGAAGCACGAGCGTCGGGGGGCATGGCGAGCGCAAAGCGCGAGCGTCATCGGTCGTGCCTTTTACGCAAAACGATAAGCGATGCAAGGCGGCAAGTCACCGCGGCCGTGAGGCCGCGCGTGGTGCGCTAGTTCGAGATTCTTGCCATCTTTGCCGTCCCTGCTGTTTACCGAAAAACGCCTTACCCTTCACCTTCCTCCAAATACTACTTGATAACTGCAGTTACCATTCAGTAAGTGGCTTTAACAAACAGCTGCAAGGCCTGCTCTTCTCCGTTTTTTTTCTCTTTCTGGTCTATCTTTCGGCCTTTTGGTCCCATCATTCTTCCTATCTTTTTGTTCGCTATTTTTATGGCGCTCCTAACCTATCCCTTTGTGCTTTTGTTCCTTGTCACCTCCTTACTATTCCTTTCACATCCACAGACTTCTTTGCTTCATTTTCCTGCTTATTTGCCTTCCAAAAACAAGTATTTGCTAAAGTCCTTGTACTTGCATCCTTTTTTAACGAGCGTTCCCGCTCTGATTAACAATGCAGTAATTTGCTACGTTATTTCTTTTAATAAGAGTGATCGGAGTCATCACTTTTATCATTGATGAGAGTGACGCCAGTTAAAATGTTGATGCATCATTCCAAATTGTAGGGTGTCAAGCAATAAAAAGGCACAAAACGCGAAAAATAGCCAACTAACTGCCTTTCCACGAAACCTAGTCGGATAAAAAGCCTAAATTACGGATACTGTGCCATATTGTTTTGTATGTCATTAATAAGATTCATTATAATGAATAAGATTTATATTATTTTTTTAGTTTGGGAACATCAAAATCCTTTATTAAAGCAAATAGCCAAACTGGTACAGGAAAATTTAAAAAGTTCGATAGATTAGATTCACTACGTGGATCAACAATTGATTCACAAGTAGATGATACATTTGGACCACTTAGTAACGTTAGGTATGTATTACAGTTAATCAATGATTTGCAATAAATAGTCAATAATTGTATTCTCAGAAAAAATTGTTTAAATGTATTTTATATCTATAATAGTATATTACGATACAAGTGACCTAAGTAGCACTTTTTTGCACGGCATGAGGGTCGGTAGGGCCCGAGCGCAGCGAGTGCAAAAGTGTTACTTAGGTCACGAATATCGTATAGAATTTTATAGCACAGCTTACCTAAGCCCGCTGTCACGCCTATCCGTGTCATGAGCAGTCCTGTTTTGCACTGTGAGGTTAGCGTAGCGAGTGTGATAAATACGGTACAAAATAGGACTACTTCGGTCATGGATAGGCGTGACCTAAGTGCGGGCTTAGGTCACACTGTGCTATAAAACATTATTAACTATACATAACAGGGCATGTATCAGTCTTATGCGTCGATTCCGAACGTTTACCAATAAATTCGGAAATTATGAAAATTATTTATTTATTTTTATTATTATTTAGTGCGAGGCTGTGCCTTTCAACACAGGTACGCAACACCTAGCGCCGCGCATGCACTAGGATTTCTGATTCGTACCATATTGCGCGCGATCACCGACGTTTGGGAGTACGCTGGGTAGCGGGGAAAAGAAGTCAAATACAAATACTTTATGTATTTTTCTGCACATGTATTTCACCCAGCCCTCTCCTACAACGTGGTGGCCCAAGCCGCCCACGCACAGTAGCTACGCAGGGCTAACGAATACTCGCACTCTCCACACACCCACACACACTCTCCGCCACGCTAGTCCCGATGCTCTCACCTCTGAAGACAGCTGACTCTCTCTCTCTCTCTCTCTCTCTCTCTCTCTCTCTCTCTCTCTCTCTCTCTCTCTTTCTCGGCCTCCTGCCTGGGCGAAAGGAGGAGGAGTTTTTCGGTTTCACGCCGGGGGAGCTGAACGGGCACTTTGCGGGAGTTTCGGCGTCATCCCTTGAAAACATTGATGATGCAATGGACACCATTTTAACAGCAAGCGAGAAGGGCTTCTCCTTCAGCCCCATTGGTATGAGCGATGTTGTCCTTGCTATATCACATTTTTCCTCGCAGGCAAGGGGTGTCAACGGTGTTCCCTGTGGAGTGGTCGTTAAGGCTCTCCCAATTATTGGCGAGTATATTGTAAATTTATTTAACTGCTCCTTCGCTCAAGGGATTTTTCCGAGTATCTGGAAGCAGGCACAGTTGATTGCCCTAAGGAAGACGAGTGCTCCATCTGACGTCACTGATTTTCGGCCAATTGCACTGCTTTGCTTCCTCTCAAAGGTACTCGAGAAGATCGCTCACACCCAGATCACGGAGTACCTTAATAAAAATAAGTTACTAGATCCCCTCCAGGCCGGCTTCCGAAAACATCATAGTACACAAACCGCGTTACTCAAATACATACGCATGGCCATTGACCAAAAGAAGGTGACTCTCATGCTGCTGTTCGATTTCAGCAAAGCATTTGATACCATCTCACCTTCTAAACTACTATCTAAACTGCGACAGCTGGGGTTCTCACGGACGGCTCTCCTGTGGATCAAATCATATTTACAAGGGCGATCCCAGATGGTAATTTCCAATAAAAATGGAAACTCGGAATGGCTCGAAACCAACCTGGGAGTTCCACAGGGTTCTGTTCTGGGACCTCTACTGTTCAGTCTCTATGTCAATGACCTGCAGAACTTACTCGACGGTACCATTAAACACCTTTTCTACGCGGACGACCTTCAGATTTATCTGCACACCAGTAAAGATAAGTTTCTGGAGGGCGTGGCTCGGCTGGCGGAAGCGGCACGGCTGGTCGCTGACTGGGCGGGGAGCTCCGACCTGCGACTCAACCCTGGCAAAACTAAATCCATCTTTTTTGGTTCCCTGAGGAATGCTAATGACATTAAGTCATGGAACCTGCCAGGAATTCCGTTGCCGGGCGGAGTGATCGTCCCTTTCAGTGAGGCGGTCGTAAGTCTCGGTGTTGTACTTGACAGTAAACTCACTTGGAAACCGCAAGTGGATTCAATCACGAAAAAAGTCAACAAAGCCCTATACAGCTTGCGGTTCATTAGGGGCTGCACCACCGAGACCCTCCGCAGAAGGCTAGTCGAGTCACTTATACAGCCACACTTAGACTACTGTACGGTGACTATCCTGGACGCGTCGAATGAACAGCGAATACGACTACAGAGACTGAGCAACTCATGTGTGAGGTACATCTTTGGAGTCAGAAGGGATGAGCATATTAGTCCCTACCGGAGGCGTCTAGAATGGCTGCGCACCGATACCAGAAGGCTATACTTTGAAGCCATTCTTTTATATAAGGTTTTACGGATCGGTGAACCTACGTACCTGGCTTCCTTATTTAGTAAGCACAAGCCAAGATCCTCCAGTAGGGGTGTTCCCCCGGAACTGAGCATTCCTGCAGTGAGTACTGAAACCGGGGCAAGGGCCTTCCAGGTCCAGGGTGCTCGTTTCTGGAACACTCTCCCTTCTACTCTGCGCAATCTACCTTCTGTCGCATCTTTCAAAGTAGCGCTGCGAAGGCACCTGCTGGAAACTGAATAGTGGCTACTCCGAGCGCGCCGGCACTGCGTATTTTACTCTAGTCTGACTTTGCCTTAGGCCGCATTCTTCCTCGTAAAGTGCAATTTAGATTTAGATTGTAACCTGATTGTAACCCATCTACATAGGTATTTGACCAAAACCTTACTCTGTTGCGTAAATATTGGTTATTGTGATACTTAATTGTGATATTTTGCATATTTGCTAGTGTGTGACCGTATACCTTTTTAAGGATACCTTAATTTATATGTTTTCTCTGCGTACGACGAGCGCCATATATTAACGCTGTTATTGTTAAAAGAAAATGTTTTATGTTTTATTTTTTATGCACTAAGTTGCATTTTATATTATGTTACCTTAAAAGTATTTGTACTATTATTTGTACTATTATTTTTTGCTGTGAGCAAATAAAGGCTTATCTTATCTTATCTTATCTATCTTATCTCTCTCTCTCTCTCTCTCTCTCTCTCTCTCTCTCTGGAATCGAGGCTCTGCCTTGATGATCTACAAACCGGTTTTCGCTCCGGACACAGTACTCAGTCAGGCCTGATAAAGTTGACCGACGATATCAGGCTAGGGATAAACAAAAAGATGGTTACACTTCTCCTCCTCTTCGATTTCAGTAAGGCGTTTGATACTGTGTGTCACGTCAAACTTCTCTCTAAACTAACCTCCTTCGGTTTCTCGAAACAGGTCATCCGCTGGCTTGCTTCATACCTTACGGGCAGAGAGCAGGCTGTCATTGGTGATAAGGGCGAGCTCTCCACCTTTCGCCCTCTCAACACGGGAGTCCCACAGGGGTCCGTCCTGGGCCCCCTGCTATTCTCGTTATACATCAATGACATCGGCTTCTGCCTTGACTCAGACACCTATCACCTCATTTATGCGGATGACCTCCAGATCTACTGTCAATGCCCCCTCGAGGAGCTGGACTCCTGTTCCGTTAGGATGACAGCTAATGCCGAGAGGATTTCAGGCTGGGCAGCACAAAATTTCCTGAAGTTAAACGCCAGCAAAACTCAGGCGATCGTCCTGGGCTCCCCATACTACATAAACGCTTTACCAACTGTAGCTAACACCTACATAAACATAGGAGGAGTCCGGGTCGAGTATCAATCATCCGTGCGCAGTCTCGGGTTATTGCTAGATTCGAAGCTAACCTGGAAAGAGCATGTCAAGCAAATATGTAAACGTGCTCACTCTTTAATGTATCGTCTAAACTTCTTTCGAAAAAGCACTAACCTTAGACTGCGCAAACATCTTGTGCAGGCTCTCCTGTTTCCCATCATTGACTATTGCTCACTGGTATACTGCGACTTGACTAAAGAACTAGACCTCAAACTACAGAGACTGGTAAATACAGGAATTCGTTACATCTATGGTGTAAGAAGGGATGAGCACATCACTCCTTACAGGCGTGAGCTCGGCTGGCTCACCACCGCCGGACGTAGGAAGTACTTCATGGCTTGTTTTCTAAGAAAACTATTTAATACTGCTGTACCATCCTACATCTTAGCCTATTTTAACTTCCACGTCGCCCTCCGCCCAGTGAGGGGTGAAGTGAGTCCTCTAGACATCCCCCCCTTCGCCACAGAGACGCTGAGGAAATCATTCCACATCAGCGCCTCATATCTCTGGAATTCCCTACCATCTCACTTACGTAACAATAGCTCAATTTCTTGTTTCAAGGCGCAGGCTAGACAATACTTTTTCGCTCAAGAAGAACCGAATGGAAACAACTGAGCTCGCAACATTCTCTCACACACTTTCACAAACAATAGTAACTATCACACAAACACCTCATGCATAACTTTTCGCTATCTCATCTCACCACCATTATTTAACATACTTCATATCATCTATCGCTCAAACCTATAATTAATCTGTAAATATTTTCTATAATATTATTTGTACAACATAATGTACAGCAATAAACACATAAAATCTAAAAAAAAATCTCTCTCTCTCTCTCTCTCTCTCTCTCTCTCTCTCTCTCTCTCTCTCTCTCTCTCTCTCTCTCTCTCTCTCTCTCTATCGATCTATCCCTAAGCTAGCCTCGCTGGCCACGCGGCAGCTGGCTTCCCGCTTTCGCTCGTCCTCTATCTCTCTATCTTTCTCACGTAAACTCGATGACTCTTCCTGTTCGGTCATCACTCCTCTCGTGCCAGCTCGACGGCGGATGGCGGCTGGATAGCGAAGACCCTTCTGACGACATCCTTCCTCTCATTTCTGCTCGATGGAAGATGGTGACTGGATGGCGAAGACTCTGGCCTGCGGCAGTAGCGGGTGGCTGGATGGTCGTCTCCGAGGATGGACTTCTTCCTCGGGATGGCAGTCCAGGTCGTAATGCTGCTGCTGCTCTCCTCTCTCGCCTCTCACTCACTTCCTCCCTCTCTCTCTCTCCACACCTCACTTGCGTTTCTCTCTCTCTCGTCGACGTGTTGCATTAACGAGATCCAGACAAGAACTGCCGCCTCAACGTCGTTAGATATTTAGATTATTTAGATATCAGTAGCCGGCGCGGCCGCTCTGATCCACGTGAAGATGGTTTCCGATGGAACGTCCTGGTTCGGATAACCTCGGAATGGTCTCACAATAAATCGCACACTCGGAGCGTCTGTTCGCGATGCAAAACGGAGCCCAAACAGGCTCAGAATGGATTTTTAGCGCGAGCAAAGATTCACCTATGCCCTACGATACACTGTTCTCAAGTCTTGACAGCAGCATGCGAGCAGGTACATAGAACGTTGCCGAATTTTCAATCTCTGTTGATACTTATTCTCTCTCTGTTTCTCTTACTCTCTCATGTGCTGCATCTTTAGTAGCTGCAACAAAGGAAGTATTCTACAGAATGTTGATTCTGCCCTGGAGAGACGTCGTAACGTGCTCAACGTGCATTATTGCACTGAAACCGTTAAAACCCCCCCGCTCCCCCACCCTCCGAAACGCTGGGTAGCCGATCAGATGCTCTCATTCACTTTGTCTTTCCAGGCGATCCAGGACAATTATATTTTCATTTAACGCAAAGAACAAAATAATAGAAACGAGAATATAAAATCAACAAAAGTATATCAAAGTTAGATGGGTGACCTCCTTCCTCTCTCTGGATTCCGAAGGCTTGTCACAGACTAACGTTAATTACAGTCGTTACAGGATTCAGGATTTTGTACGCGGACTACTGTTGGCAGAATTATGCCTGACGTTCACAAAGCAAAACAAAAACCGGTGCCAATTCAATGGCACGTAGCTTCCTCCAACTAAATTTATATGTCTAATAAATAAAATATTGTTTCTATATACAGTATATTTATGCTTTTTAAATGTTTTCGAATAAATTTTTCTTAAATGTTGGTACGAATACAGGAATTTTGATTTGAATGCTTAGAAAATGTTTAACAATAAAAATACCTAATTTTTTGCCTTTTTTAACCTATTTATGCCATATTTTTTTCATAAAAGATTTTCTAAGCATTCAAATCAAAATTCCTGTATTCATACCAAAAGTATAAGTGTACAAAGCATGCTTCTAAAATTTTAGCCCAATCAAACCATGTGGTCACATGGAATCCTACCGAGAGTGCCAAAATATTCAAAACAGTATACGGAGAGTCACCATGGGTAAGTAGATGCTAATATGGATTTACCATGGTAAAAATACAGGTAATATAAACCTAATTATTAGTATAAAATTTATATAACAATTAAAGTTTTTTTTGTTATTATTTATAAGAAGTTTATTTTTCAGAGTTTAAAGGTGGTGTGCCCCCTTAAATACTTAAACCCCAAACCTTTTAAAGCCTTAAACTCCAAAACCTCAAAAATCTCTACTCACAAGTCTATGCACAGCTTTAAAATCAATTCTTTCACTTGCTGATGCACTCAATCGAATACCATTGATTTTGCAGACGAACGATTCGCAGCCGTCCGGTGTTCTGTACTTATAAGTATGAAATTTTGGTTCACCCGAGACAAAAGTTGTAATGTATGTACCAAGCCCGTAGCCAGCCAACTTGTCCGTCAGTTTGCTCAAATACGGCCTCGTAGGTGGCTCATACTCACAGCTATTCTCTTGGCTCACATAACAATCTGTGTCGTAGTACAGCACACGCTCACCTAGCGGCTCTAACTTGGAGAAAAGTTTGAGTTTAGCAAGCGCAGTGGTGTATGCAGCAACAACTACATTGCATAGTGGCGACGGCTCAATTTCAGCATTGTTAATATTATAAGACCAACTAACGTAGAGGATTTCGTCATTGGCCGGTAATATGGAATTTACAATTTTATCAGGGATAGTTAGCAATTCGAACAATTTCTGCGGATCTCTGACTATTTCCGTTTTCGCCATATTTTCGCGCTGACCAAACTTTCACCACAACTAGTTAAGACATAGCTTCGCCACATAGCACAGTGGGGCCATTTGAAAAATTTAAAAGATACGGCTGTCGTCTAATTGAGAAGTGGGAGTGTCATTTCGATCGTGAGTATAGTGAGGACGAACGGATGATGACTTACACAAAAGAGGCCACAAAGACTGGTGCGCAGCACTTAATGCGCGAGACGCATTTTCCGATGGTCGAACGGGTTATACAGTAGAATCATACGATATTCGCGAGGGTGAGAAAATTGAATACGTAGATGTCTGCTCATTATACCCGTATATCAGTAAATACGGTCGTTATCCCGTTGGTCATCCGAAACTGTATGTCGGTAAGGCTGAGTGTGCGTGTGTAGTCGGCGTGAACAATGACATCAGTAAAATTGACGGCCTGCTTATGTGTGAGGTGCTACTACCGAGAAACCTGTATTATCCGTTTTATCCGTTAAAATGCATAAGAAGCTTGTAACACCCCACACCAGCTCCGCAGGGTTTTCAATTTAAAACTATAAAAAACTAAAGTCTCGCGACTTGCTTTTTAGAAAAATTGCACGCAAATCAGCGTACTCTCCCACTTTTCTCACCGACGCTACATACCACAGCTGATCAGCCAGCTGCAAATAACAACAGCAGCGCCATCAGGCAGTAGCGGCGGCAGCGGGAGTCATCACGCGGCAGCGGCAGCAGCGAGCGCGATATAGCTATACTCAGCGGCAGCAGCGAGCGCGTATATCTATACATGTAGCGCAGCGAGCGGTGCGGCGTGCACAGCGTGAGAGTGGGAAGATGACGTAGCGGCGGCGCGGCGCGCGCATCTCTGTATACTTGTATGAATGGTTTTTGTATATAGGTGTGAATGTGTGTGTATATATTTGTATGTAAGCGTTTTTTCGGCGGCTCGAGTCCCGCTCTCTCCGTAGCCTTTATAAGGACCTGCGCGGACTATGGCTAGTCACTAGCTCCAGCGCAATTATCAGCGCACTAGTCCTACCAAGAGCAACCATAAAGCCTTGGTAGTAAAAAGACTTAGAATATTTTCTCACTTTTGAAGGACTTATAACATTTTCTAGTCAAGCAAAGATATCGCAATTTAAGCGTATCAGTCTTAGACTTAGAAACATTTCAGTTCCTTTCAAAAGACTTAGAGAAATTTTCGAATATTCTTATACTTATAAGAATTATCTAGTCAAGCACGATATCGCAATTTAACGCGTATTTATCTTAGACGCACCAATTTCTCTAATTATCAAACATTTGTAAAATATCGAATCATCAAGATAACGCAAATTAAGCGTATCGGATTATATTTTCATTTGTAAAAATCAAAAGCGGATTTACTGATTTATTACATTTTGTGATATTGAATATATGCAATAATCAAGGCAATATTTTCAATCCTATTTGAATATATTTATGTGGTTAAAATTATAGTCTTATTATTGTGTCAATTTCCACTACCTCGTATCCCGGACCTGACTAAATTATATAATTATTAAATAAAATCATTCTATTTAGTCTGCTGTCAGAAAGACGACACAGACTAGTAAACATTCATTGTTTTTCTCTAGTAAAATCATTAAATTACATATTTTTTGCATAAATATACGTTACTACAGGACCGAGAAAAGTCGTGACCGTTTCAAGCTTTTGTTTCCGCTGCGTCGTTCGTGCGCCGAGTCAATGTGTCAGAGAGCCTGTAAACATGAAGACGCGAGAGAGCGCGTTTTCGTCGGTACTTGGGTGGCCGACAAGCTTAAAAAAGCCGTGGATTTTGGCTACGTAATAACCAGAGTGCTTGAGATATGGTCATATGAAATCACTCAATTCAATAGGCACAAGCGTCAAGGTGGTCTCTTTCACGAGTACATTGATAAATTTTTCGTTGAAAAGACCTATGAATCGTGGTATGTAGGGATGACGATGAGCATGCTATTAATAATACATTGAAAACTTTAAGAGGCAGGAGGGGATAAAACTGGATAAGAGTCGGATAAAATTTATTGCAGGCCTACGCACAGTGGGGCCATTAGAAAGAGTTTGGACAAAAATCTTGATTCACCTGGGGTTTCAGAGAAATGAGCTGTAACTTAGTGAAAATCCAAGTCCCTCGGAAAGATTCCATTATGGAGTTCAAAATGGCGGACGGATACGACACTAACAGTACGCAAAAATCACTACGGGAGAGCAGTTATACGTCTTTAAGATGCGCTGGAGCAGAGAAATTGTTAAGAAACAGTGAGGTAGACGGGAGGATTATTTACGGATGGGGGAGTGCTCGCCGGGGCGCCAGCCCTGGAGGGTAGAGCAGAAATAAAATATGCTTCGTGGACCAACAGGCCGCCGTGTTTGCCATGCGGTGCAACCCATGAGCTGCCAAAAGAAGATCCTGGATAGGGAGGCGATCTGAGGTTACGCGCCGAAGTGACCCGAACTATCTTTGGCTTCTGCTGACGGCAAGACGGGAGACCGGTTACCTAGCTAGTACCGGTCAACCGGCTTAAGAGAGTGCGTGCTGTCGTGTGACGCCTGCCGGAAACTCTCCAGAGAGGCAATCACCTTGGTTCGGGGAGAAGGGCTCGAGAGAGCAGAGGTGGGCTAGCGCGACAGCGCGTGCTATATCCTGGTATGATGTACCCAGTCTGGCACCGCCTGCGGTCACGTACCAGGGCCATGTCAGCTGCCTCCATAGACGGGGGGATCCAGGGGGTCGGACACATGCCGGGATGAACAAAAACTGTTTGCAACATGAAGAAGAGAATCGAACATGAAGGAGAGACAAGGGAGGACTTGGAAGTGTACACACTAACGGTGACAAAATCGTAAGATGGTGGACTTGCTCAGGATAAGAGCAATACATTGGAAGGCAAACAGCAGGTCGCAGGAAAGAGCAATATGCCAGGTGATGTGGATGAGGAAAAGAGGATGCTCGAGGCCTGGAATAGAATCCGGGCAGCAGCGGATACCGAGCAAAAGCTGCTTGAGACGATCGAAGGTTATTTGGAAAGCGCTTATGAAGTTGCGTACACCGCACACAATTTCCACAAGTGCGTGAAAAAGGACCTGCAACAGGTGCAACGGGGCATGAAACGCCTTAGTAGCGTAAGAGAAGCCACCAAAAAAAATGATGGATAGCTTTGGGCTGATGGTACAGAGCAAGCCCAGTCCCAGGCTGTGGACAAGCGCCCAGTCACAGGATCCACAGATATCTAGCGCAGACAGGAAAAGGAATGAACGCTCACCTGAACAAGAGCTTTCCTCGAAAAAGAAGAAGGACGAGGAACAGAGACTTGCGCCAAGCACGGGGACCCCAAGAAGCCCTAGGAGCTCATCTGCCAACCGAGACACACAGCCGCCTTGGGAGGAGGTGGAAACCAAAAGGAAGAAAAAAAAGAGGGAAAAAAAGAACAAAGAGGACGGTAATAAGCCCACTAGAGCCTGGAACCAAAAGGGCACTGGTGGACAAAGACCACCAAGGCCAAGACCTTATCGATCAGACGCCCTCATTGTAAAGGCTTCGGCGGGCAAGTCCTACGCTGACATCCTGAGAGAGATGAAGGCAGACCCCAAACTTGAGATTTTGGGCAGAAGTGTCAACAGGTTACGCAGGACAGCGACGGGAGACCTGTTACTACAACTTCACCGCAACGTGGATCTGAAGGCAGTGGAATTCCGACAAGCGGTGGAAATGGTCCGTCAAGCAGGTACCGAAGTAAGATCCCTGCAAGAGCAAACGGTCTTCGAAATAAAGGACCTCGATATCCTAACAACCAAGGCCGATATAGTGGAAGCACTAAAGAGGGAGTTTCAAAGTAGTGAAACATTTGAAGTAGAGGAAACGGCAGTAAAGTCGGTGCGACCAGCTTACGGCGGTACCCAGACAGCGGTCGTACAAATGCCAGCAACAATGGCTAAACAGGTGATAGGGAAGCAGAAAATCAAGATTGAATGGGTAGTCCGCAGAATCCGGGAGGTCCAACGAGGAACACGGCCACTTAGATGTTATAAATGCCTAGGTTTTGGGCATATCTCGAGTAAATGCACAGCAACACAGGACCGAAGTAACTGTTGCTACAGGTGTGAGAGCACAGAACACAAGATAAAGAACTGTAGCAGCCAACCGAATTGTGTTCTCTATCGTGGGAAAGACGCAGAAGGAAAAGGTGACCATGCAGCTGGTAGCTACACATGCCCAGTTTACAGAGCGGCAGTAGAAGAGTTGAAGGAGAAAAGAAAATGAGGATAGTTCAGCTAAACCTTAACCACTGCGAGACGGCGCAAGACTTGCTTATTCAGTACGCCAGTGAGACGTAGACTGACGTGGCCATCATCTGTGTGAGCAATACAGAGATCTTGACGAGTCATCATGGGAAGCAGACGGCACTGGTAGAGCGGCGATCTGGGCATGTGGGAACGTCGCTCTCCAGGAATAAATAAGGACTCGGGAGGAAGGATTCGTTCGCANGAGCAATACAGATATCTTGACGAGTCATCATGGGAAGCAGACGGCACTGGTAGAGCGGCGATCTGGGCATATGGGAACGTCGCTCTACAGGAAAAAATGAGGACTCGGGAGGAAGGATTTGTTTGCACAAAGGTAGCAGGTATACACGTATACAGCTGCTATGCCTGCCCTAGAATAGAAGGAAAAGATAAGGCAAAACAGCCAAGTTAAATGCTGCTAGACGAAGGTCACTGAGACACAAGTACGAAATGCTCCTCTGACTGATGCAGAGGAACGTAGGTCATAGAGTTGAGCTCTCACTCCCCTGCCCGATGCAGAGGAACGTAGGAGCTAGGGTTGAGTACCTTTAAGTGCTCCTCAGACCGATGCTGAGGAACGTAGGTAACTGAGTTGGGGCCCAGACTCCCTCACCCGATGCAGAGGAACGTAGGTGTCGGGGTTGAGTCTGTCCAGAGGATGACCGGACGATGCTGCACGAAGTAGACGACCGGACGATGCAGAAGGAAGTAGACGCCCGGAAGATGCAGAAAGAAGAAGACGTGTTGATGAGTTCATCAAATAGAAGAGGGCAACAAGCCTTTCATCCCCCCGCGAAAGATTGCTTAACGGTCGTACCGCGGGGGTAAAGGATGTAGAGGACGGAGCTAGGTACGCCTTGCTGAGTTTCGGCAGAGCCACGGAGAGGATTCGCGCTACGGCTGGGTGCATGAATCTGGCCGTAATGCGAAGGGTTTTTAGTTGGTGAGAATCCAACACACGGTGACACTGGGGGTGGGTGGCCTCGGCTGCCTCACCGTCAGTGTAATGTCATGGTCTATTAAGATTTTTACCCTACACCTCTTTCTCCACGGACAAAAAAAAAAAGTGTGAGTTTAAATCAGCACAGCTGAATTACAATACCAAATTTTTTTAAAGCGTTAAACTTGACTCTAATTACAAAATTAACTCACTAAACTAAAAACTTTCAACAAAATTAAAAAATTACAAGAATAACACCTAACTACGAGCTACAGACTCTAACAGTGTGAATGTTGTGTGTATCTTCAGAGACGACAGGAGCTCTTCACTCTTGATCTGACGAAGCCCTAAGCAGCGAGTGGACCCTCTCAGTGTCATCATCAATCGGTAGGTAGATTAACTTCACAACCTCCGAAGTAGCAGTCTTAACCGTGACCACTCGAACTTGACCATCCCGTCCAGGATGCACCTTCACGACCCGTCCCATGGGCCAATGGGCCGGAGGGCCAAGTCCTCCTTCAGTAAAACCATGTCGCCTTCCACCAACGGGCGACTGGGGTGCAGCCACTTATTACGCTGCTGCAGATGATGCAGCACCTCCGACTTCCACCTGGACCAGAAGTGATTTCTCATAATTGAGAGGTGACGCCAACGGCAAGTCCTAGAACCCAAATCTAATTCATGAACTGGCTCCGGCAACACCCTCAGCGGCGCGCCGATCAAAAAATGACCAGGAGTGAAAGCAACCAAGTCATGACAAGCATCCAAAGACACCACCTCTATATGCACGGCGCGTACTACCATGCACACGCAAATACAAATATAGCCTTTCGTGATTTTGGCTTTTCGTCCTCTCGAAAACAAGATGGGAAATGGTCCTGCGTAGCCCATTCCAGTTGCCAGAAATGGCCTCTTTGGCGCCACACGAAACGCTGAAAGCGGTGCCATTTGATGCTGCAATGGCTGCGCGGCATATCTAATGCAGCGCAAGCATCTCTTGTAGACGACTTGGACGATTCTCAGTCCTCTGAGAATCCAATAACATCGGCAAATGCAGCTGATCATGAGCTGCACTTCCCCATGCATCGTGTCTCGATGCACCTCTTCCACATACCTCTTTACCAACAAGCAGGACCCAGGCAATATAATTGGATATTGTTATTCCTCTCCATATTTCAAAACATATAGTTTTTGGGAAAACAAAGGTGGGAGGATAACCCAGGTTTTTTAATAATAAACACAGTCCAAATAGAATTAACTGGCGACGTTTCGTCTCCGGTGAGAGACCTCTTCAAGCCTTTATTAATATAAAAACAAAAATCATACATATAGAAAATTTTGAAAAAATATAGAACATCTT
>CM053170.1:42164713-42183724 GCA_012977825.3 Pteromalus puparum | reverse complement strand
TTATATTTATGATTTTGCTAATTTCTTTGCACGAAATGATTCGGATTAGTTTTAGAAAATTCAGATTAGATATGGGAGAATCATGAAACACGAAGCCGATTTTCATCTTGAAGTTATAGTAAGATTGATTCTTCTTGGAGTAAGTAATGATTTTTGTTGATTTTTAACACTTGACATTTTTAAAAGTGATTTCACTACATTCATTAGCGTATATTGATAAAAATACAGAAAAACATTTGTAAGCTATAAACATTATACAATTTGTTAAAGGATTTCATGACTTTTTAGAAGAGAAATCATAATTATAATACTAAGATACAAATTGGTGAGCGATGGACATAAAATTTATAGTTGCCAACATTTTACCTTGTAAAAGGTATTTTTTTTAACTGATTCCATAACCTTTTAATGAGTTTGAAATAAACTTATAAAGAAATGTTTTTGACCCAAAAAATCTCTTAAGAGGATGTTACTTAATATTGTCACATTTTACGAAAACTAGGACAATTCTGATTTCCAACAAAGACTTGCACAACTCTAATTTTTTGCTCTTTTTGTTAGTAAAGTCATTGTTGTAAGCCAAACGGTAAAATATAGAGTTGTACTACTCTTTGTTAGAAATCTGAGTTATCCTAGTCTTCGTAAGATACGGCGATAGGAGAGATGCGCCCAGTGTGGAATCACTTAGAAAATTTCGCTATAACGTTCGATTAAGACCCTAAAAACCGCTTAATTTCCTCGGCACAATTACTTCTATGCCGAGGTTGAAACAGCTTTAACGGAAGAAGGAAGATCTCGTAATTTATTTTTGACTCCAGAGGAATAATTGAACGTAAGGTCTTGTAGTTAGACATATCTAGTTGCCATTAAGGAGCCTCTGGTATAAAAGTCGAACGACCAGCCACGGAGGCCGTCCTTGCAACCGACGGGTTCGTCTTAGAGGACAAGTAGAGAGAGCTCGTGAAGTTGAAGACGAGCTTAAAGTGCCTGCCGAACTCACTATCGGTCTCAATCTTACATCGCAGTCCAGTATGTTCTGATGGTGCGATTTGTCGATGTTCAGTATCTAGTCCATCTTTGTTATAGCCGGTGCTCCTGCACTGGTCTCTAATCCAACGCACTTGTGTGGATATTCTACATCTTCATACGAAATTCATACGTCGTGTCTGCAACGATCCACGCAAGTTTTCGCTTATCGTTCTCGACGTCCTCGTCATTTTCCTCGTCCTCGGACTCGCTGAGATCGTTGCTATAGTTGCATTTCTCGAATTCGTTCTTGAGTTGTGGGAGAAGAAGAATACCTCGTAGTCTTCGGTTAATTTCGGGGAAACAAGCGTTATGAGGTCATGGAAGAAGAGTACAGTCGATATCTTATCTATTAGAGCAATTTCTGTTGCCTTTGTGTATGGTTCTGGTGCAAGCCAAAATGGTCGTTGAGGTTAGAGTTGCGTCGACACGATATTCGTCGAACTCTAGTAGCGAAAACTTGACAAAGTTAAAGTAGAGCTTAGATTATCTGCGCATCACGCACGCTGTCGACTCGCTCTCTATATGTCGCAGTCCAGCAAGTCACAGTTTGCAGTCGATGTGAGCCATGGGAGCCGAGCACGCTGCTGTGTTTACTCTCTGCGTACCTAGCATTCACGTACACGTCGTGTTTGTAACAATCTCTTTATATGCGACAAATCAAGTGCATGAATTGCTAGCGAGCGCTTAGAGCTTATATTAGACACAGATATTTGTCGGGAGGTACGCTATCGGTGACCATCACGCGATGCTGGCAGGCGTCAGTACTGGTGATAGGCTTGGACTTGTTGCAGGGTGTCGTGGGTACGCTAAGCTTGATGCTGAACGTTTTTGGCACTGCCGATCTCCTGGAAAGGCGTCGGCTCCTCCTCGTGCTTACTCGATGGAATCGTTGTCGAAGTCACGTCCCGCCGCGAACTCATTCTCGGGCTCGTTGTCTAACGCGCTGACCATCAGGAGCCGCTATATTGCTGTTGTTCGGTCTTGAGTGCAAAGTCGAAGAATTGCTTGCTGTCCGTCAAAGCATTTCCGGGAAAAGGTTAGGTGCACAAAAACTATCCGAATATGCTGCACCTGTGCATTTCTTTTCTTTAATACTTCCCGCCAATTCAATTCCTGTTGATTTTGTTGAGTTTACTTTCAAATTAGCTATAGTGTGATAAATGTTTTGTAGTATGTTTATAGGTGTTTGCGAGATAAAGCGACACAACTTGCAACTCGGAGATGGTATTGTTCTGATGATTTTATTTTCAAAAACAAAGAAGACTTACAATGAGACACCGATTTCGTACACTCCACGAGAGCGTAGCTACTCGTGCCGATGCTCGTGCGAGACTGACTGCCCTCGGCAGTCCTCAGCTACAGGATGCCTCGGTCGCATAAACAGCTGACGCTTGTTTTGCCTACCTGCCTGCGAAGGGCCCGTTGGGTCCTGGGTTTTGCCCGGGCCATAAACGCCGCTGTTTGGGCCGGTACGTCGCTGGCCATAAACTGGTGCATCTGGCGCAGCAGCTGTCTCTAACTACCTAATAGCCACCGGTTGTAAACCTAATCTCTCGGACGTGCCGATTTGATATTTCGAACTCGGGGACTATTCTAAAACCACGCTTTCTTTTACAGCTACTCAGCGGGGATTCAACAATAATTGTCATATTTGAATATTCCTGTTTCATGGATTGATTTGCAATTTTCATGGCTTATATCATAGATATATTTCTGTACGCCTTGTTCTACCGCACCTATATAACTAAACATTCCGCAATGATATACCGTACGCTTAATTTCTACTTTACATTGTATTACTCGTACTTTTCTTAATTCTGCCAATTGTAGTAGTTGTATGGTAGCGTTGGTCGCGTTTGCATCTTCTTGATGGAAATCGCACTCCCCCGAATCCAGTAGAGAGTACGTGGTGATGATTTGATCAGATGCCCCACAATCAAATCCTACTATGGCTTGGGTTGTTTTAAAAATTGCAAAAATTAAAATAATTTCAGGCACCATTGTGTCCAAATTTCCTAGAAAAAAAAATATTTTAGTATCAAGTATGGCAACGACTTAATTTATTTTGAAATGCTTTTGAAATGCTGAATACTAAATAATTTTTCTGCAAAAATATTGTTTTTAATAACTGAAATAACTTTAATAGTAACTACCGATTTAGCTGTATTTAAACATAAAACAAAAATTTTATTTTTACCCTTATTTAATATTTCAATTTCATTATAACCTAAGTTTTTATCCCAATGAATATTTTCCTTTTTTAATAATTCCCCTATATTGTCTTCTAATGACTCTCTTTTATTATTAACTATATGAATAATATTATCATTGCGAAATTGTATCGTATTCTTGGAATATACTATATTTTTCTGTTTATCGTGTTGTTTTTCCTTCTCTGCCACATTTTTCTTTGTAGACTTTTGTACCTTGGCCCTTCTGCGTTTTGCTTCCTCCTGAAGAGGAAGCTTTGTGATAGTAAAATTTTCAGTTTTGCTAATACTTCGCGGAAACGCATTTGGAGGTGTTTGGAGTACGAATCATACGTTTTAAGAAAAATTGTCCGCTGCGCCATGCGCTGATTGTGTGTGTGTGTGTGTGTGTGTGCTGTGTGTGAGTGTGTGTCTGTGTTGGGTGTGTGTTGTGTGTGTTGTGTCGTGCTGTGCGTGTGTGTGTGTGTGTGTGTGTCGTAATCCGCCATATTTGGAACCAATGCGACGGATCGTAAAAAATTTGACATGCGTATATTTTTTCTAATTCGAATTTAGGTCGATTTTTTTTATGATTCTGACATCATTTATTGCCATATTATAAGCCATTTTCTATCTTTAAACAAAAATATTTTTGCTTTTTGTATAATGATGATGATTTATATCAATATATTCAACAATTAGATGTATCTAAAGAACAATAAAATTTGTCTACTCTTTTCCGCAAATTTCATAAGATTGGATGATCCTGTTCATTTTTTTAGGTATAAAAATAATTTTTCGAAAACATATAGATCATCCAAAAAAAACATAGCAAAATGAGTTAATGTTTAAAAAATTCATGACAATAAAAGAACACACAATATCTAACTAGTTATACATTTAGCACTTTTGCCGAATAGGTTTTGAGATAAAAATCAAAGCACTAAAAAAGTAATGTTTTATGTGTAGGATTACGTGCAGTAAAAAGGTTTAAATTGAGTTTGAAATTTATGGAAAAAGTGGGATCGGGTGGTGGATCAGCGCCGGCAAGGTTCTTTGTGAGCTTAATGAACTTGTTGTTATAAAGATATTAAGATTCAAATTCTTCAACTCTGCACCCTGTACTACTCTGTGTGAACTGAACATTATTATTTTGTAAACCATATAACTATTGATAATTAAGCTTAGTATTTGAGGTTTTCCAATGGTTTTATAAATGTCCCGCTGCCAGAATGGTTATTGTCTGTCGGGTGTGTGTGTGTGTGTGCTGTGCATTCGGTGTACGGTCATACTGTTATAATTCTGGAACTACGTGATCGATCGTAATAAGATTGGACGTGCATATATGTTTTCTGATTCTGAATTCGAGTAAATTTTCTTTTAAGATTTAGACTATTTTATGACCATTTCATGGCCATTTTTCGATTTTTGAAAAAATATTATACAATATATTCAACAATAGTGTACCTAAAAGACTGCTACCGTCTTAAGAGAGCTCGAGGCTTCAGTCCCGAGCGGATCTCCGGCGAGACCTCTCTCCCAGGAGCTATTGCGAATACAGCAACTATTTACGAGGGTCTAAAAGGCGACTGAACGCGGTAGTACTGAATGAGCTCTTAAATTTTAATAGGCGATTATGGCGAATATAGAAATACACGTCAAGGGTCTGACAAGGACGGTTAGTGGGGTTGAGAATCTATTCACAAGGTCAAAAATGGAGCGACTGTGGGAATACATGAAAACGATTACGATGGTCGTAAAATGCGACTGTGGGAGTGCTGAAATGAGCTTTTAAATTTGAAGGCGATTATTCGGAGGTATAAAAACAACGTCAGGTCTCTGAAAGGGGCTGTGGGTATGGTAGAAATCGGTGTGTGTGTGTGTGTGGGTGTGGGTGGTGTGGGAAAAATATAATCAAAAAAATGAGCACCGCAATTTTGTAATTTGCAGTTGTTAATGTTTAACGATTCCGCAATATACTGCGTTTTTTTTTTATTACGATATATGTAAGTTATTTTAGGAGTTCATGGAGCTCTATCCTTTTGATATCCACCTTAACCCCCACTCCCCTAATACCCCTCCCCTACAAGTGTCTTCCTAACCTATCCTTTTAGTATCGAATAGTAGCGAATATTTAAATCAAAGTATGAGTTGATTGTCCCATGTAATTATCTTCCACTAGCAGAATAGGAGGAAGCTAAGTGCCAATGACTTGGCAGCGGTTTTTTATTTGTAACTTCTTATTATGAATTTTCGATCTTTGTTCATTTATAATTTTTATCTTTTCATCATTCGTCAAATCTTGCGACGTCTGATTTTCTTCTCGCCTTTTCTGGGCTCTTGTTACTACGCATATATCAATTTCTGGTACAGGATTTCTTGATAATGCGTCTGCATTTGTATTTTGCTTTCCAGCCTTATACACAATTTCGTAATCATAATCTGCTAGTTTTAATCTCCATCTCTGAACTCTTTCGTTATTATCTGCAGATTTCAGCCATAATAGTGGTCTATGGTCGGTTACAATTACAAATTTATTTCCATAAATATAATTCTTAAATGTTTTTATAGCATACATAATACCCAGAGCTTCCTTTTCATAGGTTGCATATTTAAGTTCAGCAGGCTGCAGTACTCTTGATGCATAAGCTATTGGTCTGTCTTTGCCTATCTCACCTTGAGAAATTACGCACCCTAACGCATATTGGCTTGCGTCTGTCGTTATTATAAACGGTCTATCGAATTGTGGATATTGTAAGACCGGTGCTGAACATAATGATTCCCCGAGGTTGTCAAATGCCGTTTGTTGCTCCAATCCCCACGTAAATGGTCTATCCTTTTGTAGTAATATGGTTAATGGCTTGGTAATTTCTGCTAAATTTTTAATAAATCTTCTATAATAATTTACAAAACCTAAAAACTGCCTAACCTTTTTAACGGTATTGGGAATTGGGAATTTCTTCACTGATTGTATTTTATTTTCATCTGGTTTTATACCTGCTTCGCTAATAATATGCCCTAAGAAACACACTTCTTTCTTGCTGAATTCACATTTTTCCGGCTCTAATTTGAGCCCTGCTTCTATTAATGCTTGAGCTATTAAACCGAATCTTTCCTCTAATTCTTCAATCGTGTCCCCAAAAATAATGATATCATCAATATAATTAAAACATATTTTATCAACATATTTGGCTAAAAATTTATTTATAACAAACTGAAAAGTCCGCGCTGAGTTTTTAAGACCGAACGGGAGGACAGCAAATTCAAATCTTCCCCACGGATGTATGCTAAATGCGGTTTTGTGGATATCTGACGGTCTCATTTTTACTTGATGAAAACCAGATTTTAGGTCTAACACAACAAAATATTTCCTCTTTCCAATTAAGTCCAGAATTTCATTAATATTGGGAAGTAAATATGGATCAGCTATAGTCACCTCATTTAAGGCTCTATAATCTATCACCAATCTAGACCTTTTCTCTCCCGGGATCAGCTCCTTCTTCGGGACTACTAACGCTGGCGCATTGAACGCACTTTTTGATTCTCTAATTGCTTTCGTTTCTTTTAATTTGCCCATTTCTTTTAAAGCTATTCCCTTAGATTTATGTGCTAACGGGTACTGTTTTACGTATATTGGCTTGTCAGAAGTTAAATTGATTTCATGTTGTTCTACGTTACATGTACCCAATTTATCGCCCTCTATCCAAAAAACATCTGGATATTGATTTATCATGCGCTCGATTCTTTCGTCGTTTCTTTTACCTCCGTTTTTTAATTGCAATTTCTTTCGCAATATCTCCTTGCGACTCGGTTTTTTTGTTTTATTTTCTCTGTATTTATTTAAAAATTCAGTTTCTATATTTAGAATTGATTTTTCATCAATATTAAGTTCTTCTACCACTTGAGCCCCTTCTGGTATAAAATCGATGACTATTGAAACGTATTGATATTTTTTTCCTTCAAAAATTATTTTTTTATCTGCTTTAGATAGGTTTACATTATTTTCCTTCATAATAGTTAATATCTCCTTATAATCAAGCTTTTTAGTTTGCGTCGGCGCTTCTTCAGGCGTTTCTTGATCTTGTAGTACTGTATTTACGTTAAGTATTAAATGTTCTATATTTTTATCATCATTTTTCGAAAAATTTTTCAAGATCTTAGGCTTGTTTTCATTTATCATTTTTTGTTGTAAACTTTGTAATTCTGATTTGTCATTTATTTCGTGGATTTCGGATATTGTGTTTAAAATGGCGACAACATCATTATTACATGTATTTTCTGTGACACCATCATTTTCTAGTAATGCTTCTGACTCATTTATTTTAATATTCTGTTTTTCGTGAGATTGCTCAGTTTGCTTTAACTGATCCTCTATGTCATCGATTTTGCTAGTCCTACTCTCTTTAAAAATCTCTTGATTATCTTCATCTTGCATTCTGCTTTCATCTATATTATTCTCACGATCCGTTTGTTTTAAAACATTTTGTTGTTCGATATTATATGCATCATTGTCGCGAATAATCTCTTTTAAAATTATATTCAGAGTTTCTTTTTGGCTTAACTTCATTCCAGTTTTTATATCTTCACTATCAACTAGTATTTGTGTAGTATTTATTTTTGTAATCGGACCACTCTGTAATTTTAATTTTACATTATTGACCTCTAAATATCCTTCATCTAAACGTAGTTTATTTCCTCTTAACAATTTTATTCCCAATATTCCATCATATGGAATCACAAAATCATTAGGTGCTATGTAAAAATCAAAATATTTGCCATTTATCGGTAATTCTACAATACCTAATGTTTTTATAGAATTATTTGCGATGCCGGATAATAATATCTTTTTATCTAGGAGTTGTGTTCCTGTAGGAATTTGATCTTGTTTTATTATATTAGTTTGTGCTCCACTATCAACAAGTAAATTACATAAATTCTTAGAATAGGGATTTATTATTTCGACATATTCTAATAAATCATCCAATTTTAAATGATATATCTCTAGGTTGATTTCTTTTTCATCGAGCGATTGAACCTCTTGCTGATCATCATCTTCATAATTTACCCTGTTCTGATTCTACGACGCTATTACGACATTTGTTTTAAGCGTGTTCTCCGCATTGCTGAGTGGATTTGTGTTATAACTTCCCGGCCACTCGGTCCCGGCTCGTTTCCCAACTCTACTCTCTGCTGGTTTGTAATCGAAAACATTCCTCTGTCGCATGGTTTGTATTTTGGCAGACACTGCAAAATTTACTCGCGCGCATTTCCAATGATTTGACTTCGGTACAATTTTTTATGTTATGACCGCTTTTGTTACAATATACGCAGTTTTCCTGTCTTCTAGCAATATTTTCTAAATTCCTCAATTTTCTACACATGTGTACTGGGTGCCCACGCATTTCGCAATAATCACACTTTATTTGGCTATTACTTGTATTTTGAAAATTCGTATTTTGTTTGTTATAGTTGCTATATTTTCTATAGTTTATAGAGTTATTAAAATTTTGATATTTACTATTTGAATTATTAAAACTTTGCTGTTGATTACCTATCTGAGGACAGTTCTTAGCTGAGTGACCTTTTTCATCACAGACTTGACATTGAATATTTGTTTGAAAAGATTTTGTCTTGTGTTGTGCTACTAATATTTTGACTTCTTCACATTCTGTAGCTTCATGGCCTTCTGCATTACAAATTGAGCACATTATAAATCTGTTATTTGCAATCGGACTTCTTATTAACGGGCAGTACTTTACTGGATGTCCAAGCTGATTATATCTTTTGCATATAACCTGTTGGCATATTTTTATCGTATGGCCTGCGCCATTACAAAATTCACATGAGTCGCTAACATCTGCCTTTTTTGTACAGGCAGTTGGATCATGACCACTTTCCTTATACTTCCAACACAATTCATATCTGTAATAACTGGGCATTGAGTCACCGTATGGCCCATAACTTGGCAATATTGGCAATGATTGCCTTTAATTTTATTTAGTTTATACGCGTCTATAGCATGTCCTTGGTTATTGCAAAATTTACAAATCAATTCAATTTTATCTTTAACTTTTCCGCAATTGTTTGACAAATGTTCATTGTTTTTACAATATACACATCCTGAATTATGGCAGAATAATGCTTCATGTCCATAACTGTCACAGATTTGACACGAATATCGTAGCATTACTTGTATGATGATTATTCGAATTGATATATATTATTTATTTTACTGGATAAAACTCCTCTTTTATTAAATTTCGATTCTATTTCTATCGCTTTTTTAATGGCTTCTATTAAATTGTCTACTGCTCCTAATTCTATTCTGATTTCTTGCTTTAATCCTTCTTTAAAACCTTGAAAAGCATCGGTACTTATTTTAGTTTCAAACGTGGCTTTTTCTGTTGCTGAGAAACCTTGTACTTCCTTACTGTCCTTAATCTTCAGTACTAACTCTTGCAATCTATTGGCAAAACTAAGAACCGATTCATCTTGTTTTTGCAAAATCTCTTCGATTTGCCGATACAGCGAGTGCATATTCTCAGTTGATGGGTATGTTTGTCGTATTGCTTTTATGAAATCCTCAATAGTGTTAATTGTTAAATTCAGCATTGCCTTGTAAGTTTTCCCCTTTAATTTAATTTTTAATATTGGAATTAAATTAGCTTGATCTGCTTGTGATAACATATTCTTGGCATGTTTCAATTTTTCGATGTAGTCATTTACCGAAATATTTTTTCCATCAAATTCTGGTACTAAATTAGCTACATATTTTAACGATAAACGTAACGGATTCTCTGCCATAATGATGTCGTTGTCACGATTGCCGGTAAGTAAATTTTCAAAATCAAAAGTAAAATTAAACTTTGAATTATTTGGGTTTCCAATTAAGCTAGGCTGGTCACTAATACCTTCTATATCTATTAACGATGTCTCATCAACTTCTTGTAGAAATTTAGTGTTATTAACTGTTCTGCGCCTACTGGAATTTGTGTGGCTGGTGTTGTAGGTGAAAAGATTGAATGATCTGGATTTTGTACTGTCTCGAATTCTTCTTGTTTTTCAGGTGTTAGCGGTATATTTAGGCTTGTATGGTTTTTATTAAGCTGCTTAATTTGCCTTTTAACTGTTCCTGTAGTTCGCCCTGATGCTGTTTCTTCCTGCTTTAAGTCTTTATTTTCTTCCAAAATTTCTTGAATTTCTAGATTCTGTTTAGTTTGTTGGCTATCTTCTAGCTTTTTATTATTTATATCAGATAATAGTACTTGCCGATTATCTTTTATCAATCCTCTATTTGTCGGTGGCGATCGAATTAATTTTCTACTTCTTGCAAATGGGTTTTGGTTATCCGGGCTTACTATGTCGTTTACTAATTCTGGATTTTCACGAACAGCGAATCTAGTTAATCTTGGCCTCTGTGTGTTGTCTTTATTTACTTCTTTCTTATTATCACTCATTTGATGCTCTCATTTTTTTTTACCTTTTTATTTATTACAAAATCGTATTCAGCCCGAAATTTAAAAAATAATACAACGCATAATAAATGAAAGAAAAGAAATAATAACGCATACAAATAATTCCAACGAAATTTTACTGTCCTACTTATATTTCAACGCATGACCTACTTTTCACGTTTTTCGCGTTTCATCGCGGCTACACGCGTGACACCGAAATTTGAGTCGACTCTGCGATATAAGTGTTCTTTAAACGGTTTTTAGGCTTAAACTTGATTTTTTTTTCTTTACTACTGATCATGCCTGATTCTATGATTTAAAATTTATTTATTTTTAGTCAATTCAGTCATAGCAAAATTAAACAACTCCTCAAATTTGTTGCCGATTTCTATTTGAAACTCTGATCGTTCTACTTGTTCGTTTACTATTTTTGGCTGCCGAACTTCTTGCGATCGAAAAACTGAACCTATTTTTTTATTTAACAGTCTCAATTCTTCTATTAATTTAGAGTTTTCATTTAATAGTTTCCGTAAAAATATGTTTTTACCTCCTCTTTTATGATTATTCTTTTTTACCGTATTTACTACACTAGTTGGAAGAATCTTATTTTTTTACTAAAATATTCTCGCGAAAAATAAGATTCGTGAGTTCGAATTAATAAATTGTTGAAGGACTTGTGGCGCAGATATTATTATTTTAGGAGTAGACAGGAGCAGTAGGTCAAATAAAGTATTACACAGATTTAAGATTGACAAAATGATTGTGGCTAGCAGCCTTTATTCACTTTATTTATTTCTCAAAACTTACTCAAGAATTTGTTAAAAGTATGAATAATCTAGAAAAACTCCAAACACAACTAACAACAATTGCGGCGACTCGACATATCAAATCACTTTATAAACATGGATTATAATATTATTCGAACATGTCACAATATTGACTACTTTTGATATAAATCGAGGAGAAGCTATAGCCACGTCTCCACAATCTTGTTGCGAACCATCAAAGATGTTAGAGATGACTATCTCTGCAGTAGACTCACCACTGTTCGACCTATCCGTTTGAGAGGAACGCCCGCCAGCAGAGTGATCACGACCCTCCCCACGACACTTACGATTCCGAGTACGACGTCGACTTTTACAGACCTTAAAACTGTCTGTATCAATCGACGCAGAGGCGCCTGCGCCACCATTCACGTCAGCAGATTCTAAATCTCTGAGCGAAACGAAGACTCGTGACGCATCGGCGTCATAGCTACATACGTTATTATTCTTATCGCTACTATGAGTATTCCTAAGACTAGAATTAAGGCTACCATTAAGACTACCATCATCGCCGCCAGACCGAGCACCATCTACAAAAGTCTCTACTTTGAGCATTACCCGCGTAAGCTCCTCCAATTTTCCTTTAAGAGTCTCATTCTCCTGTGAGAGCCGATGACGATCATCACGCAGGTCTTCCAGCTTAGAATTCTGCTTAACGATTTGCTCTTCAAGTGAAGAAAGCCTCTCCACCAGCCCGTCAACCACGACCGATGCTGCTGGGGCAGGGTCCGATCTGTGGCCGATGGCTTCAAGTCTCCTCACAACAAGAGACTTTAAATCATCCATCGCTCTCTCAAGGAGTTCAAACTGGTTGCTGAACAGGTCAAGCATAGACGATGGTAGCGAACAATGATGAAGCGCACGCATATCCACCAGCGAGTTAACCTTAGTGCGCTTTATAGCACCAGTTTCGCTAGTATCGACGGCCGGCGTCGAAGCAGAAAAATATTCCTTGCGGGAAGTATTCACATTTGTGAGATCAGCATGCGAGACTTCAGTCTTGTCCTCATCAGTATTAGTCGTAGTATTCGTATTAGTATCAGTATTATCATCAGTAGCGTCAGTATTATTTTCAATGTTTACAGTAGCGCCAGTATTATTTACAATTTTAACAGTATTCCTATCAGTATTATCGACAGTATTATTTACATCATTTTGCTTATCCTTATTTTTATTTTCATTTTTATTCTTACCGTCGTCGGCTTTAGGCACAGTCTTTTGTTGCAGTTTTATCGAACTGTCTCTTTTGGCTTTACATGTTTGACATATGTAGTTGCCTTTGTCTGCAACATACCACTTTATGCAAACATTGTGAAATGTTGCTGCGCATGTTTTACAATGACGTATTAAAGCACCTACACGTTTCACATTCTTACATTTCTCACATGAGTAACGAGCCATTTTGAAAAGTTATAGTAAACTGCAGTCGAAGATAAGTCAAATATACAAATAAATAAAATAAATAAAATAAATAAACAAAGTAAGTTAATAAATAATAAAATAAGTATGTGACTAGTGACTTGATATAGTCATCAATTTGAATTTCGCGCGCAATGAGATTCAAGAATCGCGCGTGGGCGGAGCTACCGGACTGCGCATGCGTACGGACCAGATCAGTGTCGCCAACCGTTGCTGATTAAATTTGAGTGGCGATAGTGTTGCACTCTTACGGCATAAAATGAAGCATCGATCTCCGCGATGATTGTGCATTTATTGAACGNTTGCGCACTTATTGAACGGGATCGATGTATATAGATATATATGTATGTAGATCTGACCTCAAGCCTTGATGCATCATAAAGATGAAGAGGAAAACGTAGAGCGCAGCGAAAGAAGCAGTTGCAGTGTTGACATAAGCGCCAGTGTCCAGTAGCAGTCCTCCCAGAGTGACGAGAGCCAATGCAGCTGTTTCAAACTCTCGAATGATGTGATGGAAAGTGAGGTTATGTCGTCGTTAGTCTGCGGAAAAAATCCCTCCAGGCTCATAAAAATCACAATAGGATGTGATTCTTTAGCGCGAGCATAAGAGCCTGTTGGAGGGTATTTCCGCTGTAAAAGAGACACTCCAAGGAGTGAAAGAATGTAAGTAAAGTGCAAAGAAGGCAGAGAGAGACACAACTGCTTCTCGACTTACCAGTAGCAGACGACGAACACCGGAAACGAACGAAAGGAATGTTATACACAAGAATATTTACAGATATAATGTTTATTATAGTATGATCATACAATATAGGGGAGAGAGGGACGTAACGAGTGCACACAAGGCAACTCGTTATAATATATAATTTTATAGTTGACGAACCGAACTTCTACAGTTGTAGGGTTTTCGTTAGGATTTCTGTGCTTTTTAGGAAAAGAGTAATCGCTATTTAAGCGATCAAAGGATANAAACTTTGTCCTTGAGATTTATTAATAGTCATAGCAAACGCTAAGACTAAAGGAAATTGTTTTCTGTATAAAATAATTGGCAATGAAGATAAATTTCCGGTATTTAAAGTAATTCTAGGCATGGAAACTTTATTTCCAATTTTTTCCCCAGTTATAATTTCAGCTTCAATGTTATACTTGAATAATTGGTAACTTTTAATCGTGTTCCATCACACAAACCGTCTGTTATACAGTACTTTTACTTCCAGTAACGAATTTTATTTTTATTTTCTTAATTTGGACAAATATTTAATCTTTTTTTATAATCTATAAATTTTATATAGAATATAATTTTAAAATAAAAATAAAACAGAAACTGAAATGAGGGGTTAGCGAGCGGAGCGAGCAGGGGGGCGAAGCCCTACTAGTATATATATATATAGAATTAGCTTTTGTTCAATATATGTCAATTTAATAAACTAACGGTTTTTAGGATGATGGTTGCATACTCCATGATGCGATATATGCATAGAACTTGGCTTAAATAAATGTTCAAAAACCACCTGTTTGCTATGGATAGATAGGCTATCGTTAATAAACATGTGCGTAGACTTAAATCATTGATTTATTCTAGCAGTACAAATATTAGATATATCAGAGATCGACATTATATTAAAATTTCTAACAAGCACGACTTGATACTTGGTATTAAAATAAAACCTTGTATTTGGAAAGAAGCAGTCGCACAACCATACAACATAGAGTCCCCAAAACTTGGTATACACCAATGGCATCGTACTTATAATCCTGTGTATACAAGCGAAAAGGTCCCTGCTTTTAGTTTTGCGCATATCGTTAAATTTAGACTAAGGCGTTCGATTATACAATAAGAATTGAATAAACTAACCCAAAATTATTCAATTCTTATTGTATAATCGAACGCCTTAGTCTAAATTGGACGTTTATGCGCGAAACTAGAAACAGGGACCTTTTCGCTTGTGTACACAGGATTATAAGCACGATGCCATTGGTGTATACCAAATTTTGCGGACTCTATGTTGCTGCGTTGTGCCGCTGCTTCTTTCGAATTACAACGTTTTATTTTTATGCCAAGAATCAAGTCGTGCATGTTAGAAATTTGAATATAATGTCGATCTCTAACATATCGAATATTTTTACTGCTAGATTAAATCAATGATTTAAGTCTAAGCAAATGCTTATTAACGATAGTCTATCTATCCATAGCAAACAGGTAGTTTTTGAACATTTATTGAAGGCAAGTTCTATGCATATATCGCGTCATGGAGCATGCAACAATTATCCTAAAAACCGTTAGTTTATTCATTGATATATATTTTACCACCGGTCGTGTCTAAAATAGACATTTACACGCCTACCTGGTTTTAGGTACATATTGGACTATGTATAGCTAATTATCAGGCCAATACTATTTAAGTATACCGAATTTTGAGGTCACTATGTTGGAGGGTTGTGCCGATGCTTCCTGCAGCGTTTTGGTAAATGTATCTCGTACAGAATGAAATTCGTGCATTTTAGAAATTTTAATTGTTTATCTTTTATTTGGCGTTTGTTGTTGCTGCTAGGTTCGATCAAAAACTTACGTGTCTGCACGTCTATGCCAACTATATTCCATCTAGTTATAAGAAACAGCTTACTTTTAGAATTTCTTAGCAATAATTTAGCAAAGTTCTCTGCATACAATCAGGCAATACAGCATGCACGAATCAGCTACGACCGTGTTAGATTATTCAATTCTTATTGCATAATTGAACGACTTAGTCTAAATTTAACGTTTATGCGCGAAACTAGAAACAGGGACCTTTTCGCTTGTGTACACAGGATTATAAGCACGATGCCATTGGTGTATACCAAATTTTGCGGACTCTATGTTGCAGCGTTGTGCCGCTGCTTCTTTCGAATTACAACGTTTTATTTTTATGCCAAGAATCAAGTCGTGCATGTTAGAAATTTGAATATAATGTCGATCTCTAACATATCGAATATTTTTACTGCTAGATTAAATCAATGATTTAAGTCTACGCACATGTTTATAAACGATAGTTTATTTATCCATAGCAAACACGTAGTTTTTGAACATACATTGAAGCCAAGTTCTATGCATATATCGCGTCATGGAGCATGCATCAATCATCCTAAAATCCGTTAGTTCAATAAATTGATATATATTTTACCACCGGTCGTGTCTAAAATAGACATACACACGCTTATCTGGGTTTAGGTACATATTGGTCTATGTATTTATAGCTAATTATCAGGCCGATACTATTTATATATACCGAATTTTGAGGTCACTATGTTGGAGGGTTGTGCCGATGCTTTCTGCAGAGTTTTGGTAAATGTATCTCGCACAGAATGAAATTCGTGCATTTTAGAAATTTTAATTGTTTGTCTTGTATTTGATGTTTGTTGTTTCTGCTAGGTTCGATCAAAAACTTAAGTGTGTGCACGTCTATGCCAACGATATTATGCCAAAGTAGTTATCCTAGCACTATGGCGAACCCAAACATCGCCATAGTGCTGGGGGGTAGTCGGTGTGTGTGATGTCATTTTCGAGGAGGGCGGGGAGGGAGTCGTCGCAAGCGCGCACTGCAACGAGTTGCGTGAACTCGGCGGCGGGATGCTGCTGATCCAGCGCATCTATTGCGTCGACTCCATATCACCTCTTTTATTTTTCGCACGTAATACGATCCTGTGCTTTCTTCGTCTCTGTTATCATGTTTTATAAGTAAGTACACGTGTACTTACTTGTAAAACATGACACGTTCTCTGAATTTTCATTCTATATTTTATAAAATATTCAAAAAATAATATTGATTGTACTTACACTTATTGAAGACTCCTTGGAGTTGTCCACACTTGTCCTCACAATAATTATACTACACTAGTTTATTGTATATTATATTTTTTAAAATTATAAACAGTCATAGTAAGAGTTTTTTAAAAATTAACACATTATTTTGCGACACGCGCAATCACATTTGGCGCAAACCCACACACAACACTTCTCACAAAATCTCCAGTTTAGTTTTTTCACCCAGAATTTGCGTTTGCACGAGGAGCAGTTGTCGTTTCTCGTCACCTCGCGTGCTCTGGTAGACAGAATTTTTTTTGAGCTACTACTGCCCGGGTCGATACATAAAAAACATCTGTGTGTGGTTCTTCTTTTTCTTTTTAAACCTCTGAAAGAATTCTCAATTTTTTCACTTTTAAACTCAATTTCACGTTCTATCTTAATAATAGGATCAAGCACTGCCTCAAAATCTATCTCTAGCGGTTCGTCGTTTTCTATTGTTTCATCTGGTGCTTCTTCTACGTTTTCTTCTTCTTCTACGTTTTCTTTTTCTTCTACGTTTTCTTCTTCTTGACGAGTATTCACTTTAACAAATTTTTTGCATGGTTCCTCTAATTTTTGACAGCGAAACACAAAACCAATAATAAAATTAGTGTATGTTTCAAACTCACTTTTGTAAATTTGACGTTTCAGCACTTTTTTATTATTCAGGAAACAAGTGCCCGATGCCATATTTTTTTATCACGATAAAAAACACAATCCAACTAATCAGAGATTACGCTACGAAGCTGCGCTCTCTCGTAGACTTCGCGACGGACTGAGACGGTGTTCCAACGCTCATCCCTTGGACCACGCTTATCGGTATAACGCAGGATCGGTTACCAGACAAACGTGACTGAGTCTGACACATACACACAACACGTCCAAGTTCTTAAGTAGCTTTATCACTTTTTTCACTACAAGCGATATATAAAACGCTTGTTACGCTGTCGCTCTATTTGACGCACGTAATTCAAGGATAAAATACATCCTTTTTCCGCTGTGTAGTATACAACAGCATGTGTTGGTTTGTCGGATGTACGGTCAATCACAGATATCCCCTGTTTTGACCGTAAAAACCAGTTTTCAGCCACATTTTGCGGGCAGAAGTGGTTTTTAGCCGCTTCAAAACTTAACCTTGTAAAGCTGTAGTAGCGGTAATGGTCCTTCCACAACAGCAATTCAATAACTATATTCGACAAATTTTCCGGAAGGATTATTGGATAGTTACGTTTTCGTCGCACATGTAATTTTGACACCAACACAAAATCAGGCCGCGGTATCACAGCCTTTTCTACAACTGGCACTGTTTGAAGTGTTGGCTCGCCAACGTTTTCGTTCGGTTGCTCATCCTTCGGAAGCATCTTTGAGACTGATGTCTCAAAGATGCCTCCCTGGATATGGAAAGTCCGTCTGCTATCAGGTATCACATAACATCGAGATCGCTTTTCCGCTTAAGTGACATACCTTCGCATGAGTGTTGCGCTTTTTCTTTTTTTTATGTATTTGAAATCTGTGTATCAAGATAGATTCGTCACTGGCGACATGTGATATTTTACGCTATCTGACAGAAACACGATATTATACGAATGCTATTTAATAACATTTTCGGAAACTAGACTTTTTCTGCAGAATTAGATGAAATACAAGATTTAGCTGCTATTGTATTACATGAAAGAATTTTTCCATCAACCTCTAGGTGAAACGTGAACTTTCACGCAATAAGCAAAGTATCTATAACCTTAGCGAGAATCAGTTTGAATTTTTTTTGCAGAATTTAATGAAATTTGAAGATTTACCTTCTACCGCATTACACGAAAGAATTTTTTCGTACCACATAACGAGGCTAGAGTGAAATTAAATATGTTGTCAAAACATTTTAAAGAAATTCTCCATAGTTTTGATTTCGCTGACGATTCTTCCCCCCAGCACTACAGCGAATAACAACACAACCAGTATTTAAGGAGGGCTTTTACCAGCGATTCGCCAGTGTGTTTTAGACTTGACGGTCTACATCAGTGTGTGTCATAATGTTTCGAGCTACATCGAGTCACTTAGTAAAAGTCTTGCGATCTGTTTTGCGTATTGCAAACGTTCGCGAACCACATATTCGTACAATGTGTGGCTCTGTATGGAGTAGTGATTTAGATCGTTTACCCTTACACACTTTATGCAAAAAATTGCATTTTTTACTGCTACATTGTCGTATAGCAACAGTTCGGTACATGTTTAATATAGGCCTCTTTCACAACAAGGATGTGCTCAACATAGTTGTA
>CM053170.1:42088215-42164613 GCA_012977825.3 Pteromalus puparum | reverse complement strand
GATAATTTTCAACGATTAACTGAATAACAATGATAAAAATAGTTAGAAAGTTTGTGAAAGTGAGAAAATGCTTACAGAGATTTCGTTAGGGCAATGGGCAGGCGTGGATAGTCAGATGGGTTTAACAAAAGCTGCAGCTCTTAAAATTGTCATTGTGTAACACAACGCCTGCCGTATTTCTTCTTGCATTGCCTAAATAATTTGATACTTCTTGTCAGCTTGTAATGTTTCACTTTGTTATATGAAACGTTTGTTGCTTTCCACCTCCCCGTTTTACCATTGACCAAGAGTATTTAGACTCGACTCCGGAGCTCTGCGCCACCAGCATTCATTCAACGAACAGTTCGTAAACAGTGAGATCAGAAAGCTAAAAAAGACATAACAAAATGGAGCCATGAAGAAGATGCTCATTAACCATCAATCACACCAGTTGTTTTCGCCGCCTTTTCTACCCACGTCAACAAGTTCTTATTCGAAAAAGTATCGTCGGTCTGGAATACGTTTCTGGACGATCCATCTTCAAACCAGTGCTGCGGATTATTAAATTCGGACTTCACTGGTATCGCTTCTCTTCATACGACGGTTTGGCAAGAACTTCGAGTTCCAATTTCGCCTGAAATCTCCAGTTTATTTTTCTGAAGTCTCAGAGGATTCGTAAGCCAGAAATTCGTACGTACTGGATGGTCGATTAAAGTTTACACGGGTCATCACGTTAAAGCCATTATATCGGGGCAGAGGCAGGAGAGTACACCAATCACAGGCGAAAAAGACCAAGAAGAAGAAGATGTCGGCAAAATATTGTGTTGAAGAAGGTGGCACTTGACTGTTTAAATGATATATATCAAAGTGCTATGAATACGTCTTGAATGTTTATTAGTATATCGGTAATGTAAGCTTTGAGATACAAAATTGTGGACACATTGTAAATAAAAGCTAGACTTGACATGGCTGAGGCGCGAGCCACACCATTATACACCTTATATTGTTAAACAGTATGTAAATTCATTCGATGACGTGGTGTTGACCCGCGATCATCAACAGTGTTGATACACGCTCTGAACAGTTGAGAATCAAGCCACGCGGCTTATTAAAGACGAGATTCATATATATTGTACGAATTACTTCATTACATATGTATTATTTCATCGATTATCTAAATAAAAAAAACTTGAAGCCTGATTTTTTATTCGTATTTACTGACATACATACGAAACAAACCATTCTCCGTATTTCAATTTCCATTTAATCGTTCATATAATATTTTTTCATCAACATTTTAATATTATTTAAAATCTCTTATCAAAAAAGTGTGATACCACATTCAACACCTCTACTTCTTTTGTTACCGCCCCTGCCCCCTACCCACTCCCCTCTATAGCCACCTAGCGACAGAGGATCTCCCATCCTCTCCGTGAAACACGGTATCAATTACGTCTAGCATTCTCTGAGGATGACATCACTAACGCTCCGACGACCCCCCCAGCACTATGGCGATGTTTGGGTTCGCCATAGTGCTAGGATAACTACTTGCCAAAATCCGTTTATTTATTAGATTATTATAGTAAATTCTAACGTCCTTGTTCGAGTTAAACATCTGTTAAACGCGTCCCTAAGCTTAGAATCCATTTTATTTGTGTACACCTGATTGTAAGCACAGTACCTTTGGTGTACACTGAATTTTGAGGACGCTATGTTGGAGGGTTGTACCCATGCTTCTTTTAGATTTTAGGGAGTATCTATATCGAGAATGAAATAGTGCATCAGGGCTCTTTTTTTACTCAATGTACAATTTGTTATGTTTTAACTTAACTTAATATTCAACGTTTGAGTCTATTGAGTATCTGTGGTAGTTGTACACCCCTAAGTACCCAAAAATGGGTATATAATTCGAATTACGTCCTCAAACTGATGATTATATATATTAACCTTTGAGGACCGTCCTCAAAATTTGCAAATGTCCTCAAACTTTAGTATATATAAATGAATTTGTCTGTAAAGACCGTATTTGGTATGAATACGGCTGAGCGAGTTGTACAAATAATTATTTTATTCGCGGAAACTTGCATAGGCTCGTGAGCCTTATTGTTACTAGAGGTGTTTGAATCTAACAATCTACGTGGACAATTGGGCACGTGTCTATCGCGGCGGTGGGACTGCTACGCGGACGCTCGTGCGCGGACAGTAGTCTGTCCGCTCTCTATGCTTACGCGGACCGGTTCTTTCAGGCGGACGCTGTTGGTGTATCCGCAGTCGCGGTGAAGTGAATCGCGGACAGTAGTATGTCACGCTGCAGATTCTCGGACGATGGAATGTCCAAGTATATTGCTCTTACCTTCGGTCCTGATGGTCGGTGATGATGCTGGCAAGCTTACTTTATTCCTTTATTCTCTTCTTAGGTGTTTAGGTTGTTTTAAGGATACTCTTATAATAATTATTATTATTACTATAGAATCTGATTAATTGTTATTTTTTCTTTATTGGAGACAACCCAGAACTCAGCTGATGTTACAATTTAATACATGATGTTTGATAGTTTAATCGTTCGTGACTTAGGTAGATTTAGTACTATTTAGGTCGATGTTTAATCTAATAATTATACAATTAAGGACTTACAATTATGGTTGCTCTGCGCATTAGAAATGGCTCTAATTACTCGTTCGTGGCAGGTGCTGACACGATTACTCGGTCGCAATAAAGACTCTCTTGTATGTCTACTTGAGTTTCTACTGCCACAGACTTGAAGGTTACTTCACTTGCTTTCGCCGGAGATTGCCGCCCGGCGGTCCTTCCCTCATTACGTGTAGCTACGTTCAGAAGAGTTATACTATAATCTACCCACAGAGTTTGAGTGGGTTCTAAGTACTCAATAAGCGATGCGAGCAGGAATACAGCACTCGTATTCAATCATCAGGTCCAGTTGTCGGTAGGAAGAGTATACGTGAAAAGGCACTGCGTGGATCGATCCCGGAGCTTATAAAGCCTCGCTGTCGATACACCCAATTGACATGATTTTATTGAGAAGGCACTACGCGACCAATCAGCATCTGCCAGTACGAGGATACACGCATGCAGGTGTTGTAATTAACCGCGCGCGAGCAGTGCTGACTCGCAGGTCAATCACTGCTCCGATTTTCGGCGATCGGTTTCATAATGTCGCAGTCGGTTTCGATAGACGTCGTCTGTGCGTGTGCATAAATGCCATCGCACAGGCGTTATACATATACTTAATTCATGTGTATAAACGTGGGACATTACATGTCTGTAAAGTTGCACTTGTATATTTAAAACTTTGAGGACCGGCCCCAAAGTTCGCAAATGTCCTCAAACTTTGGCTTATATCATTATTTTGGGTGTGAAACTTCGGCTTACATATATATATATGTATATATATAAATATATATTATAGGTTCGCAGTATTCGCTTTGGGATCTTCAGCATATCCTAATTTTTGTGCATTTGGAAAATATGTAGATAATTTATTAGATGAGTTGGGAGGAGAACGTTTACTTTACTTGTCCCAAGGAGATGAATTATGTGGTCAAGATCAAACTTTTAGAAAATGGGCTGCTGATGCATTCGAAGTGAGTATAGCTTCAGGCATTTTGGATTACATATTACAGCCATATAAAGTAATGCTTTATTTATACTTATTCATGCATTTATGTTACCAAAATACAATAGAGAAATAAATGTCGGTATATTAGTTATATCTATATTATATTAGGTATATTAGTTATAACTAGACGCAAATGACAAGGATGAGGTGATACGCGAAAGGAAAACACTGTAAATTATAAAGGAAATAAACGTGGCTTTATTCTGAGGCTGAATGTAACGTGAACACAGAGAGATTCGTGGCGTAGGAGAGAAGGCGTGTGTCTTGCTCGGGGAGCGCGCATGAAGTGAGTCGGCGAGTGCAGCGGCGAGTCACGTGGTCGTGGCGCGTCTGAGAGGCGCTGGGGCAGAGTGGCCAGCTATAGATGACGAGGGTTATCGCCAATATTTCAACAATAAAACTAATAATTTGGATGTTACAGCGATAGAATCTAAGACGACTGGATGGCAAGTTTGCATTATAATAATAATTCTTAAAAGTGCTACTCGTTCTTGTTTTTATATCTTTTAGTAAAACCTTATTTTTTAATGACCACTGCTTTAATCATACCCGCTAAACTTCGAAATACTTAATATTTTTTTTTACTAATTTCAAAAAGTTATCTTCAATTTAAACATAATATTTGTTTAAAAATGTTAAAAATGACCAATATTTTGTTAAAATTGAAGATAACTTTTTAAGATTTAATTTGCATAGAAATCCCTACACTCATGTCAGAACTATGTGTATTTTAAACATGTTTGTAAAGTTTTAGTGCTCTTCGATGCCTAGAACTGAAGTAAGTCTGCGGTGAGTGAAAAAATGGAAATTGTGAATGTTGGCCTTCGGAGACATGTTGCACCTGGTATTTGGTACATATAAAAATTATTTCTTGTTCTTAAATAGTTTTTTTAAGTTTATATGTTTGTTTAATACATGTTTTTAGCAATTTAATTTTAATATAAAAATAAAATCCGATTTTTCATTTTTTGACAATTTAAGGTGGTTATCCCCTTAATTTGTCGGAACAGTTAAAAATCGAGATTAATAATAAAGACAGTCAAACATCTAGAAGCTATAAAATTACTTAAAATTCAAATTTTGAAATATTTGAGGACTATTTAAAATCAGAATGACGTATCAAAAGATTGCACTATGTACTAGAAAATAGTGCAATTTCTCTAATTGATGAATCAAAAAGAACTGAAGATAAATTAAAAGTCAGGGATATTATACTTAATAGGATAGACACAGTCTATTACAACAAAATAGTTATCTTATCAGAACCCAAGGAGATATGAAATAAATTAAAAGAAGTAAAGAGATACGAGTCTAGAACGACAACTATAACTGCGAGGAAAGAGCTTCTAAATTTAAAATATGTTCCTAGCAAAGAGACTGCTTCTGATTTTTACAACAAATTTCAGGAAAAAGTAAGATTGATTGAGAGCATTCCAGATGCTAGAAAACTCTCTGAAAAAGAAAAAAAGAGATAACTTCTTACAGGCAGTTGCTGAAGCAGTCCCTGAAATCACTGCTGCCGACTGTTTGTATAAAGAAAGCACCACGAAAGAATTGCTTGTGAAAAATTAAAAAATTTTAAAAAATTATCTAAAAATTAAAAAAAATTATCTTTTGCAGGTTGAGACGACCAAAACAAGGAGAGATGTTGCCCCCAGATAGGCTCAGGTGTTGCTGAATCAGGGATCCGGCGCAGGACGTCAAATCTGTCGAGGCCGCGGCATGGAGGGACACACTGCGGATCGCTGCCCGCGCCCTGGCAAAAAGCAATGCTATTACTGCCACAAACTAGGAAGTCACATTGCACTAGAATGCAGAAAGCGCAAGGCAGACCTGAGCAAGGATTTAGTTCACACTGGATTTGCCAACAACGCCAAAAGAGGGCGATGGTCTGGCCAAGGAGGAAGAGGCAGTCACTCGAGTAGGACAGTTCCTACATCAACTGCATAGAACAGCAGCGCCGGATCTTCACGTGGAGCCAGCACTTCGTTCTTATAGCAGATTTATTTCAGGTGCGACCGAACACATGAGTAAATCGAGAGTTTATATTGATGTGTACGATGATCAGGCGAATACCAAAATAGATTGCGCCAACAGAGATAATTTGTTTAGTACTGACGGTACCGGATCTACCAAGACAGTCACAAAAAATAGCGACACCTTTGTTTTGAACAATATTCTGTACTCGAAAAATTTAACTTATAATTTACTATCTTTCAGAAGATTCGTAGAAATGGGTCTATAAGTATATTTAAATTACAGGGAAAAATAAATTATGCGATTGTAAACATGTTAGATTTATAGAGAACAAAACTTATAAAGATTTCTCACATCAAAGTATTGAGAGCGATCAATTTAAAGTAGATTCAAATAAAGAGACTAAGACAAATGTTCAACATAGCTTAGCCATTGATCAAGCAGAGTCACCTGATGAGAGTTCAGAAATTGCAGTAGAAACTAAATTGACTAAATCCGGAAGGACCAGAGGTAGACCTAGAAAAAATCCTAAATCTATGTTCTTCATATGCGAAAATGAAGAAACCAATGATCTAAATTTTGACCGTGATTATAGTGACTTTAAATATCATGCACTTTTAGCCAAAATTCAAGGTGATCCACAGACTTATAAAGAGGCCATTCATTCTCTGGAGAAAGAACTCTGGTTAAAAGCAATTGAATCTGAATTAAACTCGCTTAAATACAAACAGGTGTACACAGTAATAGAACGTACAAACATTTCAATGATTGACAATGAACCTGACATAATAGATTTGAGATGGGTCTTCAAAAGAAAAATAGATAAACAAGGTAATGCTAGATACAAAGGTAGATTGTACACCGTGACTGGCGGAGGATGCCCACGAGGGATGCGAGGCAGGGGACAACGCAGGTGGCCGGGGAGCGGCGGAACGGCTTAAACAGCGCACGTGCGTAGGGGAGGCAAGGAGGAAAAGAAAATGAAAGCGAATAATAAGCAGGACCTACTACAGGCGCCAGAACTAACGACATCGAGGTTCCCAACCCCCAAACCAGGACAACAAGATGACCACTTAGACAACAATCGAATACGCCGAGGGTAGAACCAACGTGCACGGGCCGATTAAAACAGGCCTCGCGAAGGCGTTGGAAGAGCTAGAAAAGATAGACGAAAAAAGTAAGTCCTTCTTAAAGGTGCCATAGCTTCGCCTGGGAGGAGAATGTCTGGGATCAAGAACGACCGATATGGAGAGTTTAGCGAGCATCGCTAGTGCTAGGAGCATGGACAGCACCTCGTCAATGGCACAAATAGCAGATTACAAAAAAGCTCGACCAGAAGCCATAGAAGTTCGCAAGGAAGAAGAGGACTATAAAAAAGAGGTAGAAAAGGAAGTGTATGAGCTTATCGAGGAATGTCAGTCAGCACCAAAGGACGTAAAACGCACCCCAGAACATGCTAAACAACTTAAAGTTCTACTAATCCAGTTAAGAAAAAAGCACGAGGAAGGAAATAATAAAGATAGCAGAGATTAGTAGAGAGATCGCCGATGCCGTGTTAAAAAAGCGTGCCGAATTCGATCATGACGCCACTTGCGGCGAACGACCGAACCATACGCATCTAGAAGGAGCGGAGGAGAGGTAAAGTAGGGGGGGTTGTACGCATGTAGCTTCCCCGCCAGCGGCAGCGGCGGTGAGGAAAGGAGGAGAGAGTTCGCATGTCGCGGCGGAGCAGAAGAGCGGAGAAATGACAAGCGCGGCGACGCCGCGACTGGCGACGGTTCGCACTTCCACAGCGGTCTTATGGTTAATAAATAACCATAAATTTATGAACAATCTCAACATTCTAATACAGGCTATCTCAAAACTCTAGTACAGGCTAAACCCTAAACCCTTAATGGGGCCAATGATCATATGTAAGTTTTGAGTATAACAACGTTGTCTTATCGGTGGTCGTGATGGCTAAGGCGCGCGCTTCGACGAGGGCGCTTGTCATTTTGCCAGAGTTCAAATCCCCAACGTTTAATATTTTTTTTTGTTATCATCGTTGTCATTGTGACAATTATAAGTTATTGTGTGACAACTATTATATGTTTGGTTTTAAATAATTTTAATTTTGAATTATTATAAGTTTAATAATTATCCATATCCATATATACATACAAAAACATATAACTCAATTGTTTCACTTTATCGATCTCGTTAGCATGTATTTAGATTTTGTGAAGTACCAAATGATGTCCTTTTTTCTCCTTTTTTTTGTAATTATTACAATTATATATAATTATTGCAAATACAAAGTGACTAGGCTTTGACATTACCGAAATCAAGTATACTTTTATACTTTTTACAATGTATTATTTATATAAAGAATTATCCCTTGATAAGTTTGTTATAATATTTTTTTATTTGTAATACGATTGAAATTAATGTTATATAAGAACAAAATTTTATTAGTAGACGTATAATTGATTGAGATTATAACTTGTAAATCTTTTATGTACAATGTGATGATTTTATCGATTAATATCCTTATTGTTAATCTTTGATAGTTAAAATATATATTTAATTAATTATTTTTTTAACCTTATATGTAAAAGATTAATAACAATCAAATTCTAAACTCCTAATGGGGTCAACGATTATATGTAAGTTTTAATTTTTATAATCTTATCTTGTCGGGTGCTGTGATGGTTAAGACGCGCCTTCCCATTTTGCCAGAGTTCAAATTTCATTTTGCTTCCTCCTAGAGGAAGCTTTGTAATAGTAAAATGTCCAACTCCGTCTAAACTTCTAGAAAATATGTTTTGGTGCATTAGAAGTTCGAATCATGCGTTTTTAGAAAATATCCGTACGGATGGATGTGTGTGTATGTACGTATAACACCGTCATATTTCTGGAACTACGTAGTGAATAGTAATAAAATTTGGCATGCATTGATGTTTTCTGATTCTGTATTAGTTAAAAAACTTTGTTTTTATTTTAACGATTATGGCCATTTTTATGGCCATTTTTTTATTTTGGAAGAAAACATTTTCGTTTTTTTTAATGATATAATATATACAATAAAATCAGCTGTAATATCCTTGAAAAAGTATAAAATATTCTACATTTTGCCGCAAGATTATCCAGATTTACCGTCCCGTTCTATTGTTATGTTAAAAAAGACACTTATTTTTAAAAAATGTATATCTTCAAAACTAAATTGTCAAATGTTTTGAAAAAAATTATGATAATAAAAAACAATAATATCTACTTGTAAAAATTTCAAGCCATTTTGGTTATTACTTTTTAAGATAAAAATAAAAACCCTTAAAAAATGGGTTTTCTATGTCGTACGGTTACAGAAGTAAAAAGGCTTTTTTTGATTAAGTTGAAATTTTGAGATAAGATAGTTATTTTAGAAATCTCGGTTAAGTTTTTTGCTCAGCTAATGAAACCCATTAGTTTATAAGATATTAATAAGGTCCCAATTTTTTTTCTCACCCTGTGTAACTAAAAAATATTAAAAAATAGTAAAATAAATTAACAAATTCTATATTGTAATTTTATAATCTAAAAAAAGGAACTGTAAATCATTTTGGAGAAAGCTACGTGCCAATGAATTGGCAGCAGTTTTTTTTATTTCATTCATTTTTATTTCATTCTTAATTGTATAATATACACTTAATAGATATATGTTAATGTATTAAAAGTACAAAGATAATAATTAAAATTTCTTTTTGTCGAATAAATCTCATAGATGTATATATAAACAGTTTTCCACACCACCTGGCGGTACTGTTTCAGGCGCGTTGATTTTTTTTGTTATACTTTCAATAACTTCATGAGAAAAAATAGTAATGATATATGATTCAAGGACATGTTTGAATTAAATAACATTACATTATTTAATTTAATTTAATTACGTGCAGTATAAAGTTACATATAACAAAATTATTAATTAAATTACATGTTTCGTTTCTATTTTTATAAAGAACATGTTTAAAATTAAGTATATTGTCATCTTGTTGTAAAAATTACAATAACTATAATTTAAATAATTTTAAACATAACTGATAATTAAAATTACAACAGTGATTTAAAAAAAGTAAGGGGGATTTCAACTCTGGCGAAATGGGAAGCGCAGACGCCTTAGCCATCACAGCCCCCGACAAGATAACAGTATAAAAATTAAAACTTGCATATGATTATAATTACAACAATAAAGGAGAAAAAAGGACATCATTTAGAACTTCACAAAATCGAAATGCATGCTGACGAGATTAATAAAGTGAAACAATTGAGTTACGTGTTTTTATATTGTATATGGATAATTATTAAAATTATAATAATTCAAAATTAAAATTATTTTAAACTTAACATATACTAATTGTCACACAATAACTTACAATTGTCAAAATGACAACGATAATAAAAAAAAAATATTAAACGTTGGGGATTTGAACTCTGGCAAAATGGCAAGCGCGCTCGACGAAGCGCGCGCCTTAGCCATCACGACCACCGATAAGACAACGTTGTTATACTCAAAACTTACATATGATCATTGGCCCCATTAAGGGTTTAGGGTTTAGCCTGTACTAGAGTTTTGAGATAGCCTGTATTAGAATTTTGAGATTGTTCATAAATTTATGGTTATTTATGAACCATGAGACCGCTGCGGAAGCGCGAACCGTCGCCAGTCGCGACGTCGCCGCGCTTGTCATTTCTCCGCTCTTCTGCTCCGCCACCACATGTGAACTCTCTCTCCTCCTTTCCTCTCCGCCTCTGCCGCTGGCGGGGAAGCTAGATGCGTACGACCGCCCCTACTTTACCTCTCCTCCGCTCCTTCTAGATGCGTATAGTTCGGAGAGAAATACGTGCGGCGGCGCTAGCTTACGGCTGCATATCGCCTGGCACGCTTTTGCCTACCTCATCGTCAATCTCTCTACTAATCTCTGAAGATAGAATATATGAAGTTGACGTAGACTACTACCGAATGTGGCACGTAACACGAGAGAATGCATGGAGAGCACAATGCATCAGAGCCACTGGCAAAAGCCAGGCCCAATAAAAACAAGCGTTCAGAAGGACTACTAGTGGAAGTGGGGCAAAATAAGACGTATGCGGAAGTCCTAGGGAAAATCCGAAAGGAAGTAAACCCGGACATGACTGAAACGATGGTGCTGTGAGTCAAACAAACAAGAAGTGGAGATGTCCTCCTCATGCTAGGGAAAGGGTCTGGCAGGACAGCGTTTACTGCGGAACTAGAAAAGCAGTGCTGGGCATTGGACAGGTAAAAAAGGAAGAACGGAAGACCACCCTAGAAATAAGGGACATGGACTCGGAAGCAACGGAAGAAGAGGCGAGAGCAGCAAAAGGAGGAGCCCTCAGAAAGCCGGACACCGGCAGGAGGGTGATTCTATTCTATTAAAGCCCAACACGAGTAGCCTTAGAATGGCCATAGTGATACTCAGCGAGAGAGAGGCCGAGGAGCTCCTAGAAATAGGACACATCCACGTGGGCCTTGTAAGTTGTAGGATTAGGAAACGAGTAAAGGTAGTGCGGTGCCACAAGTGCTTAGGCTTGGGACATTGGAAGGATGAGTGTAATGGAGTAGATAGATCGACTCTCTGCTACGTATTCAGGCGCGCCCTGGACACGGCAAAGAAAACAGAACGAAGATCTTAGGAAGATCGAAGAACAGGTGGAAGGATGACGACTACATCAAATAGAAGAGGGCTAAAGCCATTTCCGTGCCCGTCTGCACCCCTCCACGGCGATAAGCCAGTGTCTTAACAGTTTTACGCTGGATAAAAGCACAGATAGGATGGAGCCAGGCACCTTTACTGAGGGTCAATAAGCAAAGAGGGGGCGTTCCTTCAGACGGACAGGCGTTTTTTTCACCTGGCGGTACGAAGGATTGGTTTTAGTCGGTGATGATCCGACGCCACGGTGACATTGCGGATGGGGCTGTTCGAACGACCCATAAAGCAAAGTCACGCTATGGTCTTTCTAAAATTTCCCTATACCTCTTTCTCAAGAGAAAAAAAAATACATCCGCGGCGGTCGGTGCCTGTACCCCATGTGTGGCTGGCAGAGCCCCTGGGTGGCAGGGGTTAGTGCTCATGTCGAGTGGAGGGCCTCGTCAACGTGTGGGGGGGTAAGCAGAAATAATATGGCTTTGTGACCCAACAGGCCAACCGTGTTTGCCCGTGCGGTGCGACCCGTGAGCTGCCAAAAGGAGATCCTGGATGGGGAGGCGATCCAAGGTTGCGTGCCGAAGTGATTTGAACCATCTTTGGCTTCTGCTGACGGCAAGACGGGAGGCCGTTACCTAGCTAGTACCGGTCAATCGGCTTGAGCGAGTGCGTGCTGTCGCGTGACACTTGCCAGAAACTTTCCAGAGAGCCAATCACCTTGGTTCGGGGTGCAAGGCTCGAGAGAGCAGAGGTGGGCTAGTGCGATAGCGCGCGCTATATCCTGGTATGATGTACCCAGTGTACCCTTCGGTCAGGTACAGGGGCGATATCAGCTGCCTCCATAGATAGGGGTATCCAGGTGGTCGGACATGTGCTGGAATGAAGGAAATTGTTTACAACATGGAGGAAAAAACCGGGAAGACAAAGGAGGATCTGGAAGTGCTTACACTAAAGATACCAGAATCGCAGAATATTGGATGCGCGATCCACATAGCAAACGACATCAGTATATGCAGCGTCCTAAATTCTGCTGATGACCAGGATGAGGAGAATACACCGGAAGGCAATATACCAGGTTATGTAGACGTAGATAAGAGAATACTTGATACCTGCAATAGACTCTGGGCAGCAGCGGATACCGAGCAAAAGCTGCTGGAAACGATCGAAGCACACTTGGAAAGAGCATATGAAGTTCCGTTCGTCGCTTATAATTTCCACAAGTGCGTGAAAAATGACCTAAGGCAGGTGCAGCGGAGCATGAAATGCTTTAGTAGCCTAAGAGAAGGCACGAGAAAAATAATGAAGAGCCTTGGCATGATGGTGCAGAACAAGCCCAGTTCCAGGCTGATACTGACAAGCACCCAACCACCTAAAGACTGCAGAAAAAGGAAAGAGCGTACACCGGAACAAGAGTTTTCCTCAAAAAAAAAAGAAGGACGAGGAAAAGAGACTGCCATCCCAACAGGAGAGAAATACACCAAATCACAGCCAATCACAGCCTTTAGTACCCAAGCCGATCACACCGACAGGTTGGCAAAAGGTAGAATCAGGGCGTACAGAGAGAAGAAGGAGAAAAGAAGAAGGCGGGGGGGGGGGGGGCAAAGGCAAAGGAAAGAAGAAAGCAACCACGGGCGAGACGAATCCGACCAGATGCTCTTATCATAGAAGCTGCCCCAGCAGCTCATACGCAGAAATCCTGATAAATATAAAGGCAGAGCCCAGGTTGAAGGCGCGGATATTCTGTCATTAAGGGTCTTGATATCAAGTATTATTGCTGGTATAAGCCCCAATTTATCAAGATCCTCCTCCAGTCTAGCCGTCGCAGAGGTCACTTGTTTCGCCATGGTTGAGAGGCCCTAACATACCTTTCAAGCTTGGCCATGCTGACCTTGTTGCTGTCGCCCGTCGCGTTGATCATCTCCGAATTGCTTGACTCGAAGATGTCATCCGGCCTGCAGATGGACCCGGATACACCGGTGGTACTCCTCCTGCTGATATTGGAAGTGTCCTTGAAGCATGAGGTGTTCCCAATGGCGGTGGCTGGCGCTCGTAGTTGCTGGTGTCAATGTTCTTAGCAGAGGTGAATGTAACTACGGCTCAGCTGAAGGAGAGATGCTGACTCCCTCTCTCTCATTTCTGCCAACGCCATCTTGATTGGCCATCTCAGGCTCAGGGCATAACTCCAATGCCATAAGACCACCCGACAATGTATGGTTGGTAGTCATGCCATTCGTTTCCGCAGATGACTGCGAGTCTCGTTCCTGCATTGTATTCCGTGACTCCTCTTTACCCATTGCTTCTTTCTTAGGAGGTGATTTCGTTTCCCTCTTCAGGCTGCTATTTGTTTTTGCCGAAGGTTGAAGCAGGAGGAGCATTCCAGGAGGGTTTTGCTTCGCGTTTTTGAAACCGCTGTTATGCACTTCGGATGTCACTTCCGAGTGCAAGAGCTGCATTTCAAGAGGCCTCTTAAAGGTTTCCAGCTGTGCGCTGAGTCACCTGGCACTCAACACATCGTTCCAGCTCCGTTTTGATCGAAACTCACGCCTGGCCCTGGTGATGTTGGCCGTTTCGCGCGCAAAAGGAGAGAGACGGAGGATGCTAAGATCTCTAACCTCAAAAGTGGACGTCAATCCGAGCTCTTTATGGGCTCCTTATGGGTTTCAGTGGAGCAGGACCAGATTCTTGCAGGAGATCGTAGCTGCTTATGGATGTCCTTGTGTAGTTGGACAGCTCCTTGTCCAACAGACTCTTGATGACAATACAGGCACTTCTAGGTTAGTTTGTCGTCAGTCGCGGAGGAACCCATCTAGGCTCATAAAAAACACGAGATGTGCATGCTTTTTTAGTGTGAACGTAAGAGCCGTGTGATGGGATCTCATCAACTGAAAAATTATACTCCAAGGAGTACGTGGTATATTAATATATCGCTAAGAAAGCAGAGTGATGAAGCACTGCTTCTCAACTTACCAATAGCAGACGACAAGATATCGAGCTTCAAAATTTTTGTTTTCTTACCCTGTATACTATGAATCGTTTTTTTACGTGACGCGATAACTGGAGTAGAAAGGTAATAATCAATTTAAAATTTTGGATTTAGTTAGTATTTTATAGCACCTTATCCTTTTCTTTGGGTTGTTTATGATAACAGTTACTTTCAAAGATATTAAGCTTCAAAATTTTGTTTCTCACTCTGTATATTTTGCATAATTGAAAACTGCATCGCTTATATCTCTGGCGTTCTCATAGTGGCGGATGAGTTAAGTAATTTTAACTCCGACGTGCAGGTATATGAATGGGCTGCCCTCCAGTACTCGAACTGAGGTTCAACATTTATTTTTTTTCAAAGAGGGCTGCGAGGTACGGCAGTTGCCCCACGCAGAACGATTTATACATTAACACCGCCGCAAAGTACGTTCTACGCTCTTTAGCGTCCATCCAGCCCAGCTTTTTCCTGAAGGGAGAGATGTGCTCGCACCTCCTTACTCCACAAATGTACCGCACACATGAATTCTATAGTCTCTGCAGTTTAGTCTGAAGCTCCCCTGACACGTCAAGATACACTACAGAGCAATAATCTAGGTGGAAGACGACGAGAGCGCTGGCCAGCTGCTTACATAACGCCTCGTTCGTACAGGATCTAAATGATCTGAGCCCATAAAGAGCTCTGTTAACCTTTCGGCTAACTACATCTACCTGCGGTTTCCACGTTAACTTCGAATCCATTACACTCAACATTGCCTTATAAGTTTTCCCTTTTAATTTAACTTTTAAAATTAGAATTAAATTAGCTTGATCTGCTTGCGATAACATATTCTTGGCATGTTTCAATTTCTCAATGTATTCATTTACCAAAATATTTTTTCCATCAAACTCTGGTACCAAATTAGCTACATATTTTAACGATAAACGTAACGGATTCTCCGCCATGTTGATGTCGTTGGCACGATTGCCGTCAAGAATATTTTCAAAATCAAAAGTAAAATTAAATTTTAAATTACTTGGGTTTCCAATTAAACTAGGCTGGTCATCAATACCCTATATATCTATTATCGATGTCTCCCCACCTTCTTGTAGAAATTTGGTATTATTAACTGTGTAAAGACCGTATTTGGTATGAATACGGGCTGCGCGAGTTGTACAAATAATTATTTTATTCGCGGAAACTAGCATAGGCTCGTGAGCCTGATTGTTACTAGAGGTGTTTGGATCTAACAATCTAAGTGGACAAGTGGGCCGTCTATCGCGGCGGTGGGAATGCTACGAGGACGCTCGTGCGCGGACAGTAGCCTGTCTGCTCTCTATGCTTACGCAAACCGGTTCTTTCAGGCGGACGCTGTTGGTGTGTCCGCAGTCGCGGTGAAGTGAATCGCGGACAGTAGTATGTCACGCTGCAGATTCTCGGACGATGGAATGTCCGCAAGTATATTGCTCGCTCTTACCTTCCGTCCTGATAATGCTGGCAAGCTTACTTTATTCCTTTATTCTCTTCTTAGGTGTTTAGGTTGTTTTAAGGATACTCTTATAATAGATACTATAGAATCTGATTAATTGTTATTGTTTCTTTATTGGAGACAACCCAGAACTAAGCTGATGTTACAATTTAATACATGATGTTTGATAGTTTAATCGTTCGTGACTTAGGTAGATTTAGTACTATTTAGGTCGGTGTTTAATCTAATAATTATACAATTAAAGACTTACAATTATGGTTGCTCTGCGCACTAGAAATGGCTCTAATCACTCGTTCGTGGCAGATGTTGTTTGTTCTTAATCTAGACGATTACTCGTGGCAATAAAGAGTAAAGTTGGTCTACTGCACAGATGAAGGTTACTTCACTTGCTTTCGCCGGAGATGCCGCTCGGCGGTCCTTCTCTATTACTGCACTACGTTCAACTCACGTCTAGCAACGAAGAGTTGTACTATATTCTATCCACAGAGTTTGAGTGGGTTCTAAGCACTCAATAAGCGATGCGAGCAAGAATACAGCACTCGTATTCAATCACTAGGTCCAGTTGTCGGTAGGAAGAGTATACGTGAAAAGGCACTGCGTGGATCGACCCCGGAGCTTATAAAGCCTCGGTGTCGATACACGCAATTGACATGATTTTATTGAGAAGGCACTACGCAACCAATCAGCATCTGCAACTACGAGGATACACGCATGCAGGTGTTGTAATTAACCGCGCGCGAGCAGTGCTGACTTACAGGTCAATCACTGCTCCGATTTTCGGCGATCGGTTTCGTAATGTCGCAGTCGGTTTCGGTAAACGTCGTCTGTGCGTGTGCATGAATGCCATCGCGCAGGCGTTATACATATACTTATTTCATGTGTATAAACGTGGGACATTACCCCCCCCCCCCAGAATGTTGCTGTCCTCGGCAACGGAGCTGGCGCAAAGAGAGAAAAAAAAATTATCCCAAGTTTATATTATTATTTACTTTAATAATTCTTTTCGTATAAACATGAATTTATAACGAATGAGTTTTGTAATCCAATTTTAAAAAGTACAATTATTTGCATATTATCGAAGAGAAAAAATGGTTCTGTATTTCTAATCCTACCATATATACATATTAAAATTTTTTGACAGAGTTTGGTAAAAAGTTACGAATTACTCGATACAAACTTATAGAATAGCGAGAAAAGAGAACAATTATTTATAATCTTTTTTCATTTGAATTAGATACTTAATTTATTGATGTTGATCGATCTCGTCGGCAGGGTCTGCACTCGTAGGGGATTCTTCCCGCACAGGCGGCATTAGCCCAGTTCTTCTTGCATCCCACGCATAATAGCCAGCCGACTGAGTCGTTGTCCATTCTTGTGAACCAGGAGTCGCCTAGACATTCTGTACAGTCCGTGAGCAACATTGGTTTCGGTAATGTTGAATGATGGTGCTGGGTGTTTGTCACTCTTGCGATCGACAGTTTCAGCTGTTTCTGCTTTTCCTTTATTTTCTTGCGTTGGTCCCTTTTTCTTAGCCGATTTCTTTCTCTTCTATTTGCTAATTTATCCTCTTCACTTTCCTTTGCTTTGCTCTTTTTCTTAGAGCTTTTATCTTTACGCTCTTTTCGTCGCTCGATTATTTTGTTTTGTTTTGGTAGTGGAACTTCTGTTGATTCTGCCGTTTGGCTAGTAAATGTTAATCCTCTTGTCGATGGGTATCTCCATATTGTACGGAGGCACATTAGTAATGTGGTGTAATGCTTATTAGATAGCTTACTTTGTTCGGGATTGGTTTGCTGTATAGTTTCGATTTGGTTTTTCTCCTTTCGTTCTCTAGCCGTTTTAGCTTTATCAAACAATCCTTTATTTTGATCATCGTATTAAGGTATGTGCTTGTTTTTGGCGGACTCGGTGGACACCGCACACTTGCTTTTCGGTCCAACTTTTGCGGCTCATTCTTCTGTCCAGGCTCCGCTGACAACATAAGTGCGTGCAGACTCGGCAGACACGGCGGACACGGAGGACACGGTTCTTTGTCCCCCTCCGCTGTCGCATAAGCTGGTGTGTGGACTTGCGAGTTCAGCAGACGCAGTGTACGCCCCGGACTCGCAACTCTGTTCCGCTCCTCATTTCTGTCTGTGCTAGTGTGTGCGCGCGGGCTCGGTGGACTGGCTAGAGTCACAGCGTTGTCCCACTCCGTCGCTTCTGATGCAAACACCTGTGCGCGCGGACTCCGTGGACTCGGGGGACTCGGCGGACTGTCGCTCTCCCGCGACTCTTCCCTCTCCACGCACGCATCAGATGGTGCATGCACGTGCGGACTCGCTAATTCGTCTTGTGATACTTGTACACTAAGTGCACAAGTATTTACACTTTTTATTGATGGTTTTAAACTTCCTGAAGCGTAGAATTCACATTGCACTCTCACTACTAACGATGCTATGGGTCGATTTACATTGCGCCCACTCCTTCCAATACCGCTCTTCAGCCCGCTCTACAAGTAGCTGAACCCTTTTTAGCTATTAGAGGGCTCCTAACAACCCTTTTTCGGCAACTTGCACTGCTTCCATATTTTCACTGTAACTTGCTGTGGCTGTATATAGTATCACACTGTTCGTCGTGTCAATAATGCACACATTTTACATTACTTACATTCTATGCAGTGTACAGTTGTTTCCAATTTTTACTAATATTTAGAATCTTACAAAAATTTAATAATAAGAAAAAAAAATTTTTTTTATTCGTTAATACAAAGAACTGCCTTGGATTGGCAACGGTCTTATGGAGTAATTCAAGGAGTCAACGCTGGAAATTCTCCCTCTTTCTCCTAATTGGTGGTTGGATCCTGACGCTTCCTGGGACTGGTAGACTGCCAGCTGCGTACAACCTGGTGTTCTCGTAGGTGGTATATGTACGACTGTTTCTACAGCTGGAGACTGATGTCCATTAAATTGTTTTGTTATCTCTTCAATGTTGCAAGGTGAGTTTTTGGAATCATAGGCCAAAAGATGTCTCACTGCGGGAAGTTCGAGGATTTCATCCTTAGTATGTTCAGCAGTTTTGGTCTTTTTCTTGTGACTGGTCTTACTTTTCCGGACACAGCAGCTGCATCCTCTTATAGGGCAGCAATACTTGTATACAATAATTATTAAAGCTATTATAACTAAAGGGGTTATTGCTGCCGAGGAGATGTATGATGTATACATGATTTTCTCTCTCTTTTGGGCTGCGATCTCCGTAAACTTGTCTTCGAGTTGCTGGAGTGTGATAGCGTCCTCGCTTTCCGCCCACTTGCGGATTTGTTGTTTTTCATCGTTCGAGATATCTGGGACATCTTGAAAAGAGTCGTATCCTTTCATAATGCTATCAGTTGTGAATGTGAGGTTTAATCTAAGTCCTGGATTGAACAGGTAGTGTTCGGGTTATGTTAGGTCTCTTAGCGAGATTTGAATTTCGCGCCGTAGCGCGCCGATCGCGGCGCCGAGAGCGGGCGAGCGCATGCGCGCGCCGCCAGGGGCCCCTCCGTTTTGGCGCGGGATTAGGTTTCGCGTGCACGTGCGAGTCAGTTTTGACAGCTCCTCTCGAGTGACCAGTCGCCCTTTACCTTTTATTGCGTCTTGCGATATCCTCTCTCTTGTAAAACAGCGTGCGAATAGAGTTGTCCGTAACGTCCTTTTCTGGGCGAACAACTCTCTACCTTTTGTATCTCGGTGCGTCGCGTAGTGTGTGTGGTTTGCGACCGGTGTGCTTTGTCTTGTGAGTGCGCTTCGAGTGTTGGGATTTCGGCCACGTGCGAGCTTCCTCGACGTGTCGATCTCTACCCGGCGATCGCTCCTACGCGGTAGGGCTGCAAAGGTCTGCCCGTGGTCCAGGATAGGTTCCCTCGAGACGTCGAGGCGTCCTGCGACCGAGGAAGGTGCATCCCACCCACGTGCGGCCAGGGCTTTACGTCGCGCCGTCCACGTTGCGTTCTGCGAAAAGGTAGGAGAGCTCTCCAGCGTTCAAAGGTACCTCGCGGCGTGCGTTAATTGTAATTGCGTCTCTCTTTATCTCTCTATTTTGCCTATCGTAGAGTCACTTTCATTTTGTACAATTTCTCTTGTTTGTTCAGAATAAAATCATTCGCTTGTCCCGGCTTTTCTCTCTTCTCCGTGAGAGTTTTTACGCCGAGGCAAGTCGTCTTATTTTTCCCGCGAAATAAATTGTGTTTGTGTTTGATTATTCACCCAGCCTTCCCTCACTCAATCCACCACTTTAGTATACATATATATAGAACTCATTAGCTTGTTCAAATAGGTTTCGTTTGTTTGTAAAATGTTTACACCGTAGAGTATGTTTTGGCTGGTGTGACCATAGCACTGTCCGCGTAACGTAAGTATACCTGCCCCTCTTATGGTTACTTCCGCCTTGCGTTCATCGTTACACATAATACGCATTTGGACTGGTTTAATGACCGAATACAGCCATTCGTCGGTACTACTGAGCTTGCTCCAGTAAGGAGTGGGCTTGGCAGTTCTCTGGCTTACATGTTCTCAGTGTTGCAGGTGTTGGTCTTGCTAATAGTGCAAACTCGTACGGGCTATTCTCATTGTCGATGTTGAACAGCAAGGATGGTGGGCATATAGATACCTTTTGATACATTTTACATGTATCAATATATTCCTTTGTGGCTAATACATAAGTGTGAATATTGTGGGACTAACGTGGCATAGGTCGTCAGGTTAGCCATTATTTCTTGAGGAATTGGTAGTGGATGTATTTTATATTGTGAATATCTTGCTTTGTCCGAGAGTGGGAATTCTAAGGTCAACACCAATTTTCCTCCGATTGTGCTTACACTAATTTTTGACATTGCGTGTAACATCTCTACTGTCACAGTGCTATGCTCCCACGGTAAGGTGTGTCCATTTATTGGCTTAATTATTGATTGAAGTTGCTCGTGTGTAAATAGCAGTGGGTGTAAGTGATCTTGCGTAGCTGTTTCTATGGTGTTTACGAGTGTTTTATAGGAATTGATGCTGTGCTCCAGTGATTGGTCGAACTGGTAAACCCACTTTTGCAAAGTTTGTACAGTTACTATCCGATTAGCAAAGGAATCAAGTTGGTTTGTCCTATTGGCTAACCTTAAAAACTGTATGTGCTGCTCGTGTAGAGTTCTCTGAGCGTCATCAAGTTTTTCATGCAACGACTCGAGGTTTGATCTTACTATATGAGTCTGACTGGCTACTAAGGTTGATATGTTGGCCGTCCTCTCATATAATCTGTCCACGTCCTGATTCAGCTGCTCTCTGTCCCCCGCGTCCATAGTGCCGAAGAGCTGTCTGCTAGTCCAACCAATAAACTCAAACGGAGCCCAACGCTTAGTCAAAGCGTGTGTGTATAGAGTAAAGCTGTTGTGCGGGACGACTGTGGACGGTGCAAAGAATATGTGCAGGTCGTCTTGCAACGACTTCAACGATTTGATAGCTAATTCGAACTTATCCACTGTGATAAATTCGTTGCATTCTTGTTTGCTCAGTTGGCTATAGCAGGTGGTAACCATTTGAAATATCTGTTTTTCCCTCCAAGTTATTGGATCTTTCCATTTGCTGAAATCCAACGTTACCACTATTCTCCATTTTACTCTCTCGACCTTCACCTCTCCCATATATTCATAGTATATTCCTGGATTCTGCATTAGTGGTGTTTGCTTGTAGTAGGGTAGATTGACATCCTCTAGTCCCGAGTAGCTCGGCAGCAAGAACAGTGTCAGAAGCAGTATCCTCCACATCTTTTTAGGCGTACTGAAAAGATAAGTTTATTTTCTTTACCAATTGTATTATCTATATTATCTATAGAATTTTTCTAATTTATCTTTATGTTTCACTATTAATTTTCCGTTTGATGATTCTACTACTACATTATTGTTTTCTCTAATCTCTTTTACTGTAAACTGCCCGTTATAATATTTGTCCAATTTTCCATATCTTGGTTCTTTTAAAACCCTTACTTCCTCACGTACCTGAGACCGGCGATAGCTCCGTGGTAAAGGGCCTTCCGGTCAAGGGGTCGTGGGTTCGAGCCCCCATCAGGGCGATCAGTTTTTTCAGATCCGATGGAAATCTTACTCACGACACCGGTTTTGAGAAAGGCGTAGGTGTGATGAGCCTACCCTGGAAACTTTCGAACGCTAAAATTCATCTAGAAACACAACACGATACGTTGTGAGGCCATGAACTTTCGAGTTCGAAAAAGCCACCCATTTATTTTTTTTTATTTTACTTCCTCACCTACCTCTATATTAAGAGGTCTGGACTTTTTATCATAGTACTCTTTATTTTTATATTTAGAATTTATTAAGTTGTTTTTTTTTTATCTCCTGTTACCGCCGAGGCCTTTCAGGCCTAGCTGGCGGGGGCCTTCCACCACCTCTGTGTGGAAGTAATGCCAAATCCCAATTTATCCACCACTTTTTACCTCAATGTATCTGTACCTATTATTTTTTCCACCCTGAGAGACTTCTCCGGTGAGGACCATATTTTCAGACGCACACCTTGCTGGTTAAGCCAGCACTCTCTGCCCCCGAGAGGGCATCGGGTCCGTCTCTCAGTGTAGCTTTCCCCGGAGAAGGTCCCGTGTATTAGACCAGCTCCACGTCGGTAAGGCCGGCGCTCCCTGCCTAGTGCATCGGGTTGGCTACCTTTTTAATTCCTGCCTTGCCTATGGTCCCTACCACTGTTTCGCATTCGCCCAGGCTTAACGCCTGTGAGGCAGGGAAAACCCGGAATTACACTGAAGGAAAATTCCGGGGAAAAACCTGCCTCGAAACAGCCGGTGTCTTGGGTACTTTTCCCGTTGAAAATAACTCCGAGTGACTTCACCGGGAATCGAACCCACTACCCTAGAGCGGACGTGTTTCGGACGGTTAAGGCGTGCGCCTTAGCCAACTGAGCCACGGACGCTCTTTGTTAAGTTGTTTCTGGCTTTGCTTTGCATTTCTCTTAGACATCCTGTTAGTTCCTGTATGTAGTCGTTATAGGTTTCAAGTTCATATTCGTCTGGCAATCGGTGTGGTGCTCTTGCTGGGCGCCCGTATACTAGTTCGAACGGAGTATAGCCTGTTGATGCATGGATGGAGGTGTTATACTCATGCATAGCAAATGGAATCACTATGTCCCAATCTTGTTTGCAGGAAGCTTTATTCCGTAAAAAATCCGCTAGGACAGCGTGACTCCGCTCTAACGATCCGTTTGATTGCGGATGGTACGCAGTTGTAGTATTAAGCTTGAACTGATAAATTTCCGATAACTCTATTAATAATTTATTTTGGAAACTCCTACCTCTATCGCTTAATATGATACGAGGTACTCCGTGTTGGGCAAACAAGTGCCTAGTTAAAGCATCAGCGATGGTGATAGCTTTTATATTTGGAATTGGTACGGCTATGCAGAATTTCGAAAATTGACACTGCATAGTGAGGATGTGCATATTTCCTGTAGTTGTTTTACACAGCGGTCCCACCGTATCAATGGCTACCTTATGGAAAACCTCCGAAGGCGTATCTGTGATCACCATGGGTTCTCGGGTTTTTATTCTAACTAATTTTTGTTCTTGACATTTTTCACATTTACGGACATAGTCATGTATGTCCGTCTTCATTCCTTTCCATTGATACCGCTCACGGATACGTCTGTACGTCTTACCCATTCCTCTATGTCCTCCAAATAAACTATTATGGTAATCCTCTAGAACAGCTAGGCGGTATTCTGGAGCTAGTACTCTGCACATACCATAGCAGAATGTTATCGCTATATTAACGTTATTAAAAACGTCTTTAAATTTCTGTATTAAAGCTCTTTTAGAATCTGATTAATTGTTATTGTTTCTTTATTAGAGACAACCCAGAACTCAGCTGATGTTACAATTTAATACATGATGTTTGATAGTTTAATCGTTCGTGACTTAGGTAGATTTAGTACTATTAGGTCGATGATTAATATAATAATTATACAATTAAGGACTTACAATTATGGTTGCTCTGCGCACTAGAAATGGCTCTAATCACTCGTTCGTGGCAGATGCTGTTTGTTCTTAATCTAGACGATTACTCGTGGCAATAAAGAGTAAAGTTGGTCTACTGCACAGATGAAGGTTACTTCACTTGCTTTCGCCGGAGATACCGCTCGGCGGTCCTTCTCTATTACTGTACTACGTTCAACTCACGTCTAGCAACGAAGAGTTATACTATATTCTACCCACAGAGTTTGAGTGGGTTCTAAGCACTCAATAAGCGATGCGAGCAGGAATACAGCACTCGTATTCAATCACCAGGTCCAGTTGTCGGTAGGAAGAGTATACGTGAAAAGGCACTGCGTGGATCGATCCCGGAGCTTATAAAGCCTCGGTGTCGATACACGCAATTGACATGATTTTATTGAGAAGGCACTACGCGACCAATCAGCATCTGCCACTACGAGGATACACGCATGCAGGTGTTGTAATTAACCGCGCGCGAGCAGTGCTGACTCGCAGGTCAATCACTGCTCCGATTTTCGGCGATCGGTTTCGTAATGTCGCAGTCGGTTTCGGTAGACGTTGTCTGTGCGTGTGCATGAATGCCATCGCGCAGGCGTTATACATATACTTATTTCATGTGTATAAACGTGGGACATTACAACTGTTCTGTCGAGGCCTATTGGAATCACTGTGGCTGATGTTGTAGGTGAAACTATTGAATAATCTTGGTTTTCTACTGTCTCGAATTCTTCCCGTTTTGCAGGTGTTAGCGGTATATTTAGGCTTAGATGATTTTTATTAAGCTGCTTAATTTGCTTTTTCTGTTCCCGTAGTTCGCCCTGGTGTTGTATCTTCCTGCTTTAAATCCTTATTTTCTTTCAAAATTTCTTGAATTCCTAGATCATATCAGGTGTTACTATTTGTTGACTATTTTCTAGCTTTTTATTATTTATGTCAGATAGTAGTGCTTGCTGACTATCTTTTAGCGATCCGCTGTTTGTCGGTGACGATCGAATTACTTTCCTACTTTTTGCGAATCGGTTTTGGTTATCTGAGGTCTGTAACCTGAGGTTGTTAATTGGTTCACTTTAAATAGTTTCAACATGCATTGGACGATGTTAGAAAGGAAACTTGTCCCACGGTCAGATAGTATTGCTCTTGGAGCACCAAATTGGCATATTAAATGCCGGACCAAAGCATCTGCTATAGTGGTGGCATTCAAATTTTTGATTGGTATGGCAATGAGATATTTGGTCAAATTGCACTGCATAGTTAGCAAATGACAATTTCCGCTTGGAGTCAGCCTGAGTTTGCCGACTGTGTCGATTGATACTTTATCGAACGCTTCTATGGGTGTATCAGTTATTAGCATAGGTTCTCGGGGTTTGATCCTTTCAATCTTCTTTTCTTGACAGCTGTCGCACCTTCTTATGTAATTTAATATGTCGTTCCTCATTCCGGGCCAATAATATCTTTCTCTTATCTTTTGGTAAGTCTGATTGACGCCCTTGTGTCCTCCGGTCAAGCTGTCATGTAGAGTAGCTATTATTCCTTTTCTTTCGGATTCATTGGGTAGTTGAACCTTTCCATAGCAGATAGTTATTTTTATTGGCGTATTAATGAACGTCTTCATTAGTAATTCATTCATGAGTCCAGGTTCCAGTTCATCCGTGAGGTCTCCACGTCTCGATATTCTGAAGCTCCTAATCTCTCGATCGATCATGATTTTTCTCAAATTCAGTAGCGCTTCGTTCAAATCTTCAATTTTTATGGTGTGAAAGTATTTATCTTTCAATACTATGGAGAAAATTTCGTGTTTCTTGTAAGGTGTTACCAAGATTTGTCCAATTTTCGGCTTCTTGCTCTTCAAGTTGAAAGGGTCGATGGCTCCAGTTTCCTTTAATAATTTGCTTATGGAGCTGGTGCATTCACAGTCTTTTGACACGAAATGTACAATGTTATCTTTCCTGTATTTAAATTTCACTTTTCCCGCTCATGGACCCAAGATTACTTTTCACGCTATAGTTGCTGTTGGTCCATATCTTTTATTTATTGGCTCTAATGTTCCAGGTATTAGCCAAATGAAAGGTATGGCTCCTTGTGGTGGCTTGGAATACCTGATATCGATTTCTTGGTCTTCATTTTCTTCGATTTCTGTCAATATACCTTTAATTTTCTTCTTGTTTCGGGTACTGTTCGCAATAGGTGGGCGGTTCTTTATTTTCGATGTGTCAGAGATTCTTCCTTCACTAGGTATTATCATCTCATCGCTACTCATGTCCGATTCATAATTTGGGTAATTATGATTATTCTCCATTTTCCTTTGGAGTTTCATTTGAGTGTCTTCAATTAATTCTCTCACTCTTTCTCCTAAAACTTGGTCCATATGCTCCGTTCCGTAGTGTGGATTCAATTCGTGAATTCGGAACCGCATTTCTGGAGTTAATTCTTCTCCTTCTGAGAAGCATGACGGTACTTCAAGCTATGCTTTAGCATCTGCCTCAATTTCTTCTCGATTCATGGTCTTCTCTTCATATCTCTTCATACTTTCTTCGAATTTCTTACTTGCCTCCTCTACCTCTTCTCGACTAAGAGTGGTCTTGATGGAAGATTCTTTTACTGAGTCATCGTCTGTACTCACTTCCGAGCTTGATGGCTCCACTGCCGTTACGTTCACCTCTATGTTACTGATGGTTCTATTTTGGCTCTCCGTGGAAGCTGCGTCATCGTCTGAATCCGCATTTTCGCTCTCGTGGTCATCGATTCTCAGACCACTGTATCTGGGATCTGGTATAGGTGGCTTTTCTATATCACTGCCAGCTAAAGCTGTCGATGATAGCCACGATCTACGTGTCGGCGAAAATTTACTGCTTAGTGATACTTCTGATTCAGCATCGCTTTGAGTGTCCTTGGTGCTTTCATCTTCACTGGTCACAAGTATGTCTGGCTTTGATTTTGGCAATGTTATTAGAGGTCTTTCACTTGCTTTGGTAGCCTTTATTGCTTTTGGTGCTTTCGGCATGGTACCTTGTTTGATATATTGAGCGATGGACTCTCCACTTTATTGGCTTTTCCCCGAGTCCTATGAGCTATGACACTGTGGTCCAATTTAGGAGCCTCTTTGTTTGTCTTTGCTCTTTTTGCTCAAAGGTTTTGCTATCTTGGCGAGGTCTTTGATGTATTTACGATAGTAGCCAAACATTTCAAGTACCTCTCTTATATTTTTAGCACATTTGGGTGTTGCTAGATTCGCTATGGCTGCTACCTTTTCTGGATTTGGTTCCACTCCTTTTGCACTAATTATATGACCTAGGAATCCAACTTCTTTTCTGAAGAATTTCACTTTGTCTGGTTGAATCACTAATTTCGCATCTCTCAGTCTCTCCATGAGATTTCGGATTCTGCTTTCATGTTCCTTTAGATCCTTACTGTACACAATGATGTCATCTAGGTACACCAACATTTCTATGTTTTGCAGGCCTCTGAGGACCTTTTCCATCAAACGCTGGAAAGTTGCTGTGGCGTTTTTTAAACCTTCCGGCATTCTGGTATACTCGTAGTGTCCATTTATGGTGGTAAATGCCGTCTTGTAACAATCTTCTGGTGCCATGGGTATTTGTTGGAAGCCACTGGCGAGGTCGAAAATAGAAAAATAGCAGTAAGTTAAAGCCAATAGTGGGAAGCAACCCTTCGGAGTATTAAAATAAAACACACATCATTCGTTTAAACAATTGGCGACGTTTCGTCCTATGGAGGGGACCTCTTCAAGCCTTTATTATGAGAGAAACAAATAAATTATACAATAAATAAAGCGTCGATATAAATATTCAAACTACTATAATCAAAACAATAAATTATTTACCAAAATAAACAGTTAAATTAAGTCAAAAACATTGTCAATATGACAGGCGCACAGCTCAAGTGCGCTTGAGCTCAAGCTAAAGCTCAAGTGCTCAAACTAACTTAAGTGGAACATTTGTAAATAAAGACACAACATCAAGAGAAACCAAGATGTAACCCTCAGGAACAACAATATTAGAAAGCTTTTCTTTAAGAGCAAAACTATTATCTATGTGAGAAAATGGTATTTTAAAACAACTTTTTAAAAAACTATCAATAGTTTCGGCTAAAAATGTGTAGGACTATTTATTGTAGAAATAATTGGTCTGAGAGGGACATCCTTTTTGTGGATTTTTGGTAGACCATAAGCTCTCGGCAATGTGGTGCATGTCTGAGTCAAATTAAGTTTATTGTATTTATATCGCAAACAATCATTCTCATTGAGATTATTCAAAATATCATAAACATTTTTCTGAAGTTTATCAAGAGGATTTCTTTTTATACTCTTGTAAGTATTAGTATCACTAAAGAGGTTAGACATTTTTTCCTTATACTCGTCTACATACAAACAAACAGTGAGACTACCTTTATCAGCTCGCGTGAAAAACACTGCAGGATTTTCTTTACAAAATTCTTTGGTTATTAATACTTTTTTATGAAATTCTTTCTCAAATAAATTGTATTTTTCAGAACTATTGCACGTCAATTCCAGATTCTTAATAAGAGTTTCTCTCATAGTTATAGTTAGATTATTAGACTCTACATTACAAATACTACTCTCAAAGTTTTTTATCACAGTAATTACATCTTGTTTACTAAAAGTATCATTAACGTTAAAGTTATGACCCATTGAAACCACATCGATAACGTCAGTAGGTAGTTCCACATTACTTAACTTCATAATCCATTTTTTATTATTATCACTGTCAATATTCGTGGGTTTCTTCTTGTTAATCAAACTTTCAAACTTTTTATTGAGAGACTCATCTAGTCTAACATATATTTTTCTGCATTTGTTTTCAGTGTTTCTCAAGAAGGAATCAAGTACCTTAACCTCAATATTAAACGTATGTAATATAACAGAGATGGCATTTAAACGTTTTTTTTTTAAATTCTATATGTACATGTAGATCATTTATTTCCAGTTTTAAAATTCTATTTTTTTGTGCATCTACTAAATTTGAAAATTTTTTGTTTGCAATTACTGCTTTTAAAATTATAACAACGCTTTAAATTATTGGAAATATTTTGAATAATCTCAATAAGAATGATTGTTTGCGATATAAATACAATAAACTTAATTTGACTCAGACATGCACCACATTGCCAAGAGCTTATGGTCTACCAAAAATCCACAAAAAGGATGTCCCTCTCAGACCAATTATTTCTACAATAAATAGTCCTACACATTTTTTAGCCGAAACTATTGATAGTTGTTTAAAAAGTTGTTTTAAAATACCATTTTCTCACATAGATAATAGTTTTGCTCTTAAAGAAAAGCTGTCTAATATTGTTGTTCCTGAGGGTTACAACTTGGTTTCTCTTGATGTTGTGTCTTTATTTACAAATGTTCCACTTGAGTTAGTTTTAAATAGTATAGACAAACGGTTTCATTCCATCCAGACAGCGTGTAAGATTCCTTTCACTATGATAGTTGATATTATAAAGTTTCTTTTTAATAATACTTATTTCACTTTTGATGGTGTTATTTATAAACAGATTTTTGGTACACCCATGGGCTCTCCTATTTCCCCTCTATTTGCTGATATTGTTATGGATGATTTAGAAACCACAGTACTTAAGTCATCACTCTGTGATAACTATGATTGTACTCCTCTTTTTTATTTTCGCTACGTTGACGACACAATTCCATGTATTAAAGAACAACATTTAAATATAGTGTTAAAAGAGTTCAATAGTTACAGCAAGTATTTACAGTTTACTCATGAACTACAGAGTAATGGAACAATTCCGTTTTTAGATATATAGTTACAAATTGGTACCAAAAACCCACTAACAGTGGTAGAATTTTAAATTTTCATTCAAATCATCCTGTTCAATTAAAACGTAACATTATTTTTAATCTCATTGATAGAGCATGTTTACTTTCACATAATAAGTTTCACCGTGACAATATTTTTAATGTCAAAAAAATGTTAATTGATAATGGTTATCCTACACAATTTATTGATAGGTGTGTACGTCAACGCTTAAGATCTCATCAGTTTAATAAATTTAGGGAAAATTGCAATAGTTTGTCTCACAACCTTACTAACATAATATCTGTTCCTTTTCATAAAAAATTCTTATTTTCATTAAAATCTTCATTTAAGAAGTTCAATTTTTCGGTTATTCCTGTTTTAAATACAAAACTTAATCACATAATAAAACTTGGCAAAGATAAGTTGGATAAGTGGAATGAGACAAACATAATTTACGAAATTCAATGTAATGACTGTGATGCTGCTTATGTTGGCCAAACAAAGAGAAGCCTTAAGAAAAGAATAGATGAGCATAAAAAAACTCCAGTCGATAAACTCTTACCTATTCCGTCACATTTAAAAAATAACAATACTCATAGTTTTGCTTTTGACAATGTTAAAATTCTAGATAGGGAATAAAAACAGATATAAACGTTTAGTTTCTGAAAGTTTTCTTATCAATATGAATAGCAATAATATTAGTAGACAAGAGGACTTCCAATTTATTAGTAAACAGTAAGTATTGTAGATTAAAAAGTTCATTTAACAGAAAAAATAAGTAATAATTTGTTTAATTTTTCTCACTATTAATTTCTTGTATTTGTTGTTTTGCTGTTATACATATTAAATATATATGTATATTGCCTTTAATAAGTTTCTGTTTGGCCGATATTGCAGTTGCCTCAGTTATCCGTATATAAGAAAATTCGCTTAATACGTATAGATATAGTTCTATGTTAAGTTGCGTAAGAGTGTATTACGACGCTGTTTCATACAGTCCTATTATATCTATAGACATACACAGTACTAACCATACCTTCGACATGTGATAACTCCAGGCTGTGCGCCTGTCATATTGACAATGTTTTTGACTTAATTTAACTGTTTATTTTGGTAAATAATTTATTGTTTTGATTATAGTAGTTTTTTTATATCGACGCTTTATTTATTGTATAATTTGTTTGTTTCTCTCATAATAAAGGCTTGAAGAGGTCCCTTACATAGGACGAAACGTCGCCAATTGTTTAAACGAATGATGTGTGTTTTATTTTAATACTCCGAAGGGTTGCTTCCCACTATTGGCTTTAACTTACTGTTTGTTATAATGGAGAAGAATAATAGTAACTATTTAATAGAAAAATAGGTTGCTCCTCCCAATTGGTCCGTTATATCAGCAATGTTCGGTAGTGGATAGGCATCTCTTATTGTCTTTTTATTCAGTTCTCTGAAGTCAATCACCACTCGCCATCTGGGATTACCATGACTATTTGGTTTCTTGGGCACGATCCGGATAGGTGAATTACAAGGAGAGTTGGATTCTCTTATAATTTTATCTCTGAGCTTCTTTGTTACGCTGTCTCTCACAACTTGTTTGTGTTGTAGAGGATGTCGGTACTGCTTCGTGTTTATTGGCACATCATTTTCTAGATGTACGTGATGTTCAATCATGTCCGTACATGGGAGTCTGTCTCCTGGTAATAGGAATCGGTCCAAATAATCTTCTATTATGTGGTCCACGATTTCTAATTCCTATCTGTTGAGATGATTTCTTCTGATCATTTTCTTTACTTGTTCTAATCTCTTGATTTGGTCCACGATCGCGTCACCATCAAACTCACTATCAGTCTCTTGTAGGAAGTCTGGTCCAGTATCAAAAGGTATTTGTTCTCTTGAATCTACCTCTATGGTGATATCTTGTTCACTGGTATTTATGGCCATCATTTTGCAGGTGTTGTTTACATTAGCCACTACTCCTTCTCCTAAAAATAGATCTTTGTTACCTACGTCTATTCTTGGAATATATCCTTCTTTCAAATTACTCTTGATCAAGTTAATTTGAACCACTTGTCTGGTCCTGGCTTTTATTATGTTTTTCACTTTGTCTGACACAGTATCTTCTTCGTGGCTCGCTTTTTGGTCCACTGGTTCAACTTTCTCATCAACTTTAGATTCTACTTTAAGCACTTCATTGTCTTGTTTACACTTGTATCCCCTTTTCAAGTTTCTAGGATTATGTTCTTCCTCATGTCCTATGAAGGGTATAGGATGCATGACATCACCGCTTATCATTAAAGCGTTTTTATGGTAGGAGATTACAGCTTCCTCTTTCTTGAGATAATTCCTCCCCAACATTCCATCTTGCTTAATTGGAAAGTTGTCGTGTACAATTTGAAACTTTACTGGCGTCCCTCTTATGTCTAGGTACACTGATCCGGCAGTAAATACAGTTTGGTCTGTTATACCTCCCAGCTCTCTTGCATCATCTACACTTATGGGTAACTGGCCTTCCAGAACTCCGATTTTGATTAAGTTGACTGTCGCACCATTATCTATCATGAAGTCTAGATATGGTCGTTTCGTTCCAACAGGTATTCTAATCCTTACTGCTGTTGCTTCTCCATCCTCCCAATTATAGTTCTCAGTTCCTCTACAGTTCGTGGAACACATCCTTGCAATTTCTCGGGTCTGGTTAAGATCGCCATCACTGGAGTTTTCGTTTGATCGTTGCTCGGATTCGTATGATCCTGACTGCGATTCTGGTTGTACCTTTGAATCTATTGTTGGTAATTCTGCTGGTCCACATTTCTTGTGTTCTGCGGAATTTGTTGAACTTGACCTGGCTGGTTCTGGTGATGGTTGTTGTAGCCCTGGCTCGCCATCCTCGAGTCGTGGCGAGCCCCCTGGGAGTTTAAATTACCCCTATGAGGTTGGTTATCGTATCCTGCTGCTTCATTTCTCCAACTGTTGCCTTCTCTCCGATCCGGACGTTGTTGAACGTTTTCATATTGACCGGTGTGATGATCAAACACTCTTTGATATCCGCGATTCCCGTCACTATTCCATGCTCGCCAATTCCCATTTTGTCGATTGTCGCTATAATTTTGGTTATAAGACCCTCGTCCATTATTTTGTCCATTGTACTGATTGTGGTATCCACGACCTCGATAACTATTCCCTCGATAACTACTTCCCCTGTAATTACCTCGGTAATTGTTCTGTGGGTATGATTGTTGTTGGCGGTTGTCAGGATAATTACGTTGGTGATTATTAGTATTATTATTAGATGGTCCATTTTATGTTCTGTCTTCCACATAGCCTACGTAATGTGGATCTTGTGGTTCATAATTTTGACATCTGTTGCTATCATGGTATCCGCCATTATTTCTATAATGGCCTCTATCACTGGATCCTTGGTAATAACTTTGATTATTATAACTCTTGTTTCGTCCTCTATAGGGTCTAGAATCAGGAATTATTTTGGCTTCCATTCTTGTTTCCAACCTTACTGCTTTTTCATAAGCAGCTCGTAGATCTGCTGGTTTGCTATAATCAACTCTTTCAGCTAGATTTGCAGGAAGTCCTTTGATAAATATATCAACTGCAAGGGATTGAAGAGGCGCCATCATATCATCATTGTAGTCATTGCCCTTCTCTTCCTTTAAGGTGGTTTTCGCGCTGCCAAGTAGTAAGTTTATCTCATCGTAGAAATCACCTACGGTGTCCTGCTCTCTCATTCTTACGTTTTGAATTTTGTTATTATAATAACTGCAATTTCTTCCTGGTCCAAATCTCTGCTTTAGATGTTTGATGAGTTCTTCGACGCTAGTCACTGTTTTGTTAATTAGGCTCTTTTTGGCTGGTTCAGTAATCTTATGTAGAGCATTTTGTAGAAATTCGGCCTGTATGGTGGCTCCGGCTAGGGCAGCTGCGTTCCTTAAATCGTGGATATACTCTCGTAAATTCTTTCAGCCATCGAAGGTTGGTATTCCACTAATGCAATTCATCAACGTGAAACTGTTGGCCATTGTGGACATTAATTGGGCCGTAACATCAGCCGTACCACCAGCTGTACTACCAGTTGTACCACCTGTTGTAGTATTACTTGTGTTATTAGCATTTTGAGAGCTATTGTTGGGACCTGTCAAGTTGAATATATGTCGTCCTTCTTCGAAGTAGTCCAAGTATTTAAAAGCGTCGAGATCGTCCTCCTCCAATTTTCTTAAATCACTGAATATTTTCTTTATAGGAATCTTCTCCTTTTTCGTCGTCAGTCTACGTTTTATGGCTTTGAAAATGTTTACAGATGTTTGTTTTCAATCGTCACTATCTCCAATCCTCTCGTCGCCACACTTATTATTGTTTTATTTAAACTCGTAAAAATTAAAAATTTGTGGAAAAACGTAAAAGTGACAAAGTTAAAACAGGGTCCAAAATCAAAACAAATTAATTCTTAATTATTTGAGTTAAATCCTGAATCACGGTAGGAGTTATCTTCAAACTACCTTGTATAAATTATAACCTAAAGTAAAGCGTACAAAAAAAAGAAAATTGATTGATTGAATAAGCCAAATAAACTACTAATCTCAATAATCCCTTAAAATCCTTAATGTTTTTTTTTTCTAGGTGTGCAACATCAACATTCAAGTTGAGTTCGTGCTTCTCGCCAAAAATTATCATTGAAAATTAAATAATTATGCTCGTACTTGATTAAAATTCAAAAGAATGATTTAAAAATAAACAAGGATTCTAATTATTGTAATTTCTATTTGTTTTGGCCAAAACTCTAGTTTTGGCTTGTAAAATTTTGCCTCTAAACTCGTATTTGCGTTTAAAAAAAAACAATCTTTGCTTTACATTCGAACTATTAAAATAGCTGCTTGAATTTATTGTTAACTGTTCTTATATAATATTTGTCTGTTTTAAGGGCAGAAACTGATCTGTTGAATGTTGCCTTGGTCCAGGAAGATTCTCAAGCTGTTCCACCTCGTCTACCAGCACTGTGCTACGGGTTTTGGGCTTTTGGCGAATAATCACCAGTGTACACGGACTAAAAGGCAAGAATGAGACAACATCAAACACTCTATACCATGTGGTCCTTTTCTTGAGACTTTGACGGTGTTTGTGTATTGTAAAGATGTTGTGTGTCAGTGCACGATTAAAATTTTCATTAAAAGTGAGATGGGCTTATGATATGTGTCAGGACACGTGTGTCCTAGATTTATGCCCGATGATACTTGTGATAAATGTGTAGTATGCAAAATTAAAATTACTTGAATTTTATGTCTGAAATATTGTACTTTTATGATTGTGAATTGAGACTCAGTGCGCTTCTGGTCTTACAGACATGTGCATGTGTGTATATTTCATGTGAATTTTTCTAAGAGCGTCTGTCTCAAGTGTAATTCAACATTTGCAACCTACATGTGATTTTTGTTTGTGTGTTTAACTTTTGTGTAACTATGTTGATGTCGTGTACATGAGGGACCAGCACGAATACATCAAAGTGCGTATCTTCAAAGTAACCAGGTGAATGAGAGGTTTAAAGTCAATAATTGTATTAGTGCTATGTGTGTGATTGAGTGTCTTTACCAACTTGTTGTCAGACACTTAAAGAGTTGTAACGGTTCGACTTTCCCCGGGTGTTGAGTAGTCGGCCGGACGCCAGGATTTGGTTAGGGGAAAGGTTAATTGAAGAGACTTGTTTATGCAAATAATAACAATAAAGATATATTCTAATGTTTAAGTTAACAAGTTGATAAATCAATTATGAGTCTCCATCTGTAACAGAAATCGATATCGCGGTGATTTAGAATATTTCGCCTTCACAAACAATTTTACTTAATCTATAGCGGTTTACGGTACATTAACGCGTCGTTGCCGGAGTTACGTAGTTTCGGTGCGACTACCGGTTTTACGGATACGGTATCGGAGGACGGTGAAACGGGTTCGGGTTAAACAACGGATTTTCGGAGGTTTAGGTCTTCCTCGAGTCCATGAAGTCGTGTGCGCACGGCTACACGGATCGAGGTCGCTCGTCTCGTTCTTCTACTGATCCTGTGTGCTCACAGTGACCAGGTGAATCTCAAGAGGTCGGCGGTGTTGAACGGACAGGAGTTGACCGGTGCTTCTCCAGGACGTGTGCTCACGACCTGGGGAATCGTCGGCGGTCTTTAGTTATTCTCTCAGCCCCGTGTGCGCACGGTGGCTGGGAAGACAACCAGTCCCTTGGGACGGATGTTGGGGGGCAGGTGGCGACGTCGAATATCCACTACGTGTGCTCACGTAGGGGAGCCTCGGCGCTGTTCGGTTACTCCTAGTTGTCTCGTGTGCGCACGACGGCAACTCGGAGTTTCGGGTTCGTCGACAGCGTCGTCACGTGTGCTCACGAGCCGACGTTGCAGGCGTCGATCCTCTCTAGCTGTTCCTCTCGGTAACGTGTGCGCACGATACCGACAGGAGTTCAACTCGAGTAGAACTGCCCGCTATGCCGTGCGGGCCGCTTTATATAGGCGTGTTCGCGGCGCGCCGCTCGCGCCGCCTGGCGCGTCTCCGCTGAGTTGCTAGTAGAGTCTCGCGCTCGTGCGGACTGGCCTTTCGGTTGGTGCGCGCGCGCGCTCACTTCGCTTCGTGCGGACTCGCCTTTGTTCGCTGCGCGCGCGCGCTCGCTGGCGTCAGCTGACTTACTCGGCGCTGCGTTTGTTTACATCATGTGCGAGACTTACGTCTCGTCACATCTCCCCCTCTCTTCGGAGCGTGAAATTTCGCGCTGGCTAAATTTTATGCTACTACAAACAAACAACAAAACAAAAAAAACGTTAACAAAAGAAAAACGCAACTTACAACCGTACTCCTGGCTTCTCCTACATGACGAATCTCGCCTGTCGATGGAACCAACCGGAGCAGTCGTTTGATGTCTCCGTACCTCACGACGTATTTCTTTACGCCGATCGGTACGGTGACCTCCTGGCCGTCTGGTAGTCGAACCTTTCGACGGGGTAGGCCGATTGTCGAATCCCGTGCTGGTGGTGGTGGCGGAGGCGTGACGATGCTTTCGGCTGGTGGACGTTGTGGCTGAGGCGGGGCCTGTGTCGCTGGCGGTGGTGGAGACGATGTTAAGTCCACCATTTCGACGCTGGTCTGCTTCGGCGTCTGGCGTTTTTTCGCCCTGAGCCCTCCAGGTGCCGTCTGGGTCCTGCGTTTCGCGGGTGGTTTGAAGTGCAGCAGAGGAGGCAAAGTGACGCTGCTAATGATCCGCGGCTTAGATGTTGTTGGCCGCGAATTCTCCTCTGCTGGCACTTGCGTAGCCGCTAAACTCGGTATCGGAGTCGGGACGTACTTGGATCCTGGCGCCGGTTCGCCAGGATTATACTCCAAGGTGTCAGGCGGAAGATCGGCCTCCAGTGCCGCTAAGATATCGTCCAGTGTTTCGATGTCGAAGTTATCCATTGTACTGACGATGCGTCCTTTTACAGCCCTATTTATATCCCCGCGCGTTATCATCGCATGTATTCGCACCAATTTCTCGAATCTTCGCCTGTTTATACTATTCCCTTCGCGAGAAGTCCTCTAGAGCCGTTCTGACAAGGTGAAAACCAATTCGCCTGTACGCCGGTTTGTTTTGATTTTGCGCGGCCCGTGTAACGGGTTTTCTACAACGGTTTTGCGTAGAGAGCTAAGGTCTGTGCGTTTCGTAGCTGAATTTACCTAGTGCCTAGGGTCTAGTAACTTCCTTCGGTTTACCCTACAATAAACGTCTGCTCGGTCGCAGCCTGCATACATATTTTCTCTTATACTACAGACTACTCTTAAATACTACAAATCTCTTAAAGTTAAATAATACCTATTACGAACTTCTAACTATGACTATTACGGATTTCATAAACGCTAAGCTATGTCGCTACCTTCTTCGTCTTCTTCGATGCTAGTTCTTATTCCTTTGTCGGTGAATGGTTTAAGGTCCTTGACGTGTATATGCTTTATGTTGCGCCCTTTGTCGTCCTGAAGGTCGAAGATTACCGGTGACACCTGTTTCTTGACAGATAGCGGTTTTGAGTATTTCGGGGCTAACTTGGCATTGCGTGCGTCGGCTTTACTGGACAACGTCACTAATTTCCTGACTACCATGTCACCAACATCCGGCTTCCATTCCCTTCGCCGAAGGTTGTAATGCCTCTGTTGCTTCTCGAACTGCCGAGCCATTTGCGTCTTTGCTAATTCGATTGCATCTTTTATATGCTGGATTCTGCTTGACAGAGAGGTGGTGTGTTGGGAGCCTACTTTCTGTAGAAGGCTTCCTGGCGTTCTAAACTCCCTACCAGTGTTTAGATATGCCGGAGTGTAGCCGGTTGCCGTGCTACAGGCGGTATTGTAAGCGAATTCCAGTTCGCAAAGATTCTCGTCCCATTTTTTGTGGTGTTTTCCAACGTACTGGGCGATCATCGTTTTTACTACCCTGTTGGTCCGTTCCACTGGGTTGCATTGAGGACTGTATGGTGGGGTTTTTCGGTGATGCACTCCGTTTTCTTTTAGGAACTCTGCGAATTCCTTGCTGACAAATTGTCGACCATTATCGCTTACTAGTGCGTTGGGGCAGCCATGGCGGAGGAAGATTTTCTCTTTTACATGTCGGATTATGGCTCTGCTATCGGCTTTCTTGAGCGCTGCTAACTCCACCCATTTGGTGAATCTATCCTGCATTACCAGTAGCCATATGTTCCCTTTGCTGGACCGCGGCTGTGGTCCGACGAGATCGATCGAGACCATTTCCCATGGTTGTTCGACGTTGGTTGCGTGCATAGTCCCCGCTTTCGTCTGTTGCTGTGCCTTGTATGATTGGCAGTTTTGGCAGCTACGCACATATCGAGCGCCCTCTTGCAACATACCTGGCCAATAATAGCTTCGTGCCAAACGCTGAAGCGTTTTGGCCACTCCCAAGTGTCCTGCGGTCATATTATCGTGACATTCTCTTAGAATGACGGTTCGTTTTTCGGTGGGTATACAGATTTTCCAATCCTCGGTTGCATCGGTGTCGTTGAAGTCCAGCGTGTGAAGGATGTGACGGTGTAGGACTCCATTTTTGACGCAATATTCCGGGTAACTCTTCGGATCTTGTTGTACGGCGTTCAGTTTCTTGGTGTACCATGTGCACTTCGTTTTGATGTCGATCTTGCACACGGTTACGGGTTGTCTGGAGAGGGCATCTGCGACGGTGTTGTCTTTCCCTCTGCGGTACCTGACTTCGTAGTCCCATTGTGCCAGCTCCATGGCCCATCGTGCTAGTCTGCCGGACGGGTTATCGATTTTCTCCAACCATTTGAGGGATTGGTGGTCTGTTAGAACGATGAAATGATAGCCTTCCAGGTATTCGCGAAATTTCCAGATTCTCCATTTTATAGCGAGACACTCTTTTTCGGTCGCTGAGTAGTTTCGCTCGGCCTGGTTCAACGATCGACTGGCGTAGGCAATCACTCGTTCCTTGCCCTCTTCTTCCTGCGTCAGTACGGCCCCTAGTCCTTCGTTGCTGGCGTCTGTCTGTAGTATAAACGTCTTAGCGAAGTCCGGACATGCCAAGACTGGTGCGCGTACCAGGTCTTTCTTGAGTGTCTCGAATGCCTCCTGTTGTTCGGAGCTCCATTCCCATTTTACTTTTTTCTTCAGGAGCTTGTTGAGAGGGGCCGTTTTCTTCGCCACTTGTGGTATGAACCTCCTGTACCAGGAGATTAACCCGGAGAATCGACGTAGTTCCTTGAGGTTCGTTGGTGCTTGCAGGTCTGTGATTGCTTTCACTTTTTCCGGATCCGTGTGTAGCCCTTCTTCGTTTACTACGTGTCCCAGGTACTTTAGTTGTTTCCGGCAGAAATGGCTTTTCTCCCAGTTTGGCTTCAGTTTGGCTTCTCGTAGACGGCGCAATGTTTCGCTGATCAGTTGCAGATGGTGCTCGAAATCCTCTGTAACTATCACTATGTCGTCGAGGTAGCAGAATACATTCGGTTCCAGATCCGGGGTTATAACTGCGTTCATCAAGCGCATGAAGGCTGCTGGTGCCGAATGTAGCCCGAACGGTAGCACTTTGAACTGCATCAAGCCCCGTCCAGGAACCGTAAAGGCGGTGTACTGTTTACTCTCCTCCGCTAGAGGTATTTGCCAGTACCCATTCTTCAAGTCGATGGTGGTCAGGTACTTCGCTCCTCGAAGTTTGTTCAACGTTGCGTGGACTTGTGGTAGCGGGTGTGCGTCTTTAACACTGATCTTATTGATGCCCTGAAAATTTATGCAGAAGCGTCGTTTTCCATCTTTCTTCTTCGCCAGAACTATATTGGAGCTCCAGGCGCTATCTGATGGTTCAATCACATCTTCCTGTAACATCTCCTCCACCGCGTCATCGATGATCTGTTGCATGGCGGGGTTTCGTGGCCAGTAGCGCTGCTTAATCGGATTTGAATCCATCAGTTTTATCTGGTACTTGATCAGTGGTGTGGGGCCCTGTATGTCCTTGAATAAATCCTTCTCGTACCGGATGAGGTCATCTACCCGTGTTTGCTGCCTTTCGGTGATTTCTTGTATACCGGCGCCACTTATTGACAATATTGATGTCTGCGTTTGGCTGGGCTGGAGTTCCCTTCCTGCTATAAACAGCCGGATGTTCAGTTTCCTTAACGCGTCCATTCCCAGTAGCATTTCGTGGCGTAGACCCTTCATGATGATGAACTTATTCCTGAAAGTGGAGCCGAGGATTGTCACTTCCCCCTCCACGTAGTCCGTTAATTCGGTGGTTGAGCCGTCCGCTAGTGTGGCGATAGTTTTCTGGTTACCGTGCCGCCAAATATTGTTTCGACCCATCATGGCTGTCTCCGGGGTCACAAAAGAACTCACGGCCCCTGGGTCGACCAAGGCTAGCACTGTATTCTGGTCTATTTGTACCTCTATGAGGTACCGGCCATCGCGGGACGACTTTCCGCCACCGTAGAGCCGTCCCTTTGTGCGTTTCCCGAGCGGTCCGGGAATCCGTGGCAGTCACGGGTTAAAACGCCATCTTTTCCGCATACCGAGCAAAATTTTCGAGGCTGGTTTTTGCACGTGACGCGGGTGTGGCCGCGTTGTTTGCAGCGCCAACAGCATTCCGCTCGGTTGTAGTAGTCACTGGTTCCGGGATTCTTACTGGTAAATGTGCTGTTGATAGCCGTTTTCCGTTCCTGTTCGCGTATCTTACTCGCGATCTCCTCGTACTCCTCGATCCGTTGTATCAAGTTCGGCACATCTTTAACCTCCTCTCTGCGTACCCTCAGTTGTAGTTCCGGTTTCATGTTATAATATAGATTGTCGAGGTGTTCTTCCGGTGTATATCCTCCTCTTCTCCTCATCAGTGTCATTAGCGCGTTGCAGTATGCGCGTATATTCTCGTTCGGTTTTTGTATTCTCTCTGCGATTTGCCTGGTTAAGTTTCGTCGTTCTCCACTTGACAAGTAAAAATTTCTGAGCCTTTCTTCCAATTCCTCCCAGGTCTCACAATCGCTCGCGTAATTTCGTCGCCACTGGAGTGCTTCACCTCGGAGAAGTTCCGGAGCCCCCTGGAGCAGCTGTGCGCTAGTAAAGCCGTAGGACTCCTGCAGTTCTTGGACTCTTTCGAGGAATGTATACACGTCTTTCCCCTCGAAGTGGCAATTCCATTTGCGTATTTGATCAAGGACCTTGTTTTCGCTAGGTGAGTGCTCCTGCGTGTCATCGGTTGGGGTGGACGTGCCTACTCGGCGAGTTTCCTCGAGTGTCCGCTGGATAATCTCTGAGCGTTCTGTCTCAAGATCCTGTTTCAAATCCACCTCTTCGTCGTAATCTGTGGGGTCCTCCTGTTTCGTAGCGAATTCTTGTGGGGATTTTCGGACATATCGGACTAGCCGCTGGCGGAGCTCCACTACCGTTCCTTCGGTATCAAGATCCTTTCCTTGTAATTCGGCGATCAGTTGAGCCTTGTTCAGGCGGTAAACCCAGCTTACCTTCATCGTGCTCGAAAAAATAAGAGAAGAGAAAAAAAAATTTTCCGGTTTTCTTACTTCTCTGAGTCTCTTTTACAGTTGCGCGCGAGTAGTAAGCGAAATATTCTAAAACGGTCCCTGTCCGAGCGCCATGTAACGGTTCGACTTTCCCCGTGAGTTGAGTAGTCGGCCGGACGCCAGGATTTGGTTAGGGGAAAGGTTAATTGAAGAGACTTGTTTATGCAAATAATAATAATAAAGATATATTCTAATGTTTAAGTTAACAAGTTGATAAATCAATTATGAGTCTCCATCTGTAACAGAAATCGATATCGCGGTGATTTAGAATATTTCGCCTTCACAAACAATTTAACTTAATCTATAGCGGTTTACGGTACATTAACGCGTCGTTACCGGAGTTACGTAGTTTCGGTGCGACTACCGGTTTTACGGATACGGTATCGGAGGACGGTGAAACGGGTTCGGGTTAAACAACGGATTTTCGGAGGTTTAGGTCTCCCTCGAGTCCATGAAGTCGTGTGCGCACGGCTACACGGATCGAGGTCGCTCGTCTCGTTCTTCTCCTGATCCTGTGTGCTCACAGTGACCAGGTGAATCTCAAGAGGTCGGCGGTATTGAACGGACAGGAGTTGACCGGTGCTTCACCAGGACGTGTGCTCACGACCTGGGGAATCGTCGGCGGGCTTTAGTTATTCTCTCAGCCCCGTGTGCGCACGGTGGCTGGGAAGACAACCAGTCCCTTGGGGCGGATGTTCGGGGGCAGGTGGCGACGTCGAGTATCCACTACGTGTGCTCACGTAGGGGAGCCTCGGCGCTGTTCGGTTACTCCTAGTTGTCTCGTGTGCGCACGACGGCAACTCGGAGTTTCGGGTTCGTCGACAGCGTCGTCACGTGTGCTCACGAGCCGACGTTGCTGGCGTCGATCCTCTCTAGCTGTTCCTCTCGGTAACGTGTGCGCACGATGCCGACAGGAGTTCAACTCGAGTAGAACTGCCCGCTATGCCGCGCGGGCCGCTTTATATAGGCGTGTTCGCGGCGCGCCGCTCGCGCCGCCTGGCGCGTCTCCGCTGAGTTGCTAGTAGAGTCTCGCGCTCGTGCGGACTGGCCTTTCGGTTGGTGCGCGCGCGCGCTCACTTCGCTTCGTGCGGACTCGCCTTTGTTCGCTGCGCGCGCGCGCTCGCTGACGTCAGCTGACTTACTCGGCGCTGCGTTTGTTTACATCATGTGCGAGACTTACGTCTCGTCACAGAGTTCATATTATAACTATCGTATGTTTATGGTCCTATCTCAAAATATTAAAAATTTCCTCTTTTTGCAGAAATCACCTCTTGGAATCTATATGGTCCAGGAATACAATTTACAGACTGTGAAAAATTGTATTTCTGCACTCATGCACCAGCGTAGGACAACGCTCTAGTTCGACAATGGCTGGGAAATGCCATGAACACTCAATGTTCTTATTCGTCGACCAGATTAAGGTGATCATGTGTCATTCATTTATTTTGTAAAAATCTTTTTTTTTATTTCCTAACGGGCCCTTCCCTCTAAAATCACACAGCTTTACCAACTTGTTGTCAGCTGTGTCGCATAAATCTTATGTTATAATCAAATGTGATCTGTATTGTAAATTGCGAATATTTAAACTAGTGTCTCTCGGAATCTTTTTGCAAGTAATAATTTCTGGTTCGATTTGCCCCCTTTTTTTGAAAGATCGTGAATTTGCTCTCGTTATATTTCCTGATGAACCAATTTAAGAATAAGAATTGTACTCAAGTAAATTCGCGCGATTTGAAAATTTTTCTTTTCATAAAATTTTGGACCTTTAATAACTTTTGTCTCGGTTCAAGAATTTTCTAATGCATATTTCTTCTCAGCAGATTGGATGAAAACGAACAAAGCCGCGCTTGATTCTAAGGTGGAGAAAACAAAGCTCTCAAGATGGCCGCCCCCTACTTTACTCACACGCGTGGCTTCAACACGAAAACTCTGACGTCACGATGCGACGCCAAGCTCCCTAGCGACGTTTTCGACTATGCTGCGCGTGATTTGAAACTCGACACCCGTCTTTGTCGTGAGTATAACGCGCACTTTGTTTCGTTTCAGATTTATTCACTTTCGCGGACACTGTATTAATCTCTTTTGTTAATTCAGCCTTTTTTTTGACGACCAAAATTTAATTTTTATTAAAATTTGTTTCACAATTTACTAAATTTCAATTTTTGTTTTTAGGTGACGCGGACACTGCACTTACTCTAATATTAGCGTATTATGGTTCAGTAGAAAGGAGAATGAGTTTGCTTTGAGACAGACAAGAATCTCGGTGAGACCTCCAATTTTTGTTAGGGAGAAACTTGAGGAGTTTCTCCTTCGTATATGAGAGTCTGACTGTCTAGCATCTATACAGGTGCTCAGGGAGAATCTGGTCAAGATCCCCTTGCTGCCCACAAACACACTCTCTCTAATCTCCTTATTTTGGTCCAAATTTAATAGAATGAAATCTTACCTTGTATGTTTGTTGACCTTTGTCCTATCTGAATTTGACTCGCTTCTCCTTTGTGTTATAATTGTCCTTGGAAGATAGTTAAGGGATTGATGTGTGTCCAAAGAAAAAGGTAGAAACCAACCAATGCGTTTTCGTGGTTATGGTTGGTTATTCGTTGGTTTTATTATATATTTCGTTGGTTGGTTATTGGTCGAAACCAACCAACCAATTCTTTTGTATATGTATGTTTCTATTTATTTATTCTCCGTAATAATTAACTTGGTCCAAAACTTATACAATGTATACTCCTCGAATATAATAATTCTAGCTAAAGCGTTTTTCTGGTTCTTAATGAATGATTAACTAAGAATGTTAAAATCTGAATCTAACTAAATCTGAAAATGAACTCTGAATCAATGTTTAAAAATCTATCAGTCCGCCAGCTTCGTTGCCCGATCACGGAGTGGCTGAGTAGCTCGGCTTGGGGACGCTCGGAAGTCTTCCGGACCTCCCACGCTGTCCCAAGCTTTACTTCCCCGCCGCTACGTCACAGCGTCGGCGCTTGTTGCACTCATTAGGCCTTACGGGGCCTGGCAACGGTCAAGCGCCGAAACTGCAAGCGCAGCATCGCACGCGCGCAAGCAGCCATCGGCGGGGAAGGTGTTTAGCTTAGCGAGATTCTTGGTCACTTGATATTTTAGTGGCCTTGAATACTCGCTATGCTTTTTGTATGTGGAACTTGCTCGAAGCTATATTCGAAATAAAATCTCGAATAATAGCCACGGGAAAGTTGTTACATAACAATATATTTATCAAATAATACAAATTATAGAATTAATAAATAAGTAAATATACATGAATACTTGGAAATGCGTTGTAAAAGGTATTTTTTATTCTTTTTCATTTTTCTTTAAGATTTTCAGTTCCGTCATCATTGAGTGATTTAGACCGTTTTAGTATTTCTAAAAAATATACATTGTTTATGCTTATAATTTAAGTATGTATTTATTATCACTCAATTTATAATATTTACAATTGATGAAATTTCTCGATATGTTTTTTTAAAATATCACTTCTATGAAAATTCTTTCCACATATAAAACATTCTTTGTTCATGAATTAGTAAATGTCATCTTAAATTAATTAATCTATTGTAAGATTTATCACATATTTTACACGAATATATACGAATATCATCATGATACTCAGCAACATGTCTCACTAAATTTCTTTTGTGTTTTAATGCTATTCCACAAATATTGCATGCTGACTGTCTATATGGATGATGTTTATTTGTATGTAGCGTTAGAAAATGTAGACTTAAAAGTTCTACATTACAAATTTTGCACAATATCTTAGTTGGATGTTTGTCATTTCTCCAATCCTTTTTAAAATGATTCATTTTTTACAGTAAATTTATTGAAAACAGCTAAAATTTGTACAAGGTTAACCTGCTAATCACTATTAAATATACTCCAATCATCTAAATAGTAATGTTTATAATTTTACTGATATTAAACTTATATAAAACGGTTGTAAATAATGTAAATACCAATCGTAAATATTTCAAAATTTGATTTGTAAATATTTAAAATTTGTACACATCGTACATACATGAATTTTCAATTTCAGATCTGTAAACAAACTGAAGTTAGTCTCTAAGTGTGTTCGATATACCGAACAATTGGTGATCGTTCCTATTTTAAACAATGCGTAGGGAACGGAATATGAATTGAAGATTTTCTCGATCTTTTTGAGAAACGGAATTGTACCGACGATCATCTAAGAGTTCAAATATGAAGATTTCGGATGTTTGCTGTTATTAAGAAATTTAAAATAAAATAGTGGGTTGGCGAGCAGCGAGCAGGGGTACCCCCCTAGTATCTTCCTATATTATATAGTTGTAAGCGTGATTTTTAATTGAATCCCCTCCCACCCCCCCCCCTTCCACCCCTCCACTTCCCATCCATTTCCCCTCACCTAATAACGTTAAATTGTTTCAAATCACGTTATTTTTTTTCGCCCATTTTGCCCTCCACCCCACATCCACCCCCCTCCACCTACCCCTCCACTCCCCTCCACCTAATAACGTTAAATTGTTTCAAAATTTACGTTATTTTTTCATAATTTGCCCCTCCACCCCCATCCACTTCCCGCCACACCCCTCCACTTTCCTCCACTTTCCCTCCACTTCCCCTCCACCTCCTTTACTTCTCATCCGCTTTTCCTCCACCTCCTCCATACCCCCTCCACTTCCCCTCCACTTCCTCGCAATTTCCTCTCTACTCCCCTATATGTTCTTATTTGACTTTCATACAAATGTTACGTCATATTATGATCGGTATATACTAGAACAGCTGTGAGACTAGTCATTTACTTCTCTCTAGAGTCGATTGTTTGTACGTTCTCAATTGAATCAAAATCTTCTCTCTGCGTTATTGGGCTTGAGACCGTCATACTTTTACTACGTAAATAGTAAAATATGGCCGCATTAAAAATGTTGATTCCTAATTCAGAAAGTAGAATTAGTACAGATTCATTAAATAAATAACAGTAACAGTTGATAAGGTAATAAAGCAAGATAAAAAGAAAGTAAATGCATTAAGACATATTGTCTGTGAAGTATTTATATAAATTAAGAGATTAATGATTAGTTTAATTTTTAAACATCACTAAAAGCAGAACCAAAGCTATTTTCTGTATCATTTAAGCTTAGAAGAAGGTTAAGTGTAATTTTAGTTCCATAAGATGAAACCAATGTCGAAATTGAAAAATTCCAAACAAGTATAGTAAGTTAGCAGACTTGGCATCCCTTCGTGCGGTAGATCGCCAGTTTAGAACGCGGCTAAGTGGATCTACTGTGTATCTGAATCCTACAAATTCCTACTCTCTAATAACTTCAGTGTAATACTGTTCCTATAAGATGGAACCAATGCCGAAATTTGAGGATCTTAAACAAATATAGTAAGTTAGTAGATTATGAAAGATCATTATTTAGATGACAGTTTTCCACACCACCCAAGAGGTACTGTGAAAAGTATATTGTATTAGGGTCATAATATAATATACTTCAGGTGCGTTCATTTTTTTTTTGTTCTTTTTTTTTTATTTTATTGTATAAAAATCACCAATAATTTCATATAATTTAATGACATGATTGAATTATATAAAATTATGGTTATTGTTAAAAATGAATTTTTTTTTTCTAAAGTTAATGAATTTGAAAATAAAATAATTAAAATTAATCGATTTTCACAATTAGAAATTTTTTTTCTAAAGTTAATAAATTTGAAAATGCAATAATTAAAATTGATTCATTTTTACAATTAGAATTTTTATACAATAATCTAAAAAAAAACCGTTGAATCATCGCCTGGAGCCCTATAACCACGGAAGTCTTAGATACCAATCCTCCTCCCCTAAGAATGCACCTCATACCATCCTCCGTCCTACAGACACTTTTACTTGAAAAAAGTTTTGAGTATTACAATTAATGTACTGCTATTTAGTTATAACATTCATTTTTGGAAGTATATGATACTTGTAACTTAAGTTAGTATTTCATTACAACGGCAGATAGTTAGTGCTTGAGCGTAGCGAGCTCGCTATGCTCGAACCCTAAATATACACCGTGCGTAATAAGAGTACGTAGGTTACATGCATCGTGATATGCTATTGGAACAAGGTAAAATTTTGAATTGAAACTTTTTTCATGTAAAAGTGTACAAATAATCATTAAATACTTTCGAGTAACTAAGTATCATTACAGCATGTCCTATAATAATACGAAATTAACTTGTTTTATATTTTTATGATTATTTGTGTGCTTTGTGTTCTGTGTCTGTAAGTTTCTAATTAGTTAACAATTTTCGATAATTTTAATAAATAAATTGAAATAATTTTTATGGTTTGACATGTTATTATATTGAGAATAAATAAAAATAATTTTGAATAAATATTTTGTTAGGATTTCTGCATCTAGATGAAACTGCGTACAGTTGACTATTTTTTTAGTTTTAAAGAATGATTGATGTTGATGATTCTCATACTTTTGATCTGAAATAAACAATTTTATAAATTAACTTCACAAATAATTTAAAATGCTTCAACCATCTGAAAAAATTCTTGAATATTAGTCCAAATTATGAAAAAGTTGAAAAAAAAAATTCTTTTTTGTAGTTAATTAAATATGATGTATCATGTTGCTTATATTTATAATATATTTAACATATACATCATTATCATTATTTTTAAGTTCACTAGGTAATGTAAGATTGTTTTTTTTACGAAATTGAACAATCTTTTGAGTAATTAATGTAATTTCGTAGTGATTTCATCTAAATAGAAAATGTTGAAGATATATCTACTTCATCAATGTTTCATAAATTTTCTATTGAGAATTTAATTCTTTCAATGTATCGTCTTTGTCATCTGTTAATTATTCCAAGTAACGTTCATAAGTTTACTTCTTCAATATTTCCGCACCCCCCCCCCCCCACCCCGCAAAAATTCTTTCGTTTTCCATGGTAATTTGAATAATTTGAAAAGCTCCCCCCCCCGCACCCCCCGCAGCCCCCAGCGATTATGTTGTCAATATAAATTTTGTATTCCTGGTAGAAAAGCGCCTATTTAAAATGGTGGTAAAGGCAGAAACTGGCTAAGTAACATGTGAAAAAACTAGACATTTTAAATTCCTCAAAAGTAGCGATATTTTGTGTATTTTTTAAAGGTGAGAATTATATTTCATGAAAGTATCAATAGATCAATTAATTTTTTGGATGCAACATACAAAATTATTAATATTTAGGCATGAACTGAATAATTTTAATAATTTAAACATAGGGCGAAGCTCGTAGGGCTTGTGTATAAGAACGTCTGCGTGGCTCAGTCGGTTAAGGCGCACAACCTTACTTATTTGTCCTCGTGCAGGACGTGGGTTGAAATCTCAGGTCAAACATAATTTTTTCAGATGCAAATAATTATTCTATACTTTCCTATAACCAAAAAACTCGAATCGAAGCCTCCTAGATACGACTTTCCAATTCTAACCTCGAACCGCGATAAGCCACGTGTAACTCAGCTGTGTTACTCGACCAACTATAATGGGCAGTTTGTACATAAAAACAAGGTACGCAAATTGAATCCAAGAACTGCCCATTAAGTGGGAGAAAAAGCGTTACATTCTGCCTAAGAAATGGCAAATAAAACTGTCTAGTTCTTAGATTCTATGCCAAGAACTGGCCATTAAGTGGGTTACCGATTCTACCAGGGTTGTTATTTGATAAATTTATATTTTTTCCACACCACCCAGGTAAATATACAGGTGCGTTTTTTTATATTTATTGTTTAATTGTTTTCATTGGAAGAAAACAATAATTCTTATAACTTTATTTCTTTGCTTTTGTATATATTGTTAACACTTTAATGTGTTTATACTTAGCATTGACGTTTCCTTTGTATTGCTGACACTTTGATTAATCTTAAATATCTACCATCAACGTAATTTTTAATTTCATCAAATTTATCATTATTGTTACAATCATCATCTTTTTGAATTTTAATNAACTTTGATTAAACTTAAATATCTACCATCAACGTAATTTTTAATTTCATCAAATTTATGATTATTGTTACAATCATCATCTTTTTGAATTTTAATGAATGCTCTATCACTACCTTTATGGATATATTTAAAGATGTATTTTATGATTTGTATAGAAGCACAATATTCAACATTTATAGGACATTTATATTTCATTAATAAAAACTTATTGTATGGTACAACCATTTCATTACTGACTGGAATTTTCTCATTGAATCGAGTTTTATAAACATGATTATCAGAAGTATTATTTATTCTTTTATATTGTGGATAACCATTTTTTTGTATTGTAGTTATATCAGCAAAAGGTTTCGGAAATTTTTTTGTGCATTTTTTGTTTTTATTATTCAAACATAGACTTTTATTATTATGAGGTCCGTGCCCCACATAGCACGAAAGCATGCCAACGAAAGTTTCAAGAAAGATTCCTACAGAAGCTTCCTGTAAGAACTTTAAAATTAAAAAAAATCTTTCCGGAATCTTACTTAGAAATCTTACTTCAAAATCTTCCTGCAAGATTAACAGAAGATAACAACGATAGATTCCATTTATCATTTTTTGAAACATGACATAGAATCTTAAAAGAAGCTTTTAAAAAGCTTTCTTTGAAAGATTCCGTGCAATATTTCGTGAACCTTTCCCGAAAGATTTTCGTTAGCATTTCTAACAGCTAACCGTAATACAACATCGAAGGTTTCAGGAAGAATCACCGCAACCTCTCTGTAAGCTTCATATAAGATTTAAAAAATGTTTGACTCTGAACGTGACAGTTAATCTACCAAAAGCTTCCAGTAACCATTCAGGAAAGATTCCGTACAATATTTCTTAAACCTCTCCAGATAGATTTCCTTTACCATTTCTAATAGCTATCCATAATATTACATGGAAGGTTCCAGGAAAAGTCACGGCAATCTTTCTGTAAGCTTCATATAAAATTTAAAAAATTTTCAACTCCGAACGTGATAGTGAATCTTTCAAAAGCTTCTAGTAACCTTTCAGGAAAGATTTCGTGCAATATTTCTTGAACCTTTTCACAAAGATTCTCGTTCGCATTTCATGTAATTCAGATTATTTATCTTCATGAAAGTTAATTCAAGCAGTAATTAGAATTTTGGTTACTTTATATATCATCATACATTATTATTATTTTTTGATTAATNTATCAAAAAAAAAAAAAAAAAAAAAAAATGTATATACGCAATGATCAGTTGTAATATAAAACTTAACTTCACTCAATTATTCATTAACAATATGACTTAGAATTTCAATCACTCCTAGTTTAATATGCTGCCGTCACAACCTCCATTAAAAGTAGAAAACCTAAAAAAGAAAAACATTTTATAAACCTGCAAAAAAAGAAAATAGTTTATACAAAAAATATTTTTAGCTTACTTACAAGTTTTGTAGTGCCTAGCTTGAACTACCATTAACCATTAACCTTCAGTCCGAATTATATGGTCAATATCTGAAAAAAAATGCAGCTCAATAAACAACTCTTCAACTGATTATAAAATCGAAATACTATATGCATAAAATTGCATAAATATGCATAAATGCTTCATGATGCGATGATTTCCACAAATATTCTTTGGACTTAGTATATGGGAGCCAGCCGCAGTCAATGTTTAAAACATTATATACAGTCTATAAAGTGCGTTGATGTATGATATATAATTCTGTGTATTGATACTTGTTTAATTAATTAGAAACAGGCTACAGTGACTTATCTTGTCTTTATTCGGCTTTTCATCTTCAATCCTACGCCTTCAGCACTGAAATATCAATAGAAGTATAAATGTCAAAATAAAAACTATAATCCTAAAGATAAAAACAATTTAATATTCTCTTTAAACATGTTCAAACAAATCAATATGCAAAATTTCTCATCTCTAAGTATAATATAAAGTTATTAAAATATAACTAAAAATTATTAAAATATAAGTTTACAAATGAAAGAGAAAACAATTTCAAAAAAAAAGGAATCGGAATCATTTAGAATTTTGCTTTTGCTCTCATTTATAATTCAAATTCTTATACTTACAGGATTAAAATTTTGCATGATGTTTTTCCTAGTGGAAATGGATTTTGTGCCAAAGTGTGCCCAAGTGTGTCAAAGTGTGCCAAAGTGTGATAAAGTGTGCCGAAGTGTGCCAAAGTATGCCAAAGTGGTCAAATTCGGACAAATGAAACAGTATGGCACACTATGGCACACTTTGGCACAGTTTGGCACACTTGGGCACACTTTGGCACACTTTAACCTACATAGATTTTTGTAGAAACAAACTTCTTATTTTTCACACAGTATAACACACTTTGGCCCTTGGCCCATATCGATTTTACAGAAAATTTTTTTTTTGCACACTGTAGCACAGTTTGGCATAGATCGGCACACTTTGGCATAGTTTGGCACAGAACTTTTATGTTTATGACGAGTAACTGATATGAGTCCTCGTATAAGCCGTAAACATTATATGTATTATTATATATATACATTTTTCATAAAAATTAACGATTGATTTTAAGTTTGTAAGACTCAAGAATATTTTTATCAATGTAAAACCTATATAAGATGCTCCTTATAAGAAAGAAATATAACTGTATATGGCATAAGATATTAGCTCAGGCGGTTACACGATAGACTGGCACGCTGGTGACCCGGGTTCGATCCTACCTCTCGGCCCTTTTTTTTTAATTTTCAATAAATCCTTTAGTGTGACTCACTGTGACATACTGTGCCATACTAGTTGTTTTTATCTTAAGGATTATATATAGTGCGCTTGGTTCCCATTTACTAAGTTAAAAATATGTATGGAGATCATTGCATCTAGACCTCATTACTGCATCAGAATAATTTATATTTGTTATATTTTTGTATGTTAAATTTGTAACGTCTTTTTGATTATAATTAATTACAATGTAAATCTATCTTGGTATATAGGTTATAAACATGTATTTTAATTTCTTTTCAAAATTGAATGTATTGGTAGAATAAACATATTAGTTATCAACTTTTTCTGAAATTTTGACATCCCAAATCAGCACACAGATTTTCTTGCTCCCATTACTCAATATAAATTTAAATAATAGCTCTTGTTTTGGTCCTGATGGGGTCGGTGCCACAATAGAATCAACATACCCAACAAGATTACTGCAAAGAAGAAAATACATTATTCCTTCGAAAAAACGAGAAAAAATAACCTCAAAAATATAATTTCAATAACTACTTACGTTGTTGGATCACGATCCTCCCATTCTTCTATCTGTTCATTGGTTGTGAAATATGATTTTAAATCCATATTTATACAGTAGTCAACAAATTTGTATTATTAATTAACTATTTTCTTAAAGGATTTGTTCATATAACCCTTAGTGCCGCTAACTGCCGAGCCACTATACATACAACATGTGAGCGAGCAATGCGGAAAACCGATGAGAAAGCAATACCCATCTGCATATAGCTGTGCGGCCAACTTCACGGTCCAAACATTTCTACGGCTAACTTAACGGTCCAAACATTTTGATGGAAGAAAAAAACGGATTTGATTTGAGCATTTCCGAATGGCCGAATCCCTAGTTTTCCGAAATCTCCACGTTTTTACCCCCGTATCTCAAGACTTTCTGACCCAGATGAGCTGAATTTTTTACGAAAACTAGACAAAAAATAATTAGACTATAAGTTATTAATTTTGTTCTATAATTTTGTTTCTATCATGTCTTTGAAAGTGCACAATGCAATGAATAATAAAATAATCAAATAATTCAAAAAATGTGTATTAAATGTATAAGATTGTATTTTATTCGAAATTTTTGTTTTCTTATTTTTTTACATTTTTGTTTAATATATGTTAATAAAATCCAATACTGGTCGAATTTACGATTTTATATAAATGATGTGCCATATACCAGGTACAGTATGTCTCCGACACCCGAAATTCAACATTTTCATTTATTCAGCAACCGCAGTATTCATTTGGTTCTGGGCTTTGAAGAGCACTTTTACACAAGCATTTCTTCATGTGGGAATGAAGTCAGAAGCAACTATCCCTTTTCTAACAACAAGTAAAAAACAATAGTGGGAAGCAACCCTTCGGAGCATTAAAATAAAACACTCATCATTCGTTTAAAACAATTGGCGACGTTTCGTCCTATGGAGGGGACCTCTTCAAGCCTTTATTATGAGAGAAACAAACAATTTATACAATAAATAAAGCGTCGATACAAATATTCAAACCAATATAATCAAAGCAATAAATTATTTACCAAAATAAATAGTTAACGTAATCAAAAAAAACATTGTCAATATGACAGGCGCACAGCCTGGAGTTATCACATGTCGAAGGTATGGTCAGTACTGTGTATGTCTATAGATATAATAGGTCTGTATGAAACAGCGTCGTAATACACTCTTACGTAACTTAACACAGAACATATCTATACGTATTTAGCGAATTTTCTTATATACGGATAACTGAGGAAACTGTAACATCGGCCAAACAGAAACTTAATAAAGGTAATATAAATATAAATATTTAATTTAATAATTCGATTTTAATAATTTAATAATTTAATAATTTAATAATTTAATCCAATAAATATGTACACCGCAAAAACAACAAATACAAGAAATTAATAGTGAGCAAAAATAGACCAATTATTACTTGTTTATTCTGTTAAACAAACTTTTTAATCTACAATACTGTTTACTAATAAATTGGAAGTCCTCTTGTCTATTAATATTATTGCTATTCATATTGATAAGAAAACTTTCAGAAACTAACCGTTTATATCTGTTTTTTTCTCTATCTAGAATTTTAACATTGTCAAAAGCAAAACTATGAGTATTGTTATTTTTTAAATGTGACGGAATAGGTAAGAGTTTATCGACTGGAGTTTTTTTATGCTCATCTATTCTTTTCTTGAGACTTCTCTTTGTTTGGCCAACATAAGCAGCATCACAGTCATTACAATGAATTTCGTAAATTATGTTTGTCTCATTCCACTTATCCAACTTATCTTTGCCAAGTTTAATTATGTGATTAAGTTTTTTATTTAAAACAGGAATAACCGAAAAATTGAACTTCTTAAATGAAGATTTTAATGAAAAAAAGAATTTTTTATGAAAGGGCACAGATATTATGTTAGTAAGGTTGTGAGACAAACTATTGCAATTTTCCTTAGATTTATTAAACTGATGAGATCTTAAGCGCTGACGTACACACCTATCAATAAATTCCGTAGGATAACCATTATCAATTAACATTTTTTTGACCTTAAAAATATTGTCACGGTGAAACTTATTATGTGAAAGTAAACATGCTCTATCAATGAGATTAAAAATAATGTTACGTTTTAATTGAACAGGATGATTTGAATGAAAATTTAGAATTCTACCACTGTTAGTGGGTTTTTGGTACCAATTTGTAACTATACTATTATTGTCAATTGATAATGATATATCTAAAAACGGAATTGTTCCATTACTCTGTAGTTCATGAGTAAACTGTAAATACTTGTTGTAACTATTGAACTCTTTTAACACTATACTTAAATGTTGTTCTTTAATACATAGAATTGTGTCGTCAACGTAGCGAAAATAAAAAAGAGGAGAACAATCATAATTATTACAGAGTGACTTAAGTACTGTGGTTTCTAAATCTTCCATAACAATATCAGCAAATAGAGGGGAAATAGGAGAGCCCATGCGTGTACCAAAAATCTGTTTATAAATAACACCATCAAAAGTGAAGTAAGTATTATTAAAAAGAAACTTTATAATATCAACTATCATAGTGAAAGGGATCTTACAAGCTGTCTGGATGGAATGAAACCGTTTGTCTATACTATTTAAAACTAACTCAAGTGGAACATTTGTAAATAATGACACAACATCCAGAGAAACCAAGATGTAACCCTCAGGAACAACAATATTTGAGAGTTTTTCCCCAAGAACAAAGCTATTATCTATGTGAGAAAATGGTATTTTAAAACAACTTTTTAAACAACTATCAATAGTTTCGGCTAAAAAATGGGATAGGACTATTTATTGTAGAAATAATTGATCTGAGAGGCACATCCTTTTTGTGGATTTTTGGTAAACCGTAAGTTCTCGGCAATGCGGTGCATGTCTGAGTCAAATTAAGTTTATTGTATTTATATCGCAAACAATCGTTCTCATTGAGATTATTCAAAATATCATAAACATTTTTTTGAAGTTTTTCAAGAGGATTTCTTTTTATAATCTTGTAAGNCAGAGGATTGCAAGATTATAAAAAGAAATACATAGATAATAGCTTTGTTCTTGGGGAAAAACTCTCAAATATTGTTGTTCCTGAGGGTTACATCTTGGTTTCTCTGGATGTTGTGTCATTATTTACAAATGTTCCACTTGAGTTAGTTTTAAATAGTATAGACAAACGGTTGCATTCCATCCAGACAGCTTGTAAGATCCCTTTCACTATGATAGTTGATATTATAAAGTTTCTTTTTAATAATACTTACTTCACTTTTGATGGTGTTATTTATAAACAGATTTTTGGTACACCCATGGGCTCTCCTATTTCCCCTCTATTTGCTGATATTGTTATGGAAGATTTAGAAACCACAGTACTTAAGTCACTCTGTGATAATTATGATTGTTCTCCTCTTTTTTATTTTCGCTACGTTGACGACACAATTCTATGTATTAAAGAACATTTAAGTATAGTGTTAAAAGAGTTACAACAAGTATTTACAGTTTACTCATGAACGACTGAGTAATGGAACAATTCCATTTTTAGATATATCATTATCAATTGACAATAATAGTATAGTTACAAATTGGTACCAAAAACCCACTAACAGTGGTAGAATTCTAAATTTTCATTCAAATCATCCTGTTCAATTAAAACGTAACATTATTTTTAATCTCATTGATAGAGCATGTTTACTTTCACATAATAAGTTTCACCGTGACAATATTTTTAAGGTCAAAAAAATGTTAATTGATAATGGTTATCCTACGGAATTTATTGATAGGTGTGTACGTCAGCGCTTAAGATCTCATCAGTTTAATAAATCTAAGGAAAATTGCAATAGTTTGTCTCACAACCTTACTAACATAATATCTGTGCCCTTTCATAAAAAATTCTTTTTTTCATTAAAATCTTCATTTAAGAAGTTCAATTTTTCGGTTATTCCTGTTTTAAATAAAAAACTTAATCACATAATTAAACTTGGCAAAGATAAGTTGGATAAGTGGAATGAGACAAACATAATTTACGAAATTCATTGTAATGACTGTGATGCTGCTTATGTTGGCCAAACAAAGAGAAGTCTCAAGAAAAGAATAGATGAGCATAAAAAAACTCCAGTCGATAAACTCTTACCTATTCCGTCACATTTAAAAAATAACAATACTCATAGTTTTGCTTTTGACAATGTTAAAATTCTAGATAGAGAAAAAAACAGATATAAACGGTTAGTTTCTGAAAGTTTTCTTATCAATATGAATAGCAATAATATTAATAGACAAGAGGACTTCCAATTTATTAGTAAACAGTATTGTAGATTAAAAAGTTTGTTTAACAGAATAAACAAGTAATAATTGGTCTATTTTTGCTCACTATTAATTTCTTGTATTTGTTGTTTTTGCGGTGTACATATTTATTGGATTAAATTATTAAATTATTAAATTATTAAATTATTAAAATCGAATTATTAAATTAAATATTTATATTTATATTACCTTTATTAAGTTTCTGTTTGGCCGATGTTACAGTTTCCTCAGTTATCCGTATATAAGAAAAATTCGCTAAATACGTATAGATATGTTCTGTGTTAAGTTACGTAAGAGTGTATTACGACGCTGTTTCATACAGACCTATTATATCTATAGACATACACAGTACTGACCATACCTTCGACATGTGATAACTCCAGGCTGTGCGCCTGTCATATTGACAATGTTTTTTTTGATTAAGTTAACTATTTATTTTGGTAAATAATTTATTGCTTTGATTATATTGGTTTGAATATTTGTATCGACGCTTTATTTATTGTATAAATTGTTTGTTTCTGAGCTTACCAAAAAAGGAATCAAAGGTCTTTCTGAGATTAAAACATAAAGAAATTTGTTTGCTTAAAAAGACCTAAAATTTGAGTATGTCAGTACTGCGCGACTGTCCGTCCTATAACGCAAAATATGGTTAAAGAAAGCCCTGAATCCCAACTTCGACGACTTCGTAGATATGCTAAAACACATAAAAGTCATAAAAGTACCTGTATAACAGCCATAATAGCAATGGCCTTTGTTTTTTATTTTCATGGGACACTAGTAATGAGAAACCCTCAGAAATGATATAAATGACTAATAATAGCTGTAACGTCAGATTCTTTTTTACTAACATAACCTACTACTTTGATATTTTTATGAATGATTCAGATGGATACGTTACATTACGATACACTTGCCCTGGGTCAGCAACAATTGCTAACGAAATTTGTATAGTTTACCACACACCGGTATAACCTAAGCTGCAAACAGAAAAAATAATTATCCAAATTGGTCGCTTGTAGCCAGAAAAATTTAGAGCTAGTTTACAAAGCTTTCTCTAGAAAGAAGCAAGACACACATAGATGAGTACATACTAAATTCATGTAAATATAAAGAATACATACACAATCTACGTATACATTTCAGGTATCATGTGAAACATTTTGTCTTGATGATGATGAAACTTTACTTGAAGCTGCACAGTCTTTAGGATCCGAAGTAATTTCTGCAACTACTGTTCGTTTTATGAGAACTGAAGTACAAACAATTACAAAAGGTAACTTATAAATACAGTAATAAAGAATACAATTTATCCGTAAATATAACATTTGTGTAAAATAACTTTTTAGCATTGAAAAGGTGTCATAATAGAGATATCATGACATGCCATCTATCAAAAAAAAAGAATTTAACTAATAATCAGCTTTCAGGGTAAGAATTGCATGACTTTATTATTTGTATAACTATTATATTTTTGCCTTTAAAAAATTATATATTTGGGTTTGTTATAAAATAATGTCGTTTTTTAATTACTTGCGTGAAACAGGCATTCCCCCAGAAAGTAGCTAATTGAAGCTGTATACATTGGTTGGTTGGAATTAGGTTATGTACACCACTGAAACCAAATACATTTTTTTTTTGTATAAGTATAATTGATATGATAAAAATCTATAAAGTTTTGTACATAGATTTTAGTAAAGTTGTTTGTACAGATTTTTACCGAGTAATAGGGTGAGAACACTAGAAAGCGACGAAATTCACAAAAGGAGCGCTAGGACCGAGAATCGATCCGGCGTCCCCGAGATCTCTAAGCGCCATGCTATCGACATAGCCAATGCCGCCTATTTCATCGCTCTTATTCCTGTTTTGATTACCGGCGTAACGAGGGACGTTGTAGACTCGGTGGTAGTGGATTCTGAAAGAACGTTTCAAACCGAATGGCAACGTCGCTTGTCATTTTGAAGGTTCGTGACATGGCGCTGGTATCACGTCTTTCAATTTTTGTAGTTAGTGCCGATCGAGCGAGAAAAGCACGAACGGACTTAGTGGTGCGCATTCAAATCTTGCATTATCAATCTGCGAGATAGATTTAAAAAAAATAGTTTTCAACGCTAAATGTGTGATAGGGGGATATACTGTAGAACTTGATGCTTACAAATAAAATTGAAAACATATTAGTCTTTTTTATTATTAATTAATACGATCTATTATTTATTTCTGTATTGCTTACAATTCATTGTTAGGTTACAAGAAAAGTAACATTGCCAACACAGATCTATAATGCGATAAACACATTGAATATATTATGTCAAACCAAGTTCTTTTCTTTGTTTTTTCCATGAGCCTCTTGCAAACATCATTCAAAAAGTTTTCCTCGTTTATTCACTTTACAGAATCTATACTTTTTCCATGTCCATGGAAAATCAACAATCTTCTACAACAATCTTCCATATCCTCACTGTTCCATCGAATTCACCACTTGTGGTGGCTCTTTTGCGTACCAAAGCATCAATTGATGTTATACCATTTCGATGACGAAACAGAGATTCAACATAAGCCATGTCATCCAAATTCCATACTTTTATGGAAGCACGTGCCTTCGTATTGGTTGCTTACGTAAAGAGATGTTACTTCGTGAATATTGGAGTAGGTACTGACTGCGCTGGAGCCCTCGTTCTGCTCGCGAGCTGTGGAGACGCGAAGCAAGAAAGAGATAGTGCGATGCGTAGAAACGCAATTACATTTACATGTGAATTCAGTGCGTCGGTGGAAAACGCGCACGCGCTGCCATAGACTAACCTATCCTTTCCCGCGGCATCTGACCCGCGAGCGAGAGAGAGATAGATCGAATGCAGGGACGTATGAAGTCCTGCCAGGGCCCCTGACTAAGCGCAACCTCGTGATCAGCTGCGCCGGATCCCCTATCTCTATCCAGCCCCTGGATATGGACGTTGCACAACTTATACAGGAAGTCCTAAAGCCATACAACATAATTATTTAGATTCGGTGACGCAATTACAAGTTGATAGTAAGCCAGATATTTTTCTGATTTTGCAGTACGAAATACGCGTATGAAATTTGAATTCCCGCAGTAGCCCAGAGACGTGCGCGGCCAACTTCACTCACGATTTAACCACGGCAGAGTCACGATACATGCCACGATACGTGCCATGGCGATATCACGGTACATGTCGTGGTTAAGTTATGACTCGGACCACGTCGAAGTCGTGGTATAGCCATGACTCGGACCACGGCAAAGTCGTGTTATAGCCGCGGTGTAGCCACGGTACAGCCACCGTACAGCTGTGGTGGAGCCGAGGTGACGCCGAGGTTAGGGCCGGAGGTCCGAGAGACTCATGAAGATACTCGTGCGAAGGCCTCCGCTCCGAGCGGTTAAGTTGGAATAAAATATCCACAAGCAAGAATTAGAATGCGATGGGATACATGATAAGATACATTTTATACCATTAAATTCATTTATAGATTTATATTTCTTGAGTGGTGATTTCCTCATTCATGGGTAAAATATTTTTAAATACGTCAATTAAAGTACAGAGTTTTGATTAAAAAAATTTGTTCCCATCTATTAGCGAATGCATCGCTTTCCGCGTTCCAACTTAACCTCTCTGACCGGAGGCCTTCGCACGAGTATCTTCATGAGTCTCTCGGGCCTCCAGCCCTAACCTTGGCGTCACCTCGGCTCCACCACAACTGTACGGTGGCTGTACCGTTGCTACACCGCGGCTATACCACCACTTTGTCGTGGTCCGAGTCATGGCTTTACCACGACTTCGCTGTGGTGCAAGTCATGACTTAACCCCGTGATGTTGCCATGGCACGTATCGTGGTACGCATTGTGACTCTGCCGTAGTTAAATCGCTAGTGAAGTTGGCCGTGCACGTCTAGGGGAATTTCGAGATCATTCTGGGCTACCGCGGGAATTCAAATTTCATACCAGCGCTTGCATACGCACAACGAGCGTTTCAGTAATATGTTAGATAACCATAGGACACTCGATGATAAGGCAGACAGAACGCGCGAAGAATTGATCAAGTTGATCGAGACGAAGACGAGATCTCTCGGAAACTCTGACCGAGGTGTATCTCACGTTAGGATTGATCTTCCCACGTACTCTGGGGTTCCACGTACTCTTCTTTCGAACAGCCTGTCCGCTTTCTAAATAATTTAAATAATTATATTGAGGCGACTGGGACGTCTGAGCATGCTGTGCGTTTCGTGATTGATCAGGCACTGCGTGGCACGGCAACAGATTGGTATGAACACGTTAGGGATGGCATATCTATAGCCTTGAGGTCTTTAGACAACGTTTCTTACAACGTTTCTGGAACAGCGCAACGCAAGCAAAAATTCGTCGTGAACTTGAATTTGGATCTTATAGGGCAGAGAACAATTTAAGTCGGAGTGAATACGTCCTACGGCTGTATAACATGGTCCGGGCGCTTACTAGTCCTCCCTCCGAGGCTACAGCAGTTGAGTGCTTTTCGCGACACTTTGATGAATCGCTGCAGATCGCAGTCGTTTCACGCGAAATTACGTCAATTGATGCACTAGTTCATCTGCTCGATACTATGGATCAAGCTTTCGCTCTCAACACAAACTTTTCACATGCACGTCGGGTCGATTTTCCTCCTAGGGAACGGAGTGGACCAATCACTTCAAATGACAATACGCGATCGCGTGACTCTTTCCGTTCGTCTACGCCTCGTAATTTTGAACTTAAAGGCGAACCTAACGTAACCTCTCAGAATATGGGACGAGGCTCGCGTCCTTTCCAGACCAGAGAAGAGAATTATTCACAAAACTCACGTACAAGAAACCTCCTCAAACGCAATGCCCGGAGATTCTTATTGAAATTGGTAATGTTTTAGTAACAGCACTATTGGATACAGGTAGCAAGGTAACCTGCATCTCCTCTCAATTATATGACGAAAACGCGTCGGACTGGAAATACTTCCCGACACTTCCTCTAACTGGAGTTGTTAAAGCTATTGGCTTTACCGGTGAAAAGTCGATAAATATCAAAAAACAGTTTCGTGCTCGCGTCGGGCTTAAACACATGAAGTTTGATTTCGACTTCTTAGTTATCCCGAAATTGGTCAGGCCCTGTATCTTGGGAATTGACTTTCAAGAGCATCTAAATGCTGTAATAGACTTGAAAAATGAGTCAGCATTTTTTTCGCATCCGGTTTCCTTAGATACTGCTAAATGTAGCTTCAATCTTCGCGAAGTCCAGTTAGATGACAGACATGAAGTCAATTCGGTGCTAAGCAATCTTGCAATAGAGTACGGCTGCGTCGCATCGGCCCGCGCGCCCAATTTCCCGGGCCATGTTGATCCCACCGATTGTTTGACCGATGAGGAGATCGAAGACAAATTGGCCCCCCTACAAGAGGTGTCTGATTCTGAAAGTATAAGGCTGGGTGCCTTAATACGTAAATATCGTGAGATTTTCTCAAAGTCTCCTGGACGTTTTCTCTCCTATGTCTATAAGTTCAATGTACGTGACGCATCCCCTTTCGCACGTCATCCACATCCTATCGCGATACGGGTAGGTGAAGCGATCAAGAAAATGGAACTTCAAGGAGTTATCGAACGATCCTCCACCCAGTATCTTAGTTCGCTAGTGCCGGTGTACAAAAAGGACGGATCAGTAAGGGTGTGCCTCGCCGCGCTAGAACTCAATGAGCGTTTGGAAGATGATCACGACGGTCCCGAGGATATTAGTCAGGTGTTGACGAGGTGTTCTAATTTTAAGATAATGACGAGCATCGACTTAGTAGCTAGCTATTGGCAAATTCCGCTAGCGGTTGATTCACGTCCATTCACTGGTTTCTTATTTGGGGGTAAAACATATCACTTCTGCGTCGTCCCATTTGGAACAAAGGTCAGCAGCGCCGCTCTTTCTCGTGCTGCAGAACATATTCTTAAAGGCCTCGAGGATTTCTTAGTCGATTTTGCTGATGACTGGCTGTGCATCTCAGATAGTTTTGACGACCATCTAGTGCACCTTGAGTTACTATTTAAGCGAATTTTGATAGAAGGCGTGACGATTAACTTTCAAAAAGTCAAGTTTTGTCGGCAGGAGATGAAGTTCCTAGGGTATGTTTTAACCACAGTAGGCATCAAACCCGATCCAGAAAAGCTTCAGGGAATCCGACATTTTCCTGCACCCTCGAACCAACGTCAACTACGTGGTTTTGTGGGCCTCTTAAATTTTTCTTCCCGTTTCTCATCTCAACTGGCAGCAGAGCTACATCCCCTGCTGCGATTGTTAAAGAAGGGGGTCAAGTGGTCTTGGAAAGCGGAAGATGATAAGGTCTTCTGTCGCGTCAAAAACTTATTCTGTGATGAGGTTCTCTTGTATCACCCTTCGAAAACTCGGCCTTTTGTCCTATGTGTGGATGCCAGTCGTCAGGCTCTAGGTAGCCTACTCTACCAGCTTGATGAGAATGGAGCAAAGCGCCTGGTGTGTTGTGCTAGTCGATCACTTCATGGCTCAGAGTACAATTATTTTACGACAGAATTAGAGTTATTGGCCATTGTCTGGAGTCTGTCTAAGTTTCGCTCATTTTTATTAGGGTCTGAACTCATCATTGAGACAGATCATAAGTCTCTAACTTTTCTTTTCTCGACCCGTTTCTTGAATGATCGCTTGACAAGGTGGTTTCTAGCAATTCAGGATTATAACCCACGTATCTTTTCCGTAATTTTAACTCGATAACGTAACAAACTAACATTTGTTTTTCTTATTGTATTTTTCGCACCCGGGGATCTCCGTACTAGACTGATCCGGGGAGTCTATTCCTCCGGGAAAGACTCACGCTTGTATAACTCACTAACCCTGCCACCGACGGGTCATAAAAAGATAGCTATATGCTATCCTACTGGGCAAGCTCAGTAGGTTCTCCCATGGTCGCACCTCGTGAATATATGCAAAATAATCTTTTCATCGTAACACCTTGTAAATCTAACCAAATAATCTACGGCAATCACGAATATCACGTATCATCCTTTTTCACCCTTAATGTGTAACCCTTTGCAGATCATTTACTCTACTCTCGTCAATTTCCACCACAATGTTTATTCAGTACTTTCTTATATCTGTAATAATATTACTCTTTATCTTTTATCAACTGCGTTAGTATTTTCGGCACTTATTTCCCATATAATCTATCCGTTGAGAGCTGGACACGTGTCTGGATACATGGTAATGGAAAATAAGTCATCCAATATGCAATTAAATCGTGTAATCTAATATTATAGACATATACTCAATAAAATCATAATATTCCCCGCATATTTTTCAGAACGGTAAATTCAAGATATCATAGCTCAAATATATAGTCAATCATTTCTTCTTCATATCGATTTTCATTTCATTCCATGACATTTCATATAACAAATCATCCACATATTTACTAACGATAATTATAGACTATCTTTTCCAGCGCTTTAGGTTCTTCTCGATTTATATCCAAAGTGGTCAATACTGTGATTTATTCGAGTAATATTATCATACGTGTTTACGAACTAAATTCTTATGTCGAGTCGCCGTAATTGCTGTTAGTTTTATTTGGAGTTTTTCTAGGTGTCGATTTCTACGCTCAGCGTATCTCAATATTAGATTGGTAACATTTTCTTGATAAATTCTTGAGTAAATACTGAGAAATAAATAAAGTGAATAAAGGCTGCTAGCCACAATCAATTTTTCAACCATACATCTGTGTGATATTTTATTCGACCTACCGCTCCTTATCTACTCCTATACTACAAATAATATTATCTGCGCCACAAGAAAAATTATATAAGGATATAATTTTTCTCACGAACTCGCGAATCTTATTTTCGGCGATTGTAAGTAATTGGAAAAAATAAGATTCTTTCAACGTAATTTTTAATTTCATCAAATTTATCATTTTTGTTACAATCATCATCTTTCTGAATTTTAACGAATGCTCTATCACTACCTGTATGGATATATTTAAAGATGTATTTTATGCTTTGTATAGAAGCACAATATTCAACATTTATAGGACATTTATATTTCATTAATAAAAAATTATTGTATGGTACAACCATTTCATTACTGACTGGAATTTTCTCATTGAATCGATTTTTATAAACGTGATTATCAGAAGTATTATTTATTCTTTTATATTGTGGATAACCATTTTTGCTTCCTTCCTAAGGAAGCCTTGTAATAGTAATTTTTTGAGTTTGTGTAAAAACATGTGGGAAGTGTGTTTTGATGAATTTTTAGTCGAAAAATTGTGTTTTTAGAAAATGTCCGTACGAATGTATGTGTGTGTGTGTGTGTGTGTGTGTGTGTGCGTATGTATACGCCTGTTTCTTAGCTTCTACTTGGTGGATTTTAACCCACCAAGTCTCATTTTCTTTGTTTTTGCTAGAAGATAGTGGGACGAAAGTCCGTTTTTACAATTTATATACGCGATTTTTTTTTATAGTGATATTTTAGTTTTGAGATTTCAGTTTTTGCCAACAAAGTTATCGGAAAAGTTAATAAAAGTAAATTGCTTAATATGTACCTGAAAGAGAATAAAATTGCCTATGTTTTTACCGTGAAAAATTTATATTATCGTTCGTCGTTCTTTTATTATACACCATACAGTGCAATTTTTTTAAATCGTTATAACTCAAAAACTAAATAGCGAATCATTCTAAAAAAATATATGATTATTGAAGGTAATTAGAACTACATACCACTTAAATTTTAAGTCATTTCATGGGGCAGATCCTGAGAAAAACATCAAAAACTGAAAAAAATCGTTTTTCTACGTGACGCGATAACTGGAGTAAAAAGGCAATAATCAAGTTAAAATTTTGGATTTAGTTAGCATTATATAGCACAATGATCCCTTTCTTTGGGATTTTTATAAAACCAGTTAGTTTTAAAGATATTAAGCTCCAACAATTTTTGTTTCTTACCCGCATACTCTATCGATGAAAACTAAAAACTGTATCGTCTTCGACTCTCAGTTTCCATTAATGGATTTTTCAATCTTCTCTTTGAACTCGTTTTTGCTTGTTTCTTGTTTTATTAATTTCCTCGATAAAACATATAGATTCTTCAGTTCGACGCGTCGTCGCGTATTATCACTGGCCGCTTTTTCGCATCATTGGTGATTTTAGATACCCGCTTCGCGAACTATCATCCTTATCCATTATGATCCTCGTTGAACACTACACATTTCTTGAATCTGTTCGTCGTTAAACCACATTCCATCGATCTATCCGGCTGTTTTTTTCTCGCTGCTTTTTGTTTTATTTAGATCGTTAAAAACCATATTTTCCTTACCGCCCACTTGCATTATTCGCTATCATTATATTATTTCGAATAAATAGATTTTATCCATCAATTACAAACCGAAAAACGCATAAAATTTATAGCAATATTATATATGCACAGGTAAAACAATTTTAGATGATCTAAAGCGCTACATAACGGTTGGAGAAGCTACGTGCCAAAGAATGGCAGCGTGTTTTTGTATTGGTATTACATTCAGCACATAAGCGTTTCCCGGAAATTTGTTTAAATACCGTTACAAATGTGAAAATCCAGTGCCTGATTACACTGCTAACTACTATGGTATATACATCATTCCATTGTTAGGTTATAGTTCGCCTGTGTAAGAAAAGGATTCTACGTCGCTTTGTCATTAGCGTATTATTAGTCATTTTAATTTCTAAGGATTTCACTACTATGTTGTCCCCTCAATGAAACAACAAAATCACACAGGCCTCTCCATTCTGGCTGTTGTACATCGGTACTTTTCGCACTACTGACTACAGGTATCTTTGAACCCTGCTACAAAAAGTAGGTCCGGTCAGTGAAGTATCACCATCTTGGAATTTTCACATTTTAAAGCGTCGCTTAAAATTGCAAACAAGTCCAGTCTTTATAACACCTAGTAATATATTAGGTCTATAAGGCGAACTTTATTGAAAGTGTAGAAAATTCTCTATTTAAAAAGAAAACAGTTTAGTGTAGTTTTTAGTTAAAGGATGTGTTGTTCTTAAGAGCTGATCAAATCATATAGACATATAGTGCAAAAAAATCGCACTTAAATGCCTAAATCGACAACCAACTTGAAGCCCTTATACATCTTGAATGAGATATTTGATCAAATCGGATCTGATATATTTACAGCTGCGAATCGTGGTGACCTTATAACATTCTATCCCAAGTCCTCTGGAGGCCACATTTTTTTCTTTTTGCTCTCGCGCACGATTTGTCACGAGAACCACCTACTATTCATATCTATGTCGCTGTATTCGTCGCCGTATTCGAGTACTAATCTCTCCAATCACAAACTTTACTTCCAAGACCTGGTCTCTGTTGCTATATTGACTGTTTCTCATCTTTGCAGTGTGTGTATATAAATGTCGGAGTTCGGATCTTTCTGCTGCTCTAAGATTCTTCCTAATTTGTACCATTACACATTCGTCGTGCTGACAATAAACCGGCTTTGTTAAAGTATTCGTTCTTTTCTGAAGTATGGAGACCCTTTGTCCTTGAAGATTTGATTATATTAGATCTTAGCCACAACCGTCAGACCTAATGGGAAATTGTTTTCTGTTACGAATATATTGGCAATGAGATAATTGTCCCGTACTTTAAGTGGTCATCTCTAGCTTATTTTGAAACTTTATTGCTTTATATTTATTTCCCACTTTTTTCCCTAGTTCTTTATCCATTTCACGCTTCAATGTTATACCTGATAAATTCTTGTATTCGGGTCCCGTCGCCGGACATTGAGGTGACCGTCCGTTCTTTTCCTGGCGCTCGTTCATGCCACTACTACGCCTCTGACGACCCAGGGAACACTCGTCTGGCGCACCTCCTGTCAAGCTACACAGGCTCGCACAGCCCAGACCCCATCTTCCTTCCCTCGCTACCGTACATCGCATCCGTCGACAAGACAGCGCTCGATCCACGGCAAGCGGCTCCGCCGGCTGTTGTCCACATGGACACCCCGGTTGAGCAATTTTCTCTCCGCGTCTTCTCGCCCGAGTATCACCTCATCATTCGCGCTACGGACTCACTCAGTTCAGGGGGGGAGTACTGAGGACGCCGTAGATTCCCACTACGCGCCGCTAGGTCGGTCGCTCCGCAAGTGGCAAAGACATCTCGGCGATCGGTATATAAGTCCACTGCGGTGCTCTTCTCAGCGGCCGGACTTAACGACGCACCCTATGCGTCTAAGGCAGGGTTACCATCACAGCCTCACTGATGATCCAGATGGTAACCCGGGACGAAAACGCACCATCTTTCCTCTCCTCTCTTTCCGTCGGTCTCGTCGCCCGACAGATTATACGCAAAGATCAAAATTTTCTGGACCTGAGTCTGAAGGCCTATAATAGCACCAATTCAGGGTTTAGTGCTTGTTATATAATGTTTTTGTTGTCCGTCTTTTCGTGAAAAAATCATTTTATAATTTGGAAGACTTTTGACTTTAACTAAATCATTAAAAATAAATTTGAAAACTCGGCTCCGCTCGCCAACCCACCATTTCATTTTCTGTTTCATTTTATTTTAAAATTATATTCTATATAAAATTATAGATATAAAAAAAATTAAATATTTGTTCAAATTAAAAAATAAAAGAAAATTCGGTATTGAAGTAAAAGTACTGTATATAACAGACGGTTTGTGTAATGGCACACGATTAAAAGTACCAATATTCAAGTATAGACATTGAAGCTGAAATTATAACTAGGGAAAAAGTGGAAATAAAGTTTTAAATGCCTAGAATCACTTTAAAATACCGAAATTTTATCTTCATTGCCAATTATTTTATACAGAAAACAATTTCCATTAGTCTTAAGCGTTTGCTGAAGACTATTAATAAATTCAAGGACAAAGTTCGATAATGTAGAATATACTTTAAAAAACCGTTATTTTCTCACGGAACATTGTATGTATCATTAGAATCTAGATGCAAAGATCCGAATCGATTGTTTATTCAAAATGAAAGTGAAAACACAATTCAATATAGAACATAGTTTGGAATTAATTTTTATTAGAAGTCTTACTTGAATCGCACGAAATACACACAATACATATATATAGGTGGTTCTCTGACAAATCGTGCGCGACAAAAAAAAAATGTTGCCCAAAATTGGGGGTTAGTTCTAGAGCTCACTACGATGTCAGCTGTAAATTTCAGATCGAATTTGATCAATTCTCTCAAGTTATAAGGGTTTCAAAGTGGTTATTTAGTGCATTTTTTGGCATTTTTTGCCTATTTTCAATGATTATAGCTCTTAAACAACACATCTTCACTAAAAACAACACTAAATGTTTTTTTTTGTAAAATTTCTCAAACTTTTTCATAAAAGGTTCCCTTATAGACCTATATATATATGTTATAACTGACTTGTTTGCTTTAAACCTTAAAATGTGAAAACCAAGATGTGATCTTCACTCGACTACTTTTGTACGGTCAAAAGATACCTTTTCAATAGGTGCAAAAAGTACCTGTACAACCCAGAATGCAGAGGCCTTTGTTTTTTGTTTTCATGGACACATAGTAGTGAAAAATCCTTAGAAATAATTTAAATGACTAATGAAAGCTATGAAACAGAGCGACGTAAAATCTTTTTTACCAAACATAACCACCAATGTATATTTATATACAAAGTATGTTAGAGTGGTGGATCACATCTTGGATTTCACATTTTAAGGTTTTAAAAAATTTCCGAAACCGTTTTGCTGATATAACTACAATACAAAAACCGCTGCCAATTCTTTGGCACGTAGCTTCTTCAACCTTATGTATCGCTTTAAATATCTAAATTGTTTTTACTTCATATATAATGTCTATAAAGTTTTTATGCTTTTTCGTTTGTTTGATGGATAAAATTATTTCGAATAATTATATTACATAATCAATGCGTAACTGAAAATATTGTTTTTAACGATCCTAATAAAACAAAAACAGAAAAAACTAGCCATAATCATGATGTTTTAACGAAAAGTTCAAAAATTAGTTTCCGAGATATAATGATAAGGATATAGTTCGCGGAACTATCTAAAAATCACCATGATCGAAAACGCAGAAATACGCACAGCGCGTAACTGAAAATCTTATTTTTATCGAATAATAAAACAAGAAACAGCAAAAACGAGTCAAAAGTATAGATTAAATCCATTAATGGAACTGAGAATCGAAAGCGATTACAGTTTTAGTTATATAGAAGTATGCAAGGTAAGAACATTGAAGAGAATTGATCAAATCGATCTGAAAATTTACAGCTGACATCGTAGTGACCTCTAGAACATATCCCCCAAGTTTGGGCAACATTTTTTTTTGTCGCGCACGATTTGTCAGAGAACCACCTATATATATGTATGTGTGTATTCGTGCGATTCAAGTAAGACTTCTAATAAAAAATTTAATTCCAAACTATATGTTCTATATCTGAATTGTTTTCACTTTCATTTTGAATAAACAATCGATTCGGATCTTTGCATCTAGATTCAATGATACATACAATTGTCCGTGAGAAAATAACGGTTTTTTAAAGTATATTCCTACATTATCGAAACTTTGTCCTTGAAATTTATTAATAGTCTTAGCAAACGCTAAGACTAATGGAAATTGTTTTCTGTATAAAATAATTGGCAATGAAGATAAATTTCCGGTATTTAAAGTGATTCTAGGCATGAAAACTTTATTTCCACTTTTTTCCCTAGTTATAATTTCAGCTTCAATGTTATACTTGAATAATTTGGTAACTTTTAATCGTGTGCCATTACACAAACCGTCTGTTATACAGTACTTTTACTTCCAGTACCGAATTTTCTTTTTATTTTTTTAATTTTGACAAATATTTAATCTTTTTTTATAATCTATAATTTTATATAGAATATAATTTTAAAATAAAAATGAAACAGAAACTGAAATGGTGGGTTGGCGAGCGGAGCGAGTTTTCAAAATTTATTTTTATGATTAGTTAAGTCAAAAGTCTTCCAAATTATAAAATGATTTTTTCACGAAAAGACGGACAACAAAAACATTTATATAACAAGCCACTAACCCCTGAATTGGTGCTATTATAGGCTCAGACTCAGGTTTACCAGAAAATTTTGATCTTTGCGTATATCTGTCGGGCGACGAGACCCGACGGAAAGAGAGGAGAGGAAAGATGGTGCGTTTCGTCCCGGGTTACCATCTGGACTCATCAGTAAGGCTGTGATGGTAACCCTGCCTTAGACGCATAGGGTGGTCGGTAAGTCCGGCCGCTGGAGAAGCACCGCAGTGGACTTATATACCGATCGCCGAGATGTCTTGCCACTTGCGGGAGAGGACCGAACCCTAGCGGCGTAGTGGGGAACTACGGGTCCCTATTACTGTTTTTCCGACTAGGTGATTTAGGACTGGAGTACTAATTACTTTCAAAATGTATCGAGCAAAGGAGAAAAAAGCCTCTTTTGCAATATTATTCATACAGACTTGCATATCGACCGAATCAAACAAATTTTAGAATAGAATGTTATCAAGGCTTATTAGACGCAGTAGTTAACTGTGCTTCAAATATTTCTAATAATTTTGAAACAAAAGAAAAAATCGGGAATCTTTTTATTATACTACCATTAAAATCTATTGGAATTCCTAAATATATGCAACAACATTATCAAGATGCAACGGCTATTATAAGAAAATGTCGTAGACCAGATTTATTCATAACTGTAACATGTAATCCGAAATGGAAAGAATTAAAATTAATTTTAAAACGATTTCCAAAAAATACAACTCCAAATGATATACCTCACATCACCGTTAGATTATTTCACACAAAATTACAATCAATATTGAATGATATAATACATGAAAAATATTTTTGGTAAAGTATTAGCTTATGTATATACAGTTGTGTTTCAAAAACAAGGTTTACCACATGCACACATTTTAATAACATTACATCCTGATAACAAAATAATCATATCTGAACATATTGATAAATTTATATATCTGCTGAAATAATTTCAAATAATTACGAACTTAAGAAATTAATTATTAAACATATGCTGCACGGACCTCATAGTAATAAAAGTCTATGTTTGAATAATTAAAACAAAAAATGCACAAAAAAATTTCCGAAACCATTTGCTGATATAACTACAATACAAAAAAAATGGTTATCCACAATATAAAAGAATAAATAATACTTCTGATAATCATGTTTATAAAACTCGATTCAATGAGAAAATTCCAGTCAGTAATGACATGGTTGTACCATACAATAAGTTTTTATTAATGAAACATAAATGTCCTATAAATGTTGAATATTGTGCTTCTATACAAAGCATAAAATACATCTTTAAATATATCCATAAAGGCAGTGATAGAGCATTCGTTAAAATTCAGAAAGATGATGATTGTAACAAAAATGATAAATTTGATGAAATTAAAAATTACGTTGATGGTAGATTTTAACTTTAATCAAAGTGTCAGCAATACAAAAGCAAACGTCAATGCTACGTATAAACACATTAAAGTGTTAACAATATAAAAGCAAATAAAAAACGTTATAAGAATTATTGTTTTCTTCCAATGAAACAAATTAAACAATAAATATTAAAAAAAAAACGCACCTGTATTTTTACCTCCTGGGTGGTGTGGAATTGTTTATTGTGCAAATAAGGGGGAAAATTGGCTTTTTCTATCGAGGGTTTTCTACGGCGCCCTCGACTCCCACTCGTGCTCAAAACATCACCCGATTCTGAAAAAGCCACTCCCCCCTTGTTGCACACCGTACTTTTTATCATAAGGGCATAAATATAGGCCATTTTGCCTGCATGTAAAAGGAATAGGAAATTCGAGGACTTTTCAACGCATACCCTACTGAAAAAATCACGTGCTTAATCACGAGATTAATCACGTGCTCAATCACTTGCTTAATCACGCGCTTAATCACGTGATTTTATCGATCATTTTATCACGTGCATAATCACGTGCATAATCACGTACACAATCACGTGCATAATCACGTGCATAATCACGTGATAAATAAAAATTTTTCGTAAAAAAAAATTGCAATAATATTTATTTCATAAAAAATGCAACAGTTATTTTACTAATGGAGTAGAAATTTAAGATAAATTATTTTGTATATGAATTAGAGATTTTTATGTTTTCTTAAGATTTCGATATTTTATTTAAAATCAAAGTGTAGTAATATAAATCTTTTTTGTAACAATAATAATTCTGCATGTGAATATTATATCTTTGTAAGAAAATAAATAAAATATGGTTACGAAACATGCAAAAATTTATTTATTTTAATTAGATTAAAGAAATAAATATGATTTAAGAACATATGTTTTATTCTGTGTATTAAACATTACCCTATAATAAATATCTATGTAACATTGTATTAATAAAAAAATATTAATGTCTCCAATCATAACGTAGCTCTCTTCTAGGATTCGGTGGTGCACGATTGTTTGCATTATTTGCATTGTTTGCATTGTTTATTGCTTCAGTTCTTAGATTTCTTATTTTCATGCGTAAATGATATGTAGCATTTAATAATCTACGCGTTCCGTATCTGAATATGATTTTCTCAATAAGAAATCTGAATATAAACCCAAAACATATTTTAAATATTATGTTATGCACACCAATTTAACAAAATCATAGCAAATAGATACACTTACTTATTAGTAACCGAAGTAGATTATTTTCAATAAGCTTAATTGGAGACCTTCCAGGAATATGATTTTTGCAGATATTCACATTCAAGGCTCTGTTGCATAAATCCCTTGGACCCCATAGCATTAAAGCACACTCTATTAAAAACAGGGATGGTTTATATATTTGTATTAGGTCCCATTGCATTTTCGGAATTATAATATTCTCGCCAAGGTAAATCTGCAAATTTTTTTTAATGGAATGAATCTATTTGTCTTGTACAAATGTTTAAGAATGCATGCGTGCGAGCGCGCGTGTGTGTGTGTGTCTATGTAAATTTTTAGAAAATAAAACATGCAATCAAATCAATGTAGTATGAAAATACCTCTGCGCCATCAACATTATAGCATCGACGATAATCTCGTGGTCCATCACCGTCAAGTCCTTGATAATACTGTAGACAATTCTGTATGAATTCTCGCATTCTATATGTTTTGCGTTTGCTCATACGTATTTGTCTGGTAGTAGTAGAGTACTGGACCTTCCTCATCCTCTATGCCGTGATCTATCGGGCCTTCGCGATCTAGTCCTCCCGTGCTGCGCAGAATCCTCAATTCTATTCGCATCATTAGACGCGCGTCGCATTGGAGTCCGAGGCCTTCTTGATGTTTCAGAACAGGACCTCTCTCTTGACCTCCCTCTTGATCTAGAACGTCGCGGTGGATGATCCTGTTGTCGTAACCGATCCCTAGATCTTGGTCGAAATCCAGCACGAGACGCTTCTTCTATTTCATACCGAGGCCCTGTTGGTGTTGCAGAGGGGGATTTATCAGTTGACGTCCCTTTTGAACTGCTACGCGACTTTTCGCGTGTTTGCGTACTTGGGTCAGATAATGAAGGAGAACGAGTTTTTGGGGACAATCTAGACGGTGACCTTTCTTTTAACGTATTTCTGGATTTTCTTAATTGTGACGGTGATCTTTCGCGCGTTCTTGAACGTGATTTGCTGTGAGTCTGTGATCTTGAATTATGCAAAGTAGGAGAACTTGGTTTAAAGTTCTCTTTTAAAGGATTTCGTGCTTTTTCTACTTGTGACTGTGATTTAGAACGCGAACTTGACTTTGGTTTTGATGGAGAACGAGTTTTTTGGCACGATCTAGACGTTGACCTTTCTTTTAAAGTACTTCTGGATTTTCTTAATTGTGACTGCGTCCTTTCGCGCGATCGTGAACGTGATTTGTTGCGAGTCTGCGATCTTGAATTATCTAGGGAGGGAGAACTTGATTTAAAGTTCTCTTTTAAAGGATTTCGTGTTTTTTCTACTTGTGACCGTGATCTAGAACGCGACCTTTGACGTGTTTGCGAACTTGACTTTAGTTTTGATGGAGAACGAGTTTTTTGGGACGATCTAGACGGTGACCTTTCTTTTAAAGTATTTCTGGATTTTCTTAATTGTGACTGCGACCTTTCGCGCGATCGTGAACGTGATTTGTTGCGAGTCTGCCATCTCGATTTATGCAGGGCAGGAGAACTTGGTTTAAAGTTTTCTTTTAAAGGATTTCGTATTTTTTCCACTTGTGACCGTGATCTAGAACGCGACCTTTGACGTGTTTTCGAACTTGAATTTAGTTTTGATGAAGTACGTGTTTTTTTGTTAAATAGATTGCTGTAAGTTTCATCTTGAAATTTTGTGGAATGATTATCATTGCTCAATTGACTTACTAAACCCATATTTTTTAAACTTATTTTTGGTAAGGATACTATGGGTATACTTTTAATATTAAGCTTTACATCTCCCTCGAAATCAGAAACTGTGAATCGTGATCCTACACTCGCATCTGTATTTGACAACTCTGCAGTTTCTATATTGTTCTTCAATTTTTTTTAAAACATTTTTGCTTCTTTCAATTTCTGCAGCTGATTTTTGTTTTGTTATTATTTTTGGGTCCTGTACAGATAACAAATATACATTTCTTATTTAAATGGACTTCCAAGTTTGTAAAATCTTACGTTATATTTGAATAACATTTATCACAAAAAAATTTATTTCATAACGTTAGTATTACATTTTTTTACTTCAGCTTCAGTTGCATATAACAATACAAAAGTACAAATAAGTATTATAACGGGGCTGCTCTGCTTGGTGTCGGTAGCCGCGCAGACGTTAGCTGCGTGCAGTGCAGCTACCGGAGCGGAGAGACAACCGCGTAATAATCGAGACCAAGTCTCGTTTCCTCGGGTTTTATCGAGTTCGTAGGTGGACCTGCCAAGGTCGTATTTTGGCTAGCTGCAGTTTGTTCGCACGTGCACCGTGAAGCGATGCGCGTGCCCGCGGAGGCGGCGGGGAACTTAATAGGATTACGGACCGGTGTACAATCAAAACACGCTGGGTAGCGTAGAAAATGTAAAGTATATTGTTCAGTGAAAAGGTAGATACACGAGCACACACGGGGGTGTGCGAGACGCAGGCGAACGAAGCAGTTCGAGACCGGGAGGGCACTGGTGAGAGAGAGAGATGTAGAGCTGACACTTACAGTAGACGAGAGTCGGCTCAGCCCCAGGACGTCTCCTTCGCAGG
>CM053170.1:42027199-42075854 GCA_012977825.3 Pteromalus puparum | reverse complement strand
AAACACACCGCAATAATCATCACCTCTGACTCAGTCTTCATCCCTCATCTCACCAAATCACATCAAGCACATACTAAACATAAACATAACCTCTCACACACTCAAAAACAAAATAAAATAGCTACACATACATACATATTTATTATCATTTTGATATATTTAATTTGTACAACATAATGTACAGTAATAAAGACAATTTAATCTAATCTAATCTAATCTCTCTCTCTCTCTCTCTCTCTCTCTCTCTCTCTCTCTCTCTCTCTCTCTCTCTCTCTCTCTCTCTTTCTCTCTNTTAGTTGATATTGATGGTAAGAGAGAATTTACAATTTGTAGAGTATTAAAAACAGGGTTGCAAAAATAACTATTTATCCATTTTTTAATTGATGATTAAAAGATTTAATTATCAATCATATGGCCTATAATTAATAATTAAATCTTTTAATTATCAATCATATGGCCTATAATTAATAATTAAATCTTTTAATTATCAATCATATGGCCAATAATTAATAATTAAATCTTTTAATTATCAATCATATGGCCAATAATTAATAATTAAATCTTTTAATTATCAATCATATGGCCTATAATTAATAATTAAATCTTTTAATTATCAATCATATGGCCAATAATTAATAATTAAATCTTTTAATTATCAATCATATGGCCAATAATTAATAATTAAATCTTTTAATTATCAATCATATGGCCTATAATTAATAATTAAATCTTTTAATTATCAATCATATGGCCAATAATTAATAATTAAATCTTTTAATTATCAATCATATGGCCAATAATTAATAATTAAATCTTTTAATTATCAATCATATGGCCATGCCCTATAATAATAATTAAATCTTTAATTATCAATTATATGGCCTATAATTAATATTATAATCTTTTAATTATCAATTATATGCCCTATAATTAATAATTAAATCTTTTAATTATCAATTATATGCCTATAATTAATAATCTAAATAAATGAAAAATCCATTCGATCTAAAAAAAAGCCGACTTTAACTCTCTGATAAAAATCGTAGAGAAAAATCGAATCAAAATCGAAATGGCCGTGCCTATCAGGCCGTCCGTCGTGCTACCGAGTGTCTGCGTGACACTCTGTTTATGTTTTCCGCAGCATGGGTTATAGCCGTGAGGACTTTCTTTCCGTATATTACTGTCGCACAATTGGTTTCAAGTACTAGTCTTGGAAAAAAAATAAACATGATGATGGCTGAATTCGACAATATGTGCAAGAGGCTACTGACGGAAGATGAGAGATGGAGAATTAAGCATGCAATTGTTCCAGCAATATTGCAACAAATAATAAATATTCATGTTAGAGAGAGGTGTGTCTCCTCGATAATATAAAGAGCAGCAAAAAAATTCGTATTTTATTGACATTACAAATCAACTGCTTGTAAAAGAAGAATATCACGATTTCAATGCACGTAAGATATATTCACGTTAAAGGAATTTGATAGATGTTGAAATTCTGAAAGATAATCATCATGCCAAATTATTTAACGGCACGGTAGATATTTGTTGTTTTTGTGTACATATACATTTACTGGAAAATGATTATTATTATTTCCATTATCGTACTGAAAATTATATCTATAATTTATATTTAACCTTGAAGGGTTTAGGAGTAACTTGTAATTATAATTAAAATATTTTTGATTTATTTTTAATGAATATTCTATACTTTTGTTAAGGTGTGTGGAGTTGATGCGCATATACTGCAAAACTGAAAGCGATATGAATATACGAAGAATGGCTAACACAGATCACGCAAAGAATCGTCTAAATATGAAGCACCTGTTATTACAAAGGTTTTGAAAGTTTGCCGAGTATTATATTTGATATGTAACAATAAAAAAAATCTGTATGTATAAATATTGTTGCTATTTATTTTCGGGACAATATTTTCTATGCTAAGCAATGTAATTTTTTGCATTCTTTATAAGAGAAGATTTTGATAAATCTCTATTTTATGCACAAAATTTTCTAATAATTTTATCTATTTTTCAAAATTTTATTTTAGCTAGTGACGACGGGAATCGCACATTTTCTATGAAAACTGAGAGATTCTCTGAGTAAAAACATTTAGTGTCAACTGACATTTTGTGGCGAATTATGTTTTTAGCGAGAAAGAAATATAGCCCATCCAATTTACATTGGCGGGATTCTTTTACATCATATTTCAGTATGAAAGCTTAAATACGAATTTTGAACTTTTGGTTCGAGTATACCATACTCGACCCAAAGAATATTCGATCCTATTTTCGAACTTTTGGCAAGTATAGTATACTCGACCAAAAGTTCGAATATTATACGCGCGTAAATTTCGATATCTTATACTTAAACTCAGAATTCGAAGCAGTCGCGATGATTTATTATATTTGAAAAATTAATTTGAGTTCCACATGAATAAGCAGCTATTTGGTTATTATATATTTTTTCCCTTTTGTTCGATCAGTAAAAATCTAAATTTATCGTGGAAAGGCGACAACATAAAGTATTATAATTCTATAGAGCTACAGTTCACGTTATAACTAAGCTTTGACTTTCCGCAGATCTTGGTTTGTTTTTGAAAAGCATCATAATACTGTATATGTGACATCGATGGACTACCGTGTAAACAAATGAATACCGTTAGTTGATTTTCGACCCTGCTCATGGTCAGACTATCAATAGCTACAAGTTTTACATACTACAAATCTTTAACTGAATTTATTTTGCTTGTAACGTGAGTGAAATATTTTGTTAGGTCATTTTGTTATAACACGAAGAAAGGTAAGCTACAATTTCTTTTTTTTTAACAGACATGTTTGTTTATTACAACGATATACGGAAATTCTAAAGTTTGAATCATCAATTTAATCATTATGGTATTAACAAATAATTAAAAAAGATAATATCCAACAACATAAACTTAAAAAAAGTAAAATTGTTTGAAACATGCTTTTTTAAAGAAGCTGAAAAGTACATAATTAGAAATCATACAAAATCGGATTAGTTTACTATCTAAAACAAAGTATACAAACATTATAACAAGAAATTCAATTTTTATTTTGAAAAAATTGGAAATTATTAGCTTTCCGAGATTTACCAAATTTCATGCACATGACAAATGCACGTATGTACACACATATGCTACTTACGCAGGCATGCACACACACAAAAAAACCCCCAACGCATACATACATTACACACATTACGAGTGGACATTGTCAGCTATTAAGTTTATACGTGAATGTATCTTTTTAAATGTTCACCTTATATTGCTAAATAAAGGCCAAAGTTTGTTCTTTTTTTCAAAAAGTTTTTTTTTAGCAGTTTTTCAGTTATGTAGAGTATAACAAGGTGATCTTTCAAACTAACTAGCTATCCTAAAACAATCCAAAGAAAAGAGATCAAGGCGTCGCTATATAACGCTAACTTAAATCCAAAGATTTTAACATTATTATGGCCTTTTTACTCCATGTTATGGTATCACGTAGAAAAACAACTCATAGTATACAGAGGTTGACCGAAAAAAATTAAGTGAATATTAGTCGTGAATATATGTATAATAAAAATTTTTGCCAGTAAAAAGATGGATACATAAAAGAAAGTTTTTTCTCCTTTGTGTACATATTAAGCCAATTTACTTTGATTAACTTTTTCCACACGACTTTATTAGACAAACACTGAATCACAAACGTTTAATTTAATTTAATTTAATTCTTTTAAATGTAGCTTTCGACTATGAGTCTACATTTAATAGAAGATGTGGTCGTTATCACAAACTGGAGAAACCGCGCCAAACTATATCAACTAGATGATCTCCTGCCAGCAGAACAAAGCAATTTTTTCAAGCTTGCACTCAGTACCTTGGATGCGATGGGAAATATTTTGAAATAATATATTGGCCGCAGTCCAACTTTACAGACAAGCACATAAACAGCCACAATGCGTCGTTTGTGCCTATAATTAATAATTAAATATTTTAATTATCATTCAACTGCCATCATTAATAATTAAATCTTTTAATTAATCAATTATATGGCATATAATTAATTATTAAACTTTTAAATTGATCCCATGTATATGGCTATAATTAAGAAATAAATCTTTAATTATCAAGCGGATATAATAGCTAGTAAATTTAATTATAATTAAATAATCAAATTAAATAAATAAATCCATTCGATTAAAAAAAGCCGATTCTAACTTCTCTTGATAAATATTAGAGAAAAATCGAATCAAAATCGAAATGGCGGTGCCTATCAGGCCGTCCGGCGTGCTATCGAGTGTCGCGTGACACACCTGTTTATGTTTCGGCAGCATGGGTTATAGCCGTGAGGACTTCTTTCCGTATATTACTGTCGCACAATTGGTTTCAAGTATCAGTCTTGAAAAAATAACATGAATGATGGCGAATCGACAATGTGCAAGAGTGCTAACTGACGGAAGATGAGAGATGGAGAATTAATGCATCAATGTTCAGCAATATTGCACAAATAAATATTCATTTAGAGAGAGGTGTTCTCTCGATAATATAAGAGAGACAAAAAAATTCGTATTTTTTGACATTACAAATTCAACTGCTGTAAAAGAAGAATATACGAATTTCCAAAGCCGTAATATATTCACGTTAAAGGAATTTGATAGAATAATTGATAATTAAAAGATTTAATTATTAATTATAGGGCATATAATTGATAATTAAAAGATTTAATTATTAATTATAGGCCATATAATTGATAATTAAAAGATTTAATTATTAATTATAGAGCATATAATTGATAATTAAAAGATTTAATTATTAATTATTGGTCATATAATTGATAATTAAATGATTTAATTATTAATTATTGAATTAATAAAATTAAAAAAGTAATTAATTAGTTGCAACTCTGCTCTCCAGTATAGAGGAGCGCGCTATAGAGGCGGAGAGGTGAGCGCGCTGTAGAGGCAAGAGAGAGGCGGAGAGGGGAGCGCACTGTAGAGGCACGAGAGGGGAAAGCGTCACGACAAAACGATTCGGTTGAACCCCCGAGCCGCGCCATTAGATGTTTCACATCAAAAATGTCATAAGAAAAAATGTCGGTTTGCTCAAAGAACTTGCAGGCGCTCGCTGCGGAATCGTAGACCTTGCATGTAAAATCTTCTCTTGAGCCTCTCTGGAGATTTATTATGAGAAAAAAGTTGAATTACTACACAAGGGGTAGCGCCGCTCCTGGGGTCGTATTCAGCGTTTTTAACGCAGCCTTAAATCAAAATAACGTAACGCCGTCGATAAGCGTTAATATCATTATTTTGTTAACGCTGCTACGTGTACTGCAGCAATAGATAATATCAATTCACAAACCTAAGAAACATGGATTACCTGGCTGGGATAGCCGAAAGAAACCAATTAATTAATCAATACTATAAATAATTTAAAAAAAAATCTCCTGTTATTTCTCTATCTTATTATTACGCTACACTTTTATCGATTAACGTATTGTTCTAACGCCAGCGCTATTCGTTAGATATCGGCGTTATTCGTTAAATCCGGCGTTATTCGGCTTTAACGCATGCGTTATGCGGATTTTAACGACGCTGAATACGACCCCTGATCGATTTTAAAGCTCCGAAAAATCCTTTTTTTACGCGAACTAACTTGTAAAAGCTTCGAGAGCGCTGCTCCAGCAATCTGCCGACGTTCCGCAAGATACTGTGATCCGAATTTTACGCACAAGGGGAAGCGCCGCTCCTGATCGATTTTCAAACTCCAAAAACTCCATTTTTTACGCGAACTCTCTTGTGAAATCTCCGAGAGCGCTGCTCCAGCGATCGGCCGACGTTTCGCAAGATACTGTGCTCCGAGTTTGACGTACAAGGTTTTGCGCCGCTCCTGATCGATTTTAATGCTCTAAAAAACTAATTTTTCGCGCGAACTCTCTTGCGAAAGCTCCGAGAGCGCTGCTCCCGCGATCTGCCGACGTTTCGCAAGATACTGTGCTTCGAATTTGGCGTACAAGGTTTTGCGCCGCTCCTGATCGATTTTAAAGCTCTAAAAAACTAATTTTTCGCGCGAACTCTCTTGCGAAAGCTCCGAGAGCGCTGCTCCTGCGATCTGCCGACGTTTCGCAAGAAACTGTGGTCGGTTTTCTTTGAGCAGGGGATAGCATTACTTCTGGCAAGTTCTTGAGTTCCGGAAAATCTGTTTTATGAATGTTTAATAAAATTCAAATTTTATTGTTTTTACCTTGGATCACCCATACATTTATCATAATACATATTTTTTTTATTAATAATTTAATTTTTATCATTGATCACTTACAGGAACAGTTTAAATATACAATCATCAATTTCTTACTGACAGAGTGAAAGCTATGCTACTTACACATGCATTTTTTGCTTAAGTGTGAGCGTTTGTTACTCTTCGTCGTATTGCAAGTCTACTAGAGGTTTGCAGGTGTCAGCTGGTGAACTAGAAATTTGCTTTTATAGCATTTTAAGTAGAGCGACGTCTTCCCGTACATATTCCTGGTGTCCGGACGTATACAACTTGTAATTTTGGAGATCATTAAATCATTCAATTAATTTTGGAGATCATTAGATCATCAAATTCCGGCAGCACTTAGTTACGATGGCTAGCTATGGCTTTAGCAGACGTTTGCATCTTCAATGAGTATTTTGTTTTCAGGTATCTTCCTGGATATCTTTTAGTCTTTGATGGACTCACGGTGCAAACAGGTTTTTGGAGCTCTCGTTGGCGGAGCATGCCCTCTGCATCTGCAGTCACTGAGTTCGACCTTGTCTGCTACTTAGGGAATTCGTGTAAACAACAAGCTGATCAATACGTCGAGAGCAAATTCACCATGTAGGAGTAGTATGGGATCGCGCTGAAGGAAAAGGAATCGCAGCAGGATGTAGGAGAGGTTGGCAAGTCGACCAGCGGCCCAAATGAAATTTTTTCACGATCTGTCACGGAAAGAATTTGTATAAATTAATAAATTTGTATGGATTATACTTTTTATTTGCACAATAAGCACGCTTTTAAATTTGTCTAATCGCCGTTCAAAGTGGCCGCTTACTAGATTATGGTTTTAAAAAATGTAACTTATATCTAAAAACTAAAGATCAAGTAATTTGTTTACAATAATATTGAACTTGCGACTGCTGGCCCGGAGACGGACGCCTGCGTCGATGTCAAGCTTCTAGCAGACGCACTCAATCATTCGGCAGATTTTGCTCTCGAAATCCAGAGAATTGTCGATGAAATTTAAATAGGGATGCTCTTTTCAGGCCAAGGACGCCTGATAGTCGAAGTGTCAAACCGGCTCGATACCTCCCGAAAATTTAGAGCACCTTTTTTTTAAATTCGGAGACTCGGATTCTGGCGTTGCAAGAGGGACACCTCTAGCAGACGAACTAACCTCGCGTCATAACAATAACAAACCGGTGTAGTGCCGTCTTGCTTCGGTCCGCCCATACTGTATATGACTTTAAAAGTATTTTGCTCTAACCACAGAAGTCTACGATGCATTCGCGAGCGGTGCATCATAGTACAGTTCGGCAGACTCTTTTCGCTGACTCGTCTCCTAAGCTCGCGTTGCAGGCGCGTGCATCTGTGACAATAGTCATAAGCTTTATCCAACTGCCTAACCTTTGTACATTTTCAATATTGCTAGCCCATCGTTTGAACTCAACGCCAGAATTGGCGCCAGATACAGTGGGTGTCTGTTTGGGTAGACATCCTTGTTCCTACTTCAACATTGTAATTGTAATCAAAATATTCGTAAGTGAATCTACTTTTAAAATTAAATTCATAATGAGATTATTTGACTTGAGAAGAGGAAAAATATTAATTTTAGTTAGTCTTGATCGATCAATAATGACGAAGAAAAGAAGACTTCAAAGTAGCAATAAAGGTCGGAAAATATGAAAAAGCGAAGTTTAAATATTCGAAATTAATGTGAAATTAATGACGCTTTTTGTGTATAGATTAACTTCTATACACAAAAAGCGTCTTTTCCACCACTATTTTTTGTTTATAGTTACGTTGGTTTTATAGAAACAAGCCAGATATACATAAGCCACTTGTTTTTATTTATGATCTATTTCAACCAATTTTTCTCCAGATTGATATATTTTTTTCAATCAAATCCTTCTACTGTTGTTGCGTTAAAAAATGTTAATAATTAAAATTTTTATACAAGTGTCGAAAACAAGCAGAAATCGAATAAAACTCTATGTTAATTTGAGGTTCTGGTGCAGTTTAGCACGATAAATCCCAAATATAACACCGAAGATGAGTAAATTACACAGTACACACACGCGCACACATATGTGCAAATCCGCGGCCGACTGGAAACAACTCGGGTGGTTGAAGTTGAAAATTTAGATTCCAGGGCACACCTACCGGACCACTTGTTTTCGTTCCTAGAACCATCCACTGCGTGAAAATGTCCGCGTGCACGCCCGATCGCTTGCCAACTTTCTTTTGCTGGACACTTTAAATTCTCTTATGGGAATTTGAACAAAAGCTAATGAATTCTATATATATGTATAAACTAAAATGGTGGAATAAGTGAGGGAAGGTTGGGTGAATAAATCAAACACAAAACACAATGAATTTCGTGGGAGAAAAAGACGACTTGCCTCGGCGTAAAAACTCTCACGGAGCAGAGAGAAAAGCCGGGACAAGCCTATAGCTTTATTTTAGAACTTGTGAAATTATACAAGGCAAAGTGACTCTAGGATAGACCAAACAAAAAGAGAGGAAGAAACGCAATTATGATTAAACGCAATCGCCGCGAGGTACCTTTCGCAGACTGGAGAGCTCTCCTGCCTTATTCGCAGAACGAGACGTTGGACGGCGCGACGTAAAGCCCTGGCCGCACGTGGGTGGGATGCACCTTCCTCGGTCGCAGGACGCCTCGACGTCTCGAGGGAACCTATCCTGGACCACGGGCAGACCTTTTCAGCCCTGCCGCGTAGGTAGCGATCGCCGGGTGGAGATCGGCACGTCGAGGAAGCTCGAACGTGGCCGAAGTCCCAACACACGAAGAACACACACAAACAGCACGCCGCTCGCAAAATGCACACACACTACGCGACACACCAAAATACAAAGAGAAAGAGTCGATTGTCCTGAAAAGGACGTTAATGACGACTCTATTCGCACGCAGTTTACAGTGAGTAATTCGCAAGACGCAAGTAAAGGTAGCGCAATGTCGACTGATAACTCGAGAGGAGCTGTCAGAACTGGCCGGCACGTGCTCGCGAGCCCCCAATCCCGCGCGAAACAGAGATGCCCCTGGCGGCGCGCGCATGCGCTCGCCCGCTCTCGCCGCAGCGATCGACGCGCTATGGCGCGAAATTCAAATCTCCTTAAACGGTCCTACATAACCCGAACATTCCGCCCGCCTTCGTCCAACAGACGAATCAGTCCCTAGGAAAGTCGAAAGCACCGCTTACTTGGCTTTCTCCTCTAACCTCAGAGGGCAAAGACGAGCCAGGTGTCGTCGGAGAGAAGAGGTGGCTGTCTTGATGGTGACGACTCGCACTGGATCATCTGGGCCGGGATGCACCTCAGCGACCCTGCCCAATAGCCATTTCGATGGAGGGTACCGATCATCCTTCACCAGCACCAGTTGACCCACCACAAAGTTCTCGCACTAATCTCTCCACTTTTCCCGCTCTTGCAAGTGAAGTAGATACTCCGTCGACCAACGCTTCCAAAAGTTGTTTCGGATGCGCTGAAGCAGCTGAAACCGAGTCAACCTTCTCTGGCAACGTTGGACAGTCCGCTTCTAGAAGTAACACGGAGACTCCTTCATTGAGAAAATGAGAGGGAGTGAGCGCCCTTAGATCGTTGACGTCATCACTTAACGCACCCAGAGGACGAGAATTGAGACAGGCTTCGATTTCAACCAGAACTGTGGAAAACTCCTCGAAGGTGAGAATGTGTTCGCCAACCACCCTCTTCAAGTGATGCTTCACCGACTTGACACCTGCTTCCCACAAACCGCCGTAATGGGGTGCACTCGGAGGGATGAACGTCCAGTTGGTTCCATCGTTGGCAAGAACAGCTCCGACGTCCTTGTAAAAATCGGAGGCACGCTGGAACATACCTCTTCCTTATCAGCTCCTTGAAAATTTTTACCGTTGTCGCTGTACAAATTCGCACAAATGCCTCGGCTCCCTACAAAGCGACGGAACGCACAGATGAACGACGCTGAAGTTAAGTCACTAACCAGCTCTAAGTGGATAGCACGAGTAGCAAAGCAGACAAACCAATGAAAAAAATTAAACAATAAATATTAAAAAAAACGCACCTGTATATTTACCTCCTGAGAGGTGTGGAATTGTATATTGTGCAACTAAGGGGGAAAATTGGCTTTTTCTAGCGAGGGTTTTCTACGGCGCCCTCGACTCCCACTCGTGCTCAAAACATCACCCGAGTCTGAAAAAGCCACTCCCCCCTTGTTGCACACCGTACTTTTTATCATAAGGGCATGAATATAGGCCATTTTGCCTGCATGTAAAAGGAATAGGAAATTCGAGGGCTTTTCAGTAGCAAAGCAGACAAACAGAGCGATTTAACCCTTGAAAGCGCGATTCCCACGATCTTTCGCCATCCGGAATTGGAAGGGACCAGCATAATCAAGTCCGGAGTGAGAGAAAGACCTACTACTCGTCACTCTATCGGCAGGGAGCTCACCACAAGAACGGGTTTAAGTTGCTGAGCCGATTGCCCTTCGGCAGTCTCTTTTCCGATCTCAGCAGCTTGATTTCCTCAGCAAGCGCATCTGCCTGTGCTAGGCGAAGGACTGCCACCCGAGCTGAGGACAGCTCAGCAGTGGTCAGAAATGAGGACGAAGAGCTCTCTGCTGACGTTCCCGGTTCAGAATTCGATCAAGAGCGCGTCTGCAGAGCGCCACGACACGAACAAGCATAGTTAAAGACGAGAATCTAGTCAGGATCTCAGATTCCTCGGATCTTGGGCGAGCGTGATTAGCCCGAACCGGGTCAGCAGGCTGAGGCCACTCTGTTGGAGGCATGGATAGCCACGCCGGGCCCTGCCACCAAAGAGCACTGTTAGCCAGCTCCCCCGACTGAACTCCTCGCCAGTAGTATACCCCGGACTATGGCGCGTCAAAACAAACCCCCACCACCTGCCCATGGTGAGGTGGCTGTCTGACGCGCCATAGTCCGGGGAGTGGGGGGAATTGATTTCGATGGGGGTGTGGTGGGTCGGGGGAGTGGGGGGAGTTGATTATACCTTCATCTCCCCCATACATATTTCCATACATTCACACACCACGCACATTAATTTTTAATTTTTAAGAAAAAATACATACAAATATACATATATATAATTATTTAATAAATAATATTATTTACCTCTAATCGCGGTAGATAAAACGCCTTTTACGCTCTCGCTCCTTGGTCCTCAAATCTTTCGTCTGTAGAATAAACCATACAGTCGCACTTAGATATAACACAACGTACTTCGCTTTCCGTCCACTTTTTAATTTAGGAGTTGTCAAATGTTTTCTACGCCAAATTATCTGTTTGTTGGCTGGCGATTTAAACAAAGTTACGGCGATGATTTTTTAACTGTGTACGTATTTTTATACGCCCTATCGAGTGGTATTAAAGAAAAATTAAAATTTCCAGGATTCACGATTTTTTTTGCCTGTATTCTACAGGATATCGAATTACACAGTCAGGCGTTGTGCTCTCTTTCTTATTGTTATTTTCCTTTCAAGGCATGATTCTTTCTCTGTAATTTAATGCACTCAGGTGGGCTCTTGTCCGTATTTAACACGTGCACGGGATATCAGTGTTTTAATTTGTCTTTTAAAGAAATTATTGAACAAAAGCCTCTCTACTAATCATTCTAAGAAATCCTTGCGTTAAACTTTCTTTCATTAGCTTTCATGTCATCTGTAAATATGAGGACTCGCCGGTGTCGTTCTAAGAACTCTTTGCAAGAATAAATTCTGAAAAATATATGCACACCTGGCTGTGAGTAAGCAGCATAAGTCTTAAATAAATCGTCTATCAGCAGTATCAGCAAAAAGAAAGAGCGTGTGATTTTGCACTGTATCCCCACCGTTTACTCTGCACCAAGAGAGTATTTAAGGAGCACTGTTCAAGGGTATTGCCAGTTTCCTTTGGATAGTCAAAACATATCTTTTGACAGAATGATTCGAGCAAGTGCGACACATTTAGTGAAAGTTTGGCGTGAAGCATTGAATATTGCGAAAGTTCTAGATCCGTACATTCGTACGATGTGTAATCCAGTGTGGCCTTCAGATCTTCACCAGCAATCGATAGATAATTTATGCAGGAAGCTGCGTTTTCTCTTATTATACTGTAGGATAACTACGGTCTATCGTATGTTTACCAACGGTCTATTCCGTAATCCGGATATTCTGCCAATTGCTTTAGAAAGCATACGCCAGCATAACGACCATGAAAATCCACTAGCCCGTACAACGTTTCGTCGACAATGTAAGTATGATATATTAACGTTTTTCAATCATATTGATCTTTTCCATCAGTCTGAGTTTTACTTAATTTTTTGTTCTTTAGTAATTAACAAAATGATGAGAGATACCAGGGGTGATGAAGCCATAATGGCGTGTAATGAGCACCTGTTCGGGTTATGTAGGACCGATTAGAGAGATTTGAATTTCGCGCCATAGCGCGTCGATCGCTGCGGCGAGAGCGGGCGAGCGCATGCGCGCGCCGCCAGGGGCGTGTCTGTTTCGCGCGGGATTGGGGGCTCGCGAGCACGTGCCGGCCAGTTCTGACAGCTCCTCTCGAGTTATCAGTCGACTTTGCGCTACCTTTACCTGCGTCTTGCGAATTACTCACTGTAACCTGCGTATAAGGTAGCGATCTCCACCCGGCGATCACTACCTACGCGGCAGGGCTGAAAAGGTCTGCCCGTGGTCCAGGATAGGTCCCCTCGAGACGTCGAGGCGTCCTGCGACCGAGGAAGGTGCATCCCACCCACGTGCGGCCAGGGCTTTACGTCGCGCCGTCCAACGTCTCGTTCTGCGAATAAGGCAGGAGAGCTCTCCAGTCTGCGAAAGGTACCTCGCGGCGATTGCGTTTAATCATAATTGCGTTTCTTCCTCTCTTTTTGTTTGGTCTATCCTAGAGTCACTTTGCCTTGTATAATTTCACAAGTTCTAAAATAAAGCTATAGGCTTGTCCCGGCTTTTCTCTCTGCTCCGTGAGAGTTTTTACGCCGAGGCAAGTCGCCTTTTTCTCCCGCGAAATTCATTGTGTTTTGTGTTTGATTCATTCACCCAACCTTCCCTCACTCATTCCACCATTTTAGTTTATACATATATATTTAGAACTCATTAGCTTTTGTTCAGCACCAGTTGCAAACTCTCGGACCAAGCAATATTAATAATTGTAAGTATTGAGTCAATTAAAATAAAAATTAACTTTTTTGCTTAATTGCACGTTTTGACTGTCTCAATACTTAGTTTCAGAGCCGAGTCAGCAGCAACAAGAACAGCATAATCATCAAGATGACATATCTGACGGTGAGTGGTGTATATGCGATAAAGACTATTTTTTTCTTTTTTTCCTAATTATTTAATTATGGCACATACTCCCACTCTAGTTTTTTTAGAAGCTGTTCCATCAGCGTCTGACAGCCAGCAACCGCCAAACAGAAATAGTTGTAAGTATTAAGCCTGTCGTTATAGATTTTAATCTATACTTTTTTTAAAGTTAAGTTATAATGCAAAGCCTAATTAAGTTTCAGAGTCGTCAGTAGACAGAAGTCGCAAACGCAGAAGACGGGTCAGTAGTAGCAGTAGTAGCAGTAGTTCCAATAGTAGTACCAGTAATTCTAGCAGCCGTAGTAATTCCACTACAACCAGTAGTAATGGTACAGATACAGCTGAAGAAGGTAAGACTAAAATAGTGTTTAAGTTTGTTACATTCAATTAATTTTTTTCGAAATTATCTCGATCAATTTACAGGTGTTTCTTTACAGACCGGTGAAGGAAACGAGCGTCCTAAATTTGTAATGGAAAATGAGTCAATACGTTTTTATCGTTACTTTGGATACGAGGGTAGAGAGATTAGCGGATATATACCACAACCTCCAGTGAATGCAGACTTTTACATCTGGTTGGAGGGTTGTGTACAAGAACTTTATCGAAATATTTGCGAGAGAGGTGAACCAACAGACTTTGTTGGTATCACGATTAATTCGGCACAGTTCAATCATGGACCCATCTGGCTGTCATTTAGACTTATACAAAACTTCCAGCTTAAAGATCTTTGGAATTTATTAAAAAGTGCTGTGCAAAGTGTACAAGAATTAAATGTTAACGAGAGATTATCTGTGAATTGCGCTGTTGTCGAAGGTGTAGTGGGACGAGGACGAGTGCGATTAACCTTAGAATCAGTGCAAAAAAAATCTATATTGTCAATTAGCAATGACGATAATCTTTGTCTACCGCGGGGTTTAGTTGCTGGCTATGCCTATGCCGTCAGAGGCCAAATACGCTCTGGAATACTTCATAGATATTGGAATCAGATTCGTCAAACGCGAGGAAGAATACAGAAAAACGCTGCCGGTGAACTTGTGAATTTAGCAAACGTTCAAGTACCAGATGAGGGGTGCGGACTCCCAGAAATCCGTAAGTTTCAAGAATTTTTTTCTACTCATGGTACGGCAATCGTGGTTTATTATTTTTCAACGTTCGGTCGCGGAATTCCTACAATATATGATGGCACACAAACTGTCAGTGAAACTAACGGAAACGTAACACACGTATTACGAATAATGTATTACGAGCGATCGAATCATTATGAACCAATTTAAATCTCGTTGGAGCGTGTGGTACCGACGGCTACTGTATACCATGCAATAAAGAGTATTGGCGAGCTGAGGAGCATAGATGTTCCAACAAGTGCTACAAACGTTTTTCATCGCCACCATGTAGCCTGACAGAAAATCTCATAGAATGTAATAACTGTTTACGATTATTTTTTGGCAACATTTGTTTGAATAACCATGCCAAAATCGGATCATATAATAGGAACAGTAATGTATGTAGTAAAATAAGACTTTGTCAAACTTGTTTTAAAATAGTTAAAGGAAATGAAACACATAAATGTGGTGTATCTTTTTGTAGAACATGTAAATTACGATTACCTATTAGACATATATGCTACATACAACCAATCAAACGACTAGACCGTTCAAAACCAATCATGTTTTTGTTTTATGACTTTGAAACGCAGCGATCTCTCCCGATGCTAGGTGACGAAGAGAAATAAGTACATGTTCCAAATTTGTGTGTTGTACAGCAGGTATGTAGAGATTGTATAGAGATCGAAGATATTTCAATTAGATGTGAGATGTGTGGCATTCGGGAATACGTGTTCGATCATGACCCGATAAAACAACTTGTTGATCTTGCATTAGCACCAAGAGAGCGATTTCAAAAGGTCATATGCATAGCACATAATTCTCAAGGATTTGACGCACAATTTATATTCAAATATATTGTTGAGAAATTAAATCAAGATCGAGTCGTGCCCTCGGTTGTCATGAATGGCTCAAAAATAATTTTAATAGAGGTTCTAAAAGCAAAGTTTATTGATAGTTTAAATTATTTTCACATGTCTCTAAGCAGCTTACCGAAAGCCTACGGTTTACCTGAAATAGAGAAAGGTATTTTCCCACATTTATTCAATACTGCGGAAAATCAGACTTACGAAGGTCCTCTACCACCCCTTGACTCGTATTCTCCAGATACGATGAGTAGCAAGGAACAAGAGCAATTTTTAAAGTGGTACGATAAACAAGTGCAAGATGGATACGTATTTAATTTCCAAAGAGAAATTTTAAAATACTGTAAACAAGATGTGACCATTTTGAGATTAGCGTGTTTAGCTTTCCGCAAAACCTTCATGAAATTCGATGTAGATCCTTTCAGTGAATGCACAACTATAGCCTCTTCTTGCATGCGAATGTTTAGAAAGAAATTCTTGAAAAAGGATCAAATTGGTATTATACCACCTCGTGGTTACAGATTGACAGATAATCAGTCTGAAATTGCTATACACTGGCTCACCTGGATGGAGCATCAAGTTCTTCATCGCAACATCGAGCATGCAGGGCGAGGACAGGAAAAAAGACTGCCAGAAAATATCGTGGTTGATGGCTATTGTGCACCGCAAGACGAAGATAATCACCGCGGTATAGTGTTACAGTTTCACGGCTGTTTTTTGGCACGGTTGTCCTCAATTTTACAGAATAAACAGAGATGCAAAATTAGCGAGCGGTCAGTCGATGGATGATAGATACGAGAGAACATTGGGAATTAGTAATAGATTGAGATCAGCCAATTATCAGTTAATTGAAAAATGGGAGTGCCAGTTTAATCATGAGATCTCGCAAAATGAAGAACTCGGTCATTTTATTAGTGAAAACATGGCGAATGTAAGACGAAAGCCACTTACCCACGGGATGCATTTTTCGGTGGGCGCACAGGTAACATAGTCAAGGTGTTTGATTGTCAGGGTCAAGAAAAGATCAAATACGTTGATGTGTGTTCACTGTACCCATTTATTTGTAAACGTGGTGTCTACCCCATTGGTCATCCGAAAATGTATGTTGGTCAAGAGGAGTGTAAACAGTTGATAGGTATCGAAAACGACATTTCACAAGTTAATGGATTGATGGAATGCGATATATTACCACTGCAAAATTTATATCATCCTTTATTACCGGCAAAAATCCATGGTAAATAGATATTCCCATTGTGCCGGACATGTTGCGAATAAATGATTTAAGAAGACTGTCCTCATCAAGATCATGAAGAGCGTCTTTTGCGAGGAACATGGGTGTCGGAGGAAGTAAAAGTGGCTGTCACATTGGGCTACGTTGTCAAAGCTGTTTATGAAATTTGGCAATACGAAATGACTCAGTACAACCAGAGGGAACGTCAAGGTGGTATTTTTGCCAAATACATCAACTAGTTTTTTTTCTCAAAAGGTTGCAGCGTCGGGTTACCCACCAGACTGCATCACAGAGGAAGACAAGGAGCGCTGCATCAAAGCATTAGAAGATGAAGAGGGAATAAGTTTAAATAAACATGATATACGTTTAAATGACGGATTACGATCCGTGGCAAAACTCTGTCTAAATTCTCTGTGAGGAAAGTTTGGTCAGCGTGAGAACTTGACGAGAACGCTTGTTGTAAACAACCGAGAGACTTTGATAAATTTACTTACCAGTGCTGAGGTAGAGGTTAACGGTATTTTACCTGTTAATGACGAGACCCTCTACGTTAATTGGTGTTATAGAGACGAGGCTCTGACATCTTCGCTATCATCGTCGATGACAAACGTGGTCCTCGCTGCGTTTACAACGGCACAAGCACGTCTCAAAGTGTTCGAATATCTGCATGCTTTGGGACCCCGAGCAATCTATTACGACACTGATTCAGTATTTTATGTTAGCACACTGATTCAGTATTTTATGTTAGCAAAGAGGAAAGTGGCGAGTACGAGTTACCAATTGGTACGTCATTGGGTAGTTTGACGGACGAGTTAGCCCACAAGCTTTCTGTCGGGGGGCCCAAAATTTTATACATACAAATGTAGAAAACCAAACGATGAAGAGGACTGTGTGTGCAAAGTAAAAGGTATTCGTCTGAACTACACGAATAGTCAGCTAGTCAATTTTGACACGATTCGAGCGATGATCACCTCTCCAAACATGGAAATAGTGCTGACTAATAGCGCTATACGTAGAACGGTATTTCACGACGTTATTACACAGGATGAGACCAAAACATGCAAGCCTGTATATGGCAAACGAAGATTTGTGAGGTTAGATAAAAGTTACCCATACGGCTATAAGAACGACTCAGCGGCAACTGACGATTTACAATGATGTACATCGAAACCCTGTATACAGATGGCGTTACGAAAGAAGCTGCTCATTGGCCAAGCATCTTGCTGGTTGAGTGCGACACACCTTCATTAACCTGATTGGTCATGATTCGTAGCCAGCGAGCTGATTGGACATTTGTACTGACGACACTGATGGTGGTGGTAGTCGTGGTGGTGGTGGTGGTGGTGGTGGTGGTGGTAACAACGATGGCGCTAGCAACGGTCTCATCTATATTTAAGCAAGAGCGTTCACCTAAAAATTATCAGTATTTGACCAGCTACACGACAAAACGTTGAAGGAAATTATTTGCTACATTAAAAAAGTATGTATATCAAGAATAATTATTACGATCATATGAATAATATAATAATAATATTGTTGTATATTATATTAGATGGATTTAGAACGTCTCAACAAGATTGCTAGCGTGGGTACCTTGCTTCTTGACTCCTCGAGCCACTCAACAAAATTTGCGCGATTGATTTTTTCTTTTTTTCAGCTGTCAGAACTGGCAGGCACGTGCTCACGAGCCCCCAATCCCGTGCGAAACCGAGACGCCCCTGGCGGCGCGCGCGTGCGCTCGCCCGCTCTCGCCGCAGCGATCAACGCGCTACGGCGCGAAATTTAAATCTCCTTAAACGGTCCTACATAACCCGAACAGAATTTAACATGGGAAAAATGCATGAAAACCAGCCAAAGTTCGACTTTATGTCAGGAGCCGCAATCGAAAAATGTGTATTTATACGTTCAAAATATTCGAAAAAAAATTTAATTTGAGCCCCGGTGGTTTAAAAATGGTGGCCTAGAAAAAAAGTTGTCTAGGCTTGAATAAAGCAAAAAATCATGAGAACCGCGATTTTTTACTAAAATCCGCGATTTACACTCATTTTTAAAATCCTTATAACTTGTTATCCAAGCGGTCAATTTCAACTATCCGGCCCTCAAATTAAAGCTCTTTTCTTCTCTACTTTTTTTGAAATTTTTTTGAAATTTAGATTAACATTTTGTTAGTTTCATCTGCTATATGCCTACCAATTATATATGCCTACCAATTTATAGCTGTTTTTTTACCTTTTTTCATCGCCATATATGCAGATGAAACTAGCAAAATGTTCAAAAAACAAAAGTAGAAGAAAAATAGCTTTAATTTGAGGGCCTGATAGTTAAAATTGACCGCTCGGATCAAAAGTTTTAAAGTTTTAAAATCAAGGCTTTTAAAAATGGGCGTAAATCGTGGATTTTCGTAAAAAATCCTGATTTGCATGGTTTTTCGCTATATTTAAGCCTAGACAACTTTTTTTCTAGGCCACCATTTTTAACCCACCGTGGCTCAAATTAAATTTTTTTTCGGATACTTTGAACGTATAAATACACATTTTTCGATTGCGGCTCCTGACATAAAGTCGAACTTTGGCTGGTTTTCATGCATTTTTCCCATGTTAAATTCTGTTCGGGTTATGTAGGACCATTTAAGGAGATTTGAATTTCGCGCCGTAGCGAACATCGACATAAAGTCAAACTTTGGCTTCGTTTTCGTTCATTTTCTCCATGTTAAATTTCCATAAGAGAATTTAAAGTGTCCGGCCCAGAAGGTGTGCCCTCGAATCTAAATTTTTAACTTCCACCACCCGAGTTGTTTCCAGTCGGCCGCGGATTTGCACATATATGCACACAATTCATTCTATTTTACTAGATATAGATATACAAGAAATGTCAAAACCTAGTACGTACGTACGAACGAACATACACTACTTTGTAATAAGAAAAACATAAAAAATGAACTATAAAAAACGCATTTAATTATTTTTACATTATTATTATTATTATTATTATTTTACTTTTACGAAATAATTTTAACGCGAATACAGGGATTTTTACAGAAAATTCAGTTTTCCATTTTTACCCTTTAGTATAATGAAGATATTATTACAGAGGAACGACTCTTCTCCTTGAACTCCAATTTGATGAAGAAGTTATTGACTATAGACCAGGTGATCATTTGGGAGTGTTTGCTTGTAATCAAATGTATCTTGTTGATGGCGTATTAAAACGATTGAGTACATTTGAGGAAGATGTTCCAATCGAATTACAAATTCAAAAGCAGGTCCATACTCCAAATGGTTTGTATCATATGATTAATCTTATTATTTTATTATTGTTGCCCCTTACACACTTGCACACTCTATAACGTTTTGAAGAGACTTTCATCTCCCGGAAAGCTCATTGTTTTTAGTCGAATCAGTTTGTTTCACTGTTATATTATATTTTTTTCCTTATCGCTTAGCTAGATTATTAGCTGTAAAGAAATGAGCCCAGCTGCTCTTTATCTATTGTATTTTGTGACTATCTGGAAGTCGCCAGTACATGAATTGTTCAAGTAGAAGTTGGAGCTAAATAAAAATAGTAGTTAAATATCCTTGAGTTTAAATAAGGGAATTATAAATTATTTTTTTACACCTATTTGTTAGAACCAGAGGTGTCAGGAAACAGATTGTTGGATCGTTAATAATAAGATATATGTTTATGCTGAAAGATAAATAAATTGTTTATTCAAATTTTTGAACAAAATTTTTATGGAATACACTTATATTGCATTACTTCGCACGCACGTGCACCTAAACTCAATGGTGCATCAACCTTTATTCTACCGAATCGCTTAAAGTTTTTATCATACTCTGAAAATACCTTAGGGCAACAAATATATTTCTCGAACGTCAGCTATCAAACGCGTGAGCACGTAGTTTCTTTGTCTCTATTTATAAAGATTCATTTGTTAATTAAAGCGAAAAATTAAAAAAATTATAAAAGGGCTTTAAAGATAAAAATATTGCACTTTTTTAATTTCTTTTAGTTTCTGTAGTCTTGAAAAGTGAAACGGCCACGACTCTTACTTGCCCTGGGCGCTTTTAAATAAAAAGAAAATGTATGATTCTATTTCATAAAAGTCGTGATTGTTTACGGCTCTGCGTCTTAATTCTGACAACAGGCCAAAAGAATAATTCTTTATACTGATTTTATTTATTTTTAATCGTCGCATAAATGTTAATAATATTATTTCAGGTCCGGGATACCAGGTAGTGGAATGTTTTCATTATAATAAGAAAAAGAAGTGTGATTTATGTTCAAATAACAAAAGAATTATATTCATGAAATTAAATATTTAAGTAAGAATATTGCATAACTTGTTGCATATATTCAATTATACATATATTTGTTTTTGTTAAACCCGCTTTGGTTCATTACAATTGATTTTTGGATAAATACGCTTGGTTTTGCGTTATCTATCTATATCCTAAATTTTATAAGTATAATCAAAATTCATAATTTTTCTAAGTATAATTTTATATAATACGCTTAACATTGCGTTATCATATATCTTTGAAAATTCCCTAATCTATAATCATTTCGAAGATTTTATAAGTATATTTTCTACTCAAGGCGTAAATTGCTCTTGAGTAGAGACTAGGCGCTTAAATTGCGCTGAGGCTAGTGCTTAATTGTAGGCTGCGCGGGCCCTTATAAAGGTAGCGCCGGAGAGCGGGACTCGAGCCGCCGAGAAAACTATCACATTCATACATCCATATCCCATTACAATACATTCATACTTAGGTGCGCGCGCCGCACCGTCGCTACGTCACTGTTCGCTTTCATACTCACACATGCATACTCGCTCGCTTCTCACTCACACTCATGTGCGCTCGCTGCGCCGCTCTGCTGTGCGTTCTTGCTCGCTGTGCCGGTCTACTGGTGCTGGTTGCTGTTCGGCGCAGGAGCAGGGGAACTGCTGAGATTTTCTAAAATTAAAGTCGAATGACTTTAGTTTCTTTTAATGTTAATGTTTTCTTTTTTTATCAAAATCCTCGGAAACGTGTACGGGGTATTACAAAAGTATGTGAAAAATCCAGGGATTATTCAAAATCGTTTTTACAGACGTTACATTGAATCAAGTTTTACGAATTTTGTTGATTAATTAATACGTATTGGGAAAACTATTTGACGCACGGCAAGCGGGATTTGCATGTTTACTAATCACCGTTTGAACTATTCTATTCCTCATTATCATTGATAATTATTAATATTTTCCCTCTCTACTGGGTCTTTAAAACAAATTTTAGTTTTTCCGTGCTTTTCTTCGATTTTTCAATGTAAATATCGCAATTTTTAATTCATCAACACATTGGCTGAGTAGGAAATATCAAAATAAACAAAAAACAATCAGCGGTATTTCTTTGTCCGAAGCTTTCTTTTCAAGTTACAACGGCTTTTTCGAGCTAAAATCAGTCATTTTGCACTTTTCATTTATTTAAACAAACTTCCGGGGATTTTTTCCACGCAGCAGTTTGATATTCCGATTCAGTACATTTTTTCGGACCAATTAAAAAAAAAAGTTGTAATTCAGTATACATCCACATCATTATCTCCCACGATTGGACTATATATACTCGCTCGATTTCCATGCGCCGAAATCATCTTGACTACGCTTACGTTATCTTTCCAAAACAGTATATTTCTTCCCACGTAAAACAAATAATTATTTATGTACCTATTTAAATGTCACGATCAGATTAAAAAAACATAAACAGCGTTATCAAAATTGGGAACTAAAAAAAAATAGAACTAAAAAAGCAAATTGCGTAATTATAGTAGAGATAGAAGGTATTATCTACAGGTAAATACCAGTACAGTAGCTAACTTAATTATTCGTGAGCTGAATTGACTGCACCTATAATAATTAACATAAAACGCACATTAAAATATTATTCACGGCGCCGTCTATTTTGTACTGTGACTGCCCGTCACAATTTAAAACGTTAATCTATAGAATGAATATCAGCTTGACGATGGTATCGAGCTGTGCAGTGAAACACAAACTAAGTTTAGCACACACATTTTTGCCGTACTGCTCCGAAATAACAGTATGTTGCGGTTTTCCGGTATTTCATCGCAAAATACATTCGTGTTTTTAAGAATAGTGAGGTACAGCTCAAGATCAGCCGGTACAGCTGCTTGAGAGCATCAAATAATTAGCAAGGCAGAGAAGCTTTTACGACATGGCTTTAAATTGTAGCTATCGCATATTCTCGATTTTTTGTGACGAAATACGTTTGTGTCTCGAAGCTCAAAAAATAGTTTTTATTCCACACTCGACCGAAATGGCCACTTTTTGTCCCTGAAATGCGGGGCAAACGTAACACATTTTTTCCACAAATTAGATGAGCGGGAAAAAAGTAATGCAACGGTCCGGAGAATGGAGTGCGCCTGCAAGAGCAACCAGTCTGAGTGTGTCATCCCTGAAGCACCGCAACCATCACATCAGCGTCAACAACGCACATGCACACCGCTAACTGCGCAATTCCGCTTTTAGGCTTTCTTATTCATTAAGTGTTAATTATTCCTTGTTTTTTTTGTGCACCTGCGCTCATGCATCCATGCTTGCACTGTGTTTCGCTTTCGAGCTTTTCTTGCGTAATTACATGCCAAAATACACATTTTATTTTCGTTAACTTTAAACATTAATTTTCTATGTTAATTAACAATGAAAAAAATTAACTGAATTTAGTTTTGTATAAATCAAATGGTAATAATCATTTATAGTTAAAAATAATCATAGGCACTCACGCAAAAAAACTCGAGAGAATTTACGTTAAAGTTAATGAATATTCCTTTTGTTAATTAGCTATATAAATAACGTAGAAATACATTAATTAATCATTGTTTTACATCATCGAAGGTGCCTTTTTGTAATAATCTTCAAATCAAATTTGAAGCATCTTTAATTTTGCAATGTACTTGCGGTAAATGAGCAAGATAAGTATAGATGAATACCAATGACTATGTATCTATGTGACCCACAGACATAAATTACCACGCACCTAGGTACACAGAGAGTATACAATTTCGGGTGTCTGCGCCCGACAGATAATTAAGATATCGTCCTGAATATCTACTTTTCAGGTGCGCCGTAGAAATGTTCTCTCCTTAGTTCAACCTCGCCCAGTGTCTGGCGTAGACGTACTTCACATCCCCGAACGCACGTGGAGAGCGTTGATAATTATTCCTGTGATTTGTTAGTAATCAAATGATATTATTTTTTTTTGGGGGGTTTTGATAGAATATTTGAAGTGATTTCTTTTATTGTGAATACGGAGTGTATTCGCGCGTCAGTGCTTGGAGTGTAATAGCATGATAGTTAAGCGTGGTAACTGAATAAACGGTATTGGGATCATAGGATCTATTCGCCAGCATCGTGACCTCTAGGAAGCGCAGAAGACAATTCGATATTGTTTCAGCCGACTGGTTTGAAGGAGGGCTGTGTGGTTCTGCGTCCAAGCAGAGTATTGTCAATCATCATCTCACCTTGGTAAATATAGTCACAGCCCAAAAGAGACCCGGACTATCTAGCGGAAAAGGGGTAGTTGATAACTATTTTAATCATAACGCATTCTCACCCAGGCTTCTCCGAATTGATGGAGAGTTATCTCATCTCCCTCGCAACCGGTGAGTAACTCTGCAGGTTAGAGCCCGCTATGGGTGCAGAGGTAGAGAAGTTCTTCGGTGCTGATTACGTTATCTATCTGTGCTGTAGCCTTAAACTCTGCAATATGTATGAAAGCCTTTCTGATTTCTAAAAATTTGCGCTTTCGCATTCCTTCGGGGGGTCGCCTGTCTTGTTACGACCTATAGGTCATCTATCGTCGTCTGGTCAGCTAAGCACCCGTCACTATTTTTCGCGCGGAGAACCGTCTCCACGAACGCCGTTATGTCGTCCCAATTCCGCTTGCTAGCAAGCATCGTTTTCACTACCGTGTCGGGCGTAAATGACCCTACCGTCACCTCTAAGATTCTACGCCTATCAGCCCACCGAGGGCAGTCAAAAAACGTGTGTCTCACGTCGTCCCGTTCGTCACCGCAGTATTTGCAACCCGGTGTCGCTACCTTGTTCATCGCGAACAGGTAACTCCTAAAGTAGCCGTGTCCGGAAAGAAATTGGGTGAGATAAAAATTGACCTCCCCCCATCTTCTGCCTACCCACGGGCCTACCTCCTTAATCAATGATTTCGTCCATTTCGCATGGCGGCATTCACTCCATCGCGCCTGCTATTTCTGCATCGTCCTATCGCGTTCCTCGGTTCGGATTTCCACCCTAGCCGATTCCCGGAGACTCTCGTAGATCCGCTTGCGTTCAATTGCAAGCAGATCCACGGGAATCACCCCCGCGATAACCATTGACGCGTCCCCGGATACCGTTCGGTACGAGCACGCGATCCGAAGCGCCCCTCTTCGTTGCACCGCCATTATCTGCTTACGATACTTTTTCTTCTGCATGGCATCGGCCCACACCTCCGCTCCGTATAAAAGAATAGAATTTGTGGTTGCCATTAAGAGTCGTCTGACTGCCGGTCTAGGCCCGCGCACGTTGGCCATTAATCGACTAAGCTGCGCCACCCTAATCGCCGCCTTTTCGCATACGCTGTCTAAATGCGCCCCGTAGTTCAGCTTCGTATCTAGGGTTACCCCCAGGTACTTGGCTGTCGGCTTCGTCGTTATTGTTACGTCTCCGACGCGCATCGGTATGATGGTCGAGACACGCTTCCTAGTCAAGAGAACTATCTCCGTTTTTTCGAGTGCTAACCGAGTCCGTGGTCGGTCATCAATTTTAGCACCCGGGCCATTACCGCGTTCAATTTGCCCTGCGCGATCTCCACATTTCTAGCTATTATAACCGCCGCTACTTCGTCCGCGTACCTGACGAGTTTAACATCCTCCGGTACTTTTACTCTGAGTAACCCATCGTACAGAATGCCCCAGAAGTCCGGTCCCAAGATTGAACCCTGCGCCACCCCTGCCGTTATGGGCCTGCTCTTACGTCCCTCCACGGTTTCGTATTCGATCGTGCGCTCCCTCAGATAATCCTCTACGAGTCGCATGATGTACCAAGGCACCCCAAACGATCGCAGAGAATCCAAAATGTCGACCCATCTAGCCGAATTGAACGCGTTTTTCACGTCTAGTGTCACGAGCAAGACCAATGGCCTGGCCGCATGACACGCTTCATCCGTTTTCTTGACCGTGTCCGTTACTTCTCTGATCGCGCCGATTGTTGAGCGTCCCTTTCTGAAGCCATATTGCTTGTCTGAAAGGTCTCCGTCTCCCTGACGGCGCTTAATATTCGCGGTTTTATTAGCGATTCGCCTGTCTTTCCCATAGTGTCGAGCAGGCTCAGCGGTATTTCCAGGAGCAGCTCAGGCCGTTGTTTGGCAACGGCCTTAAGTATTTCCACGGGAATGCCATACAGTCCCGGAGCCTTACCGCTCTTCAGGGAAGAAGTTGCCGCGATAAGTTCGCCTTCGCTAAAAAGGGGTATCTCATCCGTCAGTTCGTCCGTCATTTCTAATTGAGGTCGGGTGGGATCGGTGGGAAACAGCTTGTCAATTATCTTCTCGATCGCCTCTGCCGCCATCGGTTCCATTCGCCCCATTTCTCCTATTTTTCGCGTGACGATCGCGTATCCCTCGCCGAACGGATCGTTCTCTACATCATCTAGGATCTTGTACCAGCAGCGGCGCTTACTTTCTTTGATTGCGTCCCGGAGTCTCTTCTTTGCTTCGTCGTACCCGCGAGCAAGTTCTTGATACTACAGATCTTGAGATTCACATTAATTTAGCTGTAAGTTCATTTAATTGCGCATTCGAAACATAGTATTAAGTAATAATAAATAGATAAAATAAACTTCCGATATTACCCACACTCACACGTCATATATAAGACGTAATTCATTATTATTATCAATAAATGATGATGTTGGTTACTTACCATAAAGAAATGAATGAGTTTTGAATGAGTTTTGCTTATTTGCGTGATTTCACAAAAACCTCTGGTCCTTATCTTATTAATCTACTCACGAAACTAAGAAAATAAATTTCACTTCAGTAAAATTAGCGTGAAAAATATAAAATTAGCGAGAAAAAAGTAAAATTTGCGGGGAAAAAAGTGAAATTTGCGGGAAAAAAGTAAAATTTTGCGAGAATAAAGTTGAAAAAAAATTTTCAAAAATTTTAAACAATTTAACAAATTTGCAAATAAATAAATTAATATACAAATTGTATATAACCCGCTTTTCAGGCTCAAATAGTGGCCTTTCGGCCGAAAGTGGAATAAAATACATATGCAACACGGGGCGAAAGTAGATTTTTCCTCGGGTAATTACTGCCCTTGCGAGAATATTTTTCCCTCGAGTGATTACTACAGTAAACGCACCTCGCAAAAAATCTACTCGCTCTGGCAGTAAACCCACCCGCGGGAAAAATCTGCTACTTTTGCCCCTTGTTGCATAATGTACTATTATTAGACTTCTCCTTGTACAGCTACTATGTATATATATACGCCGTGTACACCATGTGTACTGTGCGACGGCTCGAATCCAAGAGAACGATGTGCGAGACTCGTATAGTCTCGGCACCGCTTGCAGTCATGTGACTCACACGCATAACGCGAGAGGGGATACTTACATGTGCGTGTCCCCTCACACACTCGTCAGCGCTACACTATGATTTTACATTTAACAATTCTCTAAATTTTACAAACTTTTCTCTGCAGAGAGCTTTGTAAATATGTCGGCGACATTTTCATTCGTGTCTATCTTGCACACTTCAATTAATTTATCTTTCACGCTTTCATGTACAGTATGATGATGAATTTGTTTAGAATTTTTCGTAATATTACCATTATTTGCAATGTTTATTGCTCCCAAATTATCCTCATAAATTTTTATCGGTTCTTTAACATTTATGTCGAATATTTTTACAAGCTCTCTGATATATTCTAACCCGCTTACAACTTCTGATAATGCTACATATTCTGCGTATGTCGACGCTTATGTTACACATTTTAGTTTACGTGACTTTCAATCAATCGCATTTCCGAAACACCTAATTACATAACCAGATGTAGACTTTATGTCTAAATGATCGCCAGCCCAATCTGCATCACATAACAATCAATTGTTTTACAATTTTCTTTTCTCTTATAATTTAAACTTAAATCTTTAGTTAAGTACAAATATTTTAACACTCTCAAAGCATACTTATGCATCTTATTCTCTATGCAAATTTTCATTTTAATATTTCCGATTCAAACTCAGTTGGAATACCTGTCAACAACTGTTTTCTACTCAATAAATTTAAATAGCCAAAATTTACATGCCCTAGCATTCTGTGCCACTTTTCTTTTTTATTAATTTTACTATTAATATACTCAGCACTGTTTACAGTTTTTTGTTCGATTTCCAATCTACTAGTGATTTTATATGTACGATTTTCTTTATACGCTACTGCTATTAAATTATCTTTTTCATCAATTATTTTTGCTAAATTACCTTTCGAGACAATCGTGTTACTATCAGTTAATTTCCCGTAACTAATCAAATTTGTATTCATCTCTCTAACGTATAAAACGTTTTTCATTACGATTTTATTTTCTTTATCAAAGGCTCTAAAGTAACTTACAACATTACTGATTTTAGTTGCTTCTAATTCACTTCTATCTCCCATATAAATTTTAATCGGTTTCTTTAATTCAACACAATTTTCAAAATAACTATCATTATTTATGATGTGATCAGAAATCTACTATCGAGCAACCAATTTATTTTATTACCTATTTCACTATTTTGCGCCGCATGCGCTGTTGCTACCCAGGCGCTGACGTCGGACCCATTTGATTGACTCGTACTGGCGCCTTGCTGTTGCTGACGGAAGTGGCCGCGCCCTGTGCCGAAGTAGCTTCTTCTTCCTCCGCCTCTTCTTCTGAACCTCGTCATGCTCCGCTGCTGTGACCCGCTTGGCCGCCATCTTGGCACTCTCTTGCGAAATGCCCGGGTTTTCCGCATTTGTAACATCTTCCTTTGCTTGTCGCCAAGACGTTTGACTTTCTTTCAGAGTCTTCGTTTCCGTGTTTCATCTCAGAAAGCTTAATTTTATTTTTTACATGCCGTTTGATCTTCGTCTTTTAACGTATCTATTAGATCACCTATGTAGCTGTACGATCCTGCTTTTTCTTTATTTACGAAATTTTTCTTTTACACTTATTTTTGCACCGGCACTTTTTAGTTCGTTCACTGCGTTTTCAAAATCACTGAAAAATGACGTCGTTTCACTATAATTATTTAATTTTATTTTTTCAAGTCTATTTCTACACACTAACTGCAAAGCTTTCAAATACATCGACGCCTAAGGGGAATAACGTCCTATCCCGGAGGCCGCTCCGATAACGCCCTATGTCGGAAGCCGCTCCGAGAACGTCCTATCTCGGAGTCCGCACCTAAAACGTCCTATCACGCGATCAGCTTCAAGAACGTCCTATCTCGGGAGCGTTTTTTTTTCCTTCAATTTCGTAGTGGCAGGCATGCAAGATTTTAAATCGCGATTTCTGCCTAAAATACGCGGTGAAAAATTCTGAAAAAATTTGGAGTCGACCTCGGAGTTGACTCTAAGCTGTCACTCGTCTTATATCAGTAAATATCTTATGAAAGTAAAGTTTGGAAATGCGAATGGATCTTTACGCGATTATAACTTAACTCAAAATGATTGTAATATCCTATTCTACAAAAAACTTTTTAAATAAAGCTTGAAATGAATAACCAAGCCTGGAGCGCCGTAGCAAAATGTCACTCATACTTTTGGCACTCATAGTTTTGGCAGGGCTACCACATTCCCGTAACCACTATGCAAAAGAGATGTCACGTATATTTTGCCAGTATTCTGGCAAATAGGTGTTTCTAAAATATATATACTATATACCTCATGTATAAAAGTATATACAAGTATAGTGTACTGACTAACAATGTTGTTAAAGTGGAAATATTATTAAAAGTGATGTCTATGTGTTCAAAATCACCAATGATGAGGTCTGCTAAGTGATTTTCACAGATATTTACATCACTCATCAGTATGCGAGCCAGTTACTGTCCACGTCCAAATCTGTCATGATCACGTTAAATCCAAGATTCGAAGTTCGATGTCTGTTCTTTTGCGTAGAGACTTGTTAAATTATTCCAAAACAGACTGCGATAACAGTTTTGCTTTCTCCTAGAGGAAGCTTTGTAATAGTAACATTTTCAGTTGCGCTGAAACTTCATGGAAACAGGTTTTTAGATGTTAGAAGTTCGAATTACGTGTTTTTAGGAAATGTCCGTATGGATGTGTGTGTGTGTGTGTCTGTGTGTGTGTGTGTGTGTGTGTGGGTGGGTGGGTGTATGTATGTATACCGTGATATTTCTGAAACTACTCCGTCAATATCAATCAAATTTAACATGCATATATATTTTTGGATTCTGAATTCGGGAAAAACATTTATTTTTTAATTTTTTCAATTACATTTTTTGATTTTTGAAAAACATTATTTTTGTTTTTTTCAATCATTCCATTGTTACAAACAATTCAGCTAAAATGCATTTGAAAGATAATAAAATTACCTACTTTTCCCCGTTTGGTCCTCGGGATTGACTGCTCCGTTCGGCAGATAAAATGAAAAAGGTGATTTTTTTTTTAAATTCATATCTCTGAAACTATAACGAGTTGCCTTGTGTGCACTCGTTACGTCCCTCTCTCTCCTATACTATATCATAATATTACAATAAATATATATTATCTGTAAACATTTCTGTAAAACATTGCTTTCAGCAGCAGAAAGTGAGAGGAGCAGACATCCTTAACACACAAAGAGAGAGAGCCGCGCGTGTGTATGTGCGTGTGGCGCTATCAGTGAAAATGAGAGAGAGAGTGGGAGAGAGATTGCACTGACCACGCGGTCGCGCCTCGCGCCGTGACACTTAGAAGTATAGCGCCGAGCTGTAAAGTCGTGCCGATAATCCGCAACCTTTGTCACCGCGACTACGCGTACCAAAGATATATTCGTGCGTGCGTTCGTGTCCCGGAGGACTGTTGCTGCAACCGTGACCTGGTCCTTTGTCTGTCACTGGGTGGAAATGCCTAGGTGCTGTCCAGCACCACGCGTCAGTCTCGAGCCGTACATCTACTTGCCGCTCGACTTCTCGCTGCACCCGGCCACACACGATGCCTTGAGGTATCCGTCCTGCTGTCCAGCGTCGGGCCCTGGTCATCCGTCCTGCGCCGCTCTGGTCGAAGCCACGAGGCATTCATCGAGTTCTGCGAAAAAAAAAATGTTGATGGGTTACGAGTTAAACTATATTCCATTAAAATTTCAAGTGATTTTACTACTTATTTTTTCAGTAATAAATCGAAAACTGAAAAAAATGAGTTTTTTTAGTCTCGATTACGGGCGTAAAAAGGCCTTATTGCATTTGAAATTTCGGGAAAAGGTCGATATTTTATATGTTTTGGCTAAGTTCATTGCGCAGCTTTAAAACCCCTATGGTTCTTAAGATATCAAGGTTTAAATTTTTTTTTTGAAAATTGTTTGATTCCTTATAATGTAGTCAAATGCTTCAAAATTTTATTTGGTGATTCACCATAAACGAAGATATCTGCTGTTAAAATTTCTGAAATGTAAAAACCGATTTTTCTAAAAAATTTGGCTCCTACAGCAAAATAATTAAACTTAGAAATAATTAAAATAACATTCACATACTGTATTTTGAAACAATATTTTGAGGAAGCTACGTGCCAATGAATTGGTAGCGGTTTTACTTAACTGTCTTGATTCGGCTTTTCAACTTCAACTTTATGGCTTTGGCTTTGGCTTCAATATCTTGGATTTAACATGATCGTGACAGATTTGGACGTGGGCAGTAACTGGCTCGCATACGATGAGATGCAAAGATCTATGAAAATAACTTTATAGCACGCTAACCTCAAAATGCCAACTTTATTGTCGATTTTGAGATGGGTATGCTATAAAATATCGTATGAGACTATTGTGGGAGGTGTTTTTCTACCTTGCTCGATTTTCTACCTTGCTCGGAAAACCTCGAGCAAGGTAGAAAACCATCTCCCACAACAGTGTCATAATATACTATAGCCGACCTCATCATTGGTGATTTTAAACACATAGACACCACTTCTTATGATATTTACACTTTAACAACATTAAGTTAGTCTACTGATATATACTATACTTGTATTGTATATCGACGGCTGAGTGGAATAACACCGTATCACAGCGGAAAGAGATAGCGCGATGCGTAGAAACGCAATTACATGTACACGTGAATTCAGCGCGTCGGTGGAAAACGCGCACGCGCTGCCAAAGACTAACCTATCCTCTCCCGAGGCATCAGACCCGCGAGAGAGAGAGAGAGAGAGAGAGAGAGAGTGATCGAATGCAGGGACGTATGAAATCCCGTCGGGGCCCCTGACTAAACGCAACCTCGTGGTCAGCTGCGCCGGATCCCCTATCTTTATTCAGCCCCTGGATATGGACGTTGCACTACCATGCAAAAGAGATGTCACGTATATTTTGCCAGTATTCTGGCAAATAGATGTTTCTAAAATATATATACTATATACCTCATGTATAAAAGTATATCGCTGGCTGAGTGGAATAACACCGTATCTCAGCGGAGGCTTCAAGATCGTTGTATCCCGGTGGCGGCTTCAGGAACGTCGTATCCTAGAAGAGGCTTCAAGAACGTCGTATCTTAGGATTGGCTTTAAAATCCACTTTTACTTTTGAGATTCTTGCTAAATAGACGCGATAAAAGGTTTTGAAAAAAATAGAGTAGATGCTATATTGTGTTAATAGTTGACACTATCTTTTTCAAAATATTTTATCGCGTCTATTTAGCAAGAATCACGAAAGTAAAAGTGGGTTTTAAAGCCAATCCTAAGATACCTCTTCTGGCATACGACGTTCTCGAAGCCGCCACCGGATACAACGATCTTGAAGCCTCCGCCGAGATACGGTGTTATTCCACTCAGCCAGCGATATACTTTTATACATGAGGTATATAGTATATATATTTTAGAAACATCTATTTGCCAGAATACTGGCAAAATATACGTGACATCTCTTTTGCATGGTAGTGCAACGTCCATATCCAGGGGCTGAATAAAGATAGGGGATCCGGCGCAGCTGACCACGAGGTTGCGTTTAGTCAGGGGCCCCGACGGGATTTCATACGTCCCTGCATTCGATCACTCTCTCTCTCTCTCTCTCTCTCTCTCTCGCGGGTCTGATGCCTCGGGAGAGGATAGGTTAGTCTTTGGCAGCGCGTGCGCGTTTTCCACCGACACGCTGAATTCACGTGTACATGTAATTGCGTTTCTACGCATCGCGCTATCTCTTTCTAGCTGCGCATCTCCACGGCTTCGCGAGCGGCACGAGTACTCGCACGAGCAGTATACTCACGACGATCTACCAGACCACAGCTTTCTCCATTACACTTTAGCCACGCCATTTTTCCATTTGCCAGTGAACGAGAGGAAGAAAGCTCCGCAGTACAACGTCGCAGTTTCAGAGGCTCTTGGTTGTATCTTCATTTTAATAGTATACCTAACATTTGCATTTCTTTTATTTTATACTAATCTCTGCACCCGGGGATATCCTCGTGACTGATCCGGGGAAATCCGTCTGATTCTCGGAAGGATTTCAACACCTAACCATTAACACGCCACCGACGGGTTACAAAAGTATAGCTACATGCTATCTGACTGGGCCAGTTCAGTCGGTTTTCCCATGGTCGCATTCGCGTAAACTCGAATAACTAATAATAAATCACAACTAACTCTTTGTGCCATTAATACGTGCAAGCACAAAGCCTCATCTAATAAGTGTTACCTTTATGTGATTTCTCCACTGTGCAGCATAGCGAAATACAACGAATTAATCAGCCTTTTCTTTAGCTTTCATTTTCTACAATCAATATATTGTGTTTCTTTTTTTATTTAGCAGAAACTCTTGCTTTTTCCATAAGCCTTGTTTGAAAGCCCTGTTCAGGGATGACCTCCGAACCTGTGTCGCAAGCAGGAAAAATCAAGAGGTCGTAAAATCACTAACGTTCATCCAATGTAAATAATCTTTTCTATCAGCATCTAATGTAAACCAAATTATAATATTAGTATATTTTGCAATAGACAATTCATTCCGGTTCCCCTTTGATTTCTAGATATCTGACTGTTTCTTAATTAACATTCATCTCATCATTCTAATGATTGTATTTCAATTTCTTTTAAACAGGTTTATAAACATACTCTCAAATGTGTTGTCAGAAATTTGCCTATGTTCGAATTTACATTATCTACGAATCGCTGTATTTATGTATTGCTGCTTTTTATTTGCTTCGAATTAGTTGTATCCATTTACTACGTCGTATCTTCATTACTATATAGATGAATCAATAAGTAAGAGAAATATCGCCAAGACCTACATAAATAAATATATGAAATGTGTTGCAGTTATTCACCTTATCCCGCAATCCCACTCTGTACCTTGTGTCTCAAAAAAATTTCGACAATCTCTTTAATTTAATATTTCTTGCGTTTACTAAATAATTGAGTCTTTTTTGCATTTACAAACAACATTAACTTAAATTACATTGAGCGACTGTTCGCAAATAAATTCAACAATTTTCTCTCTAAAAGTAATTTTATTATAAATCGTTGCATGGTACCCCTGGTGGGACCTATACGCAAGTAAATATAAATCATTGCAGTAGTTAAGGGGGTCTCAAACCCATTTCTGCGATTTTACCGACCTTACGGCCGGTAATGCAGGTAGTGCTTATGATAATAACCTCTGGCGCCATCTGGCGTTAACCACTACAAAAATTTGCAATATCGAAACTCACACTGCGTGTTGCCGTATACGCAGATTTGATATAACGAAAAATGCCTATACATAATGATCTGTATTTCGTATATACATCACACGTGTTTCGACTACACGCATTTTTTACAATAAAATAACTATGCATTTCGCATATACACGCCCCATATAGCATGAAACCTTTTTGAAAGCTTTCAGGAAGCTTCCTTGAAAGTGTAGGAACCTTACAAGAATATTCCATGGAATCTTCCTGGATGCTAAAAATGTCCGCTTCAAATCACTATCAGGAAAGTTGCTAACAAACATTACTGTAATATTACTCAAAAACTTTTTGGAAGGTTTTCTGAAAGGTTCTAGAAATATTAATGAAATCTTTTGGAAGATTCCAATAATCTTCCAATATCTCTCAGTATTGTTAGAAAAATTTAGGTAACCTTCTATGAAGGTTTAAGAAAAAATTTGTAATATCATATGCATCAAAATTAATTTTTCTATTTACTTAATTCATTTTAAACTTATTATTAATACTTATTATGATTCAGTTTTATTAATTTATTATTCATATTGTATTATTCTGTAACAAAGAAATGAAATTAAATTTTTCACCGGCGGTGGGAATCGAACCTGGATCACCAGCGTGGTAGTCAAACATGCTATCCGTTTNACTCAAACATGCTATTATCCGTTTACCTAAACAGAACTGTTATGTTTAAAAGTTCAGATCTGATATATTAGCTACCTCAACGCGTAAACTATAACTAATAATAAATAAACATTAATCAAAAAATAATAATAATGTATGATGATATATAAAGTAACCAAAATTCTAATTACTGCTTGAATTAACTTTCATGAAGATAAATAATCTGAATTACATATGAAATGCGAACGGGAATCTTTGTGAAAAGGTTCAAGAAATATTGCAAGAAATCTTTCCTGAAAGGTTACTAGAAGCTTTTGAAAGATTCACTATCACGTTCAGAGTTGAAAATTTTTTTAATTTTATATGAAGCTTACAGAAAGATTGCCGTGACTNCTACAGAAAGATTGCCGTGACTCTTCCTGGAACCTTCTTTGTAATATTATGGATAGCTATTAGAAATGGTAACGGAAATCTTTCTGGAGAGGTTTAAGAAATATTGTACGGAATCTTTCCTGAATGGTTACTGGAAGCTTTTGGTATATTCACTGTCACGTTCAGAGTCGAACATTTTTTAAATCTTATATGAAGCTTACTGAGAGGTTACGGTGATACTTCCTGAAACCTTCGATGTTGTATTACGGTTAGCTATTAGAAATGCTAACGAAAATCTTTCGAGAAAAGTTCACGAAATATTGCACGGAATCTTTCAAAGAAAGCTTTTTAAAAGCTTCTTTTAAGATTCTATGTCATGTTTCAAAAAATGATAAATGGAATCTATCGTTGTTATCTTCTGTTAATCTTGCAGGAAGATTTTGAAGTAAGACTTCTAAGTAAGATTCCAGAAAGATTTTTTTTAATTTTAAAGTTCTTACAGGAAGCTTCTGTGGGAATCATTCTTGAAACTTTCGTTGGCAAGCTTTCGTGCTATGTGGGACGTGTTTCGAATACACGCTTTCCTTACGACAAAAAACTACTTTTGAGATGTGCAATTTTTTTTCCAGAAATTTGAAAAAAATGAGTTTATGTATAAATGATGCATTATATAAAGTTGAAACTTGGTATAAAAAGCCCTTGGTATGTCTTTCAACAAATTTATACAGTTTAGTGACTTAAGTGTAACCAGAAGATCTAGTTTGTTCTAAATTGTCGCTTTTAGCGCAAGTGTTTTCGAACAAAGTAGATCATCTGATTGTAGTAAGTGCATCAAACTGCTGAAATATAGTGAAATACATTACGAGGGCTTATTATATCAAGTTTCAAGTGTATACAATGCACCACTTTTGAGATATGCAATTTTAGTCAAAGAAATTTAAAAAAAAATTGAGTTTATGTACAAGTGATGCAATGTTTAAACTTGAAACTTGGTATGCAAGCCCCTGTTATATATTTCAACATATTTATACAGTATAGTGACTTAAGTGTAACCAGAAGATCTAGTTCGTTCTAATTATACGCTTTTGGCGCAAGTGTTTTCGAACAAAATAGATCTTTTGGTTACACTTAAGTCACTAAACTGTATAAATATGTTGAAATACATAACACAGGCTTGTATATCAAGTTTCAAGTGTATATGTTACATGAGGTTTGAGATATACAATTTTTAACCACATAAATCTTAAAAACTTAAATTTATATAGATGTGCTATATTAGATGTGCTAATATATACAAAATTTTGGCCTGCAAAAAGCTTTGGAAGGAACAAGAAGCGTCAGAAGCTACTTAATTAGCCGTATAAAAGGATATGTACTAGTATAAGCAGCAAGTTGACCTTGGTCGAGGACCAGTGTGAATCCTGAACATACAGCTGTTGCAGGAGTTGCTTGTATAGCAGCAGCAGAAGTTGATCAAGCTCGAGTAGCAGCAGTAACAAAAGTTGTATGAATATAAGCAGCAAAAGCTGCACACACAGCTGTCGCAGCAGTGGCCCCTGAATATGCAGTTGGAGTACACTGTGGACCAGTAACTCCAGCAGCACTGGACTCAGTACTAGTAACAGCAGACCCTGGTCAAGGACCTACTGTAGATCCTTGATGTACAGCTGTAGAATGTATACCAGCAACTTCCAACTTCAGGCTCCAAAGCTAACCAGGCCAGCAAACAGCGTGATTTCAACTTCAGGGTTGTCTTCTGATGATTGAAATGGGCCTGCAACGCTAACCTGTTTAACAAACAGCGTGAATCTGGTTCCAAGGTCATCCTCAGATGACTGAAGCCTCCAGCAACCCCACCCAGTAGCACCAGAGAGTGTGAACATGGTTCCAAAGTCCTCCTCAGCTGATTAAAGCCTTCAACAACGCCAGCCATCACCACCAAAGAGCGTGAACCTGGTTTCAGAGTCGTCTCCAGATAACTAAAGCCTCCCGAAACGCCAACCAGCATCAGTAGCAGCAGACAGTTTGTATCCAGCTCCAGAGTCATCTTGTTTGTATGCCAACCTATAATGCACAGACAGTGTAAATCAGCTATAGAGTCATCTACACATAAGAAAACCATGTAATCACTGATTTCACTGCACATAACACAAGAAAAACTTGTGAATTATTAGTGTCGACGAATCTTCATCCAGACAGTATGTCGGAGGAGGGTATCAGCACAGCCGTAGAAGCAGCACAAACAGTGATAGTCGATCCACATCTAGAATGCATCTTGAAATATGTATACGCAAATGTATACGCAGCAGTGGAAGCAGCAAAAGCACCAGCAGCAGCAACAGAAGCAGACACCAAAACAAGGGATAACCTCCAAGCGCAAAAAGTCAAGTTTCTTGCTGGAGTTGCGTATTTTCCTCTACTGTAGCACTCCTTGACAGACACTCACACACTGCATCGTAGCTGATATTCCGGAGCATCACTTGTATATACTTCTCGCACTGCATTAGAAGTAAACGAAGTACTGGCGAGTCTCGCCGTGAGCAGCAGATCCGCGAGCTAAATCGCGCTGAGCGGAGGCTGCTTGAAAACATATGCGCTTTTGATTAGCACACTAACACTGTATCGCGTCGGCGTGCTGCACATATACAATTAATACCATTGAATAACTTGAAGTTGAACCGAACGAGTGAAGGCCGGGATGCAGCTTCAAAACGTCAACACACAAGGCACGGCAGGAGGCTGCGTGAACGTGTCACCGCAGACGCCAGTAGGTTCCCAGATCCCCCACGTAAAAAAGCACACATGGGAACCATGTGCGAACCAAGAGGATTCTATATCGTTCCCACATGGATCCCACGTGGTTCCCATAGGAAACCACATGGAATCCACGTGGGCTTTTGCGGTGGGAGCCCACTGGGATCCCACGAGAAACCACATGGTTCACACATGGTTTCCACATGAATTTTACGTGATCACCACAACCTATAGGTAAAATAATTTGATAGAATGCAAGTTGTGAGACATGGGAACCATATGGGAACCACATGGGAACCATATGAGAACCACATAAAAACCACATAGAAACCACATAATTTCCATATGGTCTGCTAAAAATAAAATTTTTTTTTTTTGTGTTAAACAAAGTTATTAAAAATAGAAATTTCAAGCTTAGTCGTCCAGTATGGTGTTATCATCGGATGGTAACACCAATACTGCACGACTAAGCTTGAAAATTTCTGTGCAAAGTTTTAAGTCGATCTGTCAACGCATATAAAAATGGCATTTGAACGAAATTTTCAGCATGCACCCGCTGCAGCTACTGGTTTTTGTACAAATACCATTTGTTAACGCATTGAAATATTGACTTGAAACTTTGCATTGTGGTAGATGATTCCGAGACGAAGGGCAACTATGTCTTGGTTTTTGATAATTCACCGTATTTATTTAGTTTCAAGCAATTTTCTACCGAGTACTCGTTCTATCGACTCGGTCGGTAAAAATTGGGTTTGAGACCTCCTTAAGGGAATGCGATAGCCCTGCCAAAACTATGAGTGCCAAAAGTATGAGTGACATTTTGCTACGGCGCTCCAGGCTTGGTTATTCATTTCAAGCTTTATTTAAAAAGTTTTGTGTAGAATAGGATATTACAATCATTTTGAGTTAGATTATAATCGCGTAAACATCCATTCGCATTTACAAACTTTACTTTTATAAGATATTTACTGATATAAGACGAGTGACAGCTTAGAGTCGACTCCGAGGTCGGCTCCAAATTTTTTCAGAATTTTTCACTGCGTATTTCAGGCCGAAATCGCGATTTAAAATCTTGTATGCCTGCCACTACAAAATTCAAGAAAAAAAACGCTCCTGAGATAGAACGTTCTCGAATCGGATCGCGTGATAGGACGTTCCCGAAGCGGCCTCTGTGATAGGACGTTCTCGGAGCGGCTTCCGACATAGGATGTTGTAGGAGCGGCTTCCGAGATAAGACGTTCCCGAAGCAGACTCCGGGATATTTATTTTCACATTCACTTCTAAATCAAAAGATTACAATATAATAATATAGTTTTATTAGACTTCTCCTTGTGCAGCGAATATGTATATATATATATATATATATACGCCGCACTATGTTTTATTTTGACTGTGGCATGGACAAAATTAAGTAGCGCCTCTTAGAATAGAGATGAAAAAAAATGGAAAGCTTAAGGATAATAGATTAAGGGAAAATTAGTCGCGTTCCAACTACACCCAATTTACACCCTCGAAATTCACCCCTGATATAAGAAATTAGTATAAAAATGTACATTTTCTGCTCTCTTATTAGAAAAAAAATTGTGTTTATAGACCCCGTGAGTGAATGTATTTTGGGTTACTGAATCCGAATCCGGGGTCCGCGTGTCTCTATCACGTCAGGGTCAATGATGATCTAAATGATTAGAGATCAATTTGACGAAAGTCCTTACAAAAATCTAAAAAAACGCATGTGTATGTTTCTTTTGGGTCGCTGAATCCGAATCTGGGGTCTGTTTGTCTCTGACACGTCAGGGTCAAGGTCATTTGGTGGTCAAATTAACAATAATCCGTGAAAAATCTGAATAAACGCATGTGTATGTTTTTTTGGGTCGCTGAATCGGAATCCTAGGTCCGCTTGTTTATATCACGTCAGGGTCAAGGTCATTTGGAAGTCAAATTGACAAAAGTCCTTCAAAAAATCTTAAAAAACGCATGCGTGTTATTTTGAGTTGCTGAATCCGAATCCGGGGTCCGCTTGACTCTGTCACGTCATTTTGAGGTCAAATTGATGAAAGTCCGTATAAAATTTGAAAAAGCGCATGCGTTTGTTTTTTTGGGTCGCCGAATCCGAAGCCTAGATCCGCTTGTCTCTATCCCGTCAGGGTCAAGGTCATTTGGAGGTCAAATTGACGAAAGTCCTTAAAAAATCTCAAATAACGCATGTGTATGTTTTTTGTGTCGCTGAATCCGAAGCCTAGATCCGCTTGTCTCTATCACGTCAGGGTCAAGGTCATTTGGAGGTCAAATTGACACAAGTCCTTAAAAAATCTGATAAAACGCATGTGTATGTTTTTTGTGTCGCTGAATCCGAATCCTAGATCCGCTTGTCTCTATCACGTCAGGGTCAAGGTCATTTAGAGGTCAAATTGACAATAGTCCGTAAAAAATCTGAAAAAACGCATGTGTATGTTTTTTGTGTCGCTGAATCCGAAGCCTAGATCCGCTTGTCTCTATCACGTCAGTGTCAAGGTCAATTGGAGGTCAAATTGACAAAAGTCCTTAAAAAATCTGAAAAAACGCATGTGTATGTTTTTCGGGTCACTTAATCCGAATCTTAGGTCCGCTTGTTTCTATCACGTCAGGGTCAAGGTAATTTAAAGGTCAAATTGACAATAGTCCGTAAAAAATCTGAAAAAACGCTTGTGTATGTTTTTTGTGTCGCTGAATCCGAAGCCTAGATCCGCTTGTCTCTATCACGTCAGGGTCAAGGTCATTTAGAGGTCAAATTGACAATAGTCCGTAAAAAATCTAAAAAAACGCATGCGTGTTTTTTTGGGTCGCTGAATCCGAATCTGGGGTCTGTTTGTCTCTGACACGTCAGAGTCAAAGTAATTTAGAGGTCAAATTGATGAAAGTCGTTCAAAAAATCTGAAAAACCGCCTGTTTATGTTTTTTAGGTCGCTGAATCCGAATCCGGGGTCCGCTTGTCTCTATCACGTCAGGGTCATTTAAGGTTTAAATTGACAAAAGTCCTTAAAAAAATCTGAAAAAACGCATGCGTGTTTTTTTAAGTTACTGAATTCGAATCCTAGATCCGCTTGTCTCTATCGCGTCAGGGTCAAGGTCATTTGGAGGTCAAATTGACAAAAGTCCTTAAAAAATCTTAAATAACGCATGTGTATATTTTTTGTGTCACTGAATCCGAAGCCTATATCCGCTTGTCTCTATCACGTCATTTTGAGGTCAAATTAACAAAAGTCCCTGAAAAATTTGAAAAAACGCATGTGTATGTTTTTTGTGTCGCTGAATCCGAAGCCTAGATCCACTTGTCTCTATCACATCAGGGTCAAGGTCATTTGGAGGTCAAATTGACACAAGTCCTTAAAAAATCTGATAAAACGCATGTGTATGTTTTTTGTGTCGCTGAATCCGAATCCTAGATCCGCTTGTCTCTATCACGTCAGGGTCAAGGTTACTTGGAGGTCAAATTGACAAAAGTCCTTAAAAAATTTGAAAAAGCGCATGCGTGTGTTTTTGGGTCGCTGAATCCGAATCTGGGGTCTGTTTGTCTCTGACACGGCAGAGTCAAGGTAATTTAGAGGTCAAATTGATGAAAGTCGTTCAAAAAATCTCAAAAACCGCCTGTGTATGTTTTTTAGGTCGCTGAATCCGAATCCGGGGTCCGCTTGTCTCTATCACGTCAGGGTCAAGGTCATTTAAGGTTTAAATTGACAATAGTCCGTAAAAAATCTGAAAAAACGCTTGTGTATGTTGTTCGGGTCACTTAATCCGAATCCTAGGTCCGCTTGTTTCTATCACGTCAGGGTCAAGGTAATTTAGAGGTCAAATTGACAAAAGTCCTTCAAAAAATCTTAAAAAACGCATGCGTGTTATTTGAGTTGCTGAATCCGAATCCGGGGTCCGCTTGACTCTGTCACGTCATTTTGAGGTCAAATTGATGAAAGTCCGTATAAAATTTGAAAAAGCGCATGCGTTTGTTTTTTTGGGTCGCCGAATCCGAAGCCTAGATCCGCTTGTCTCTATCCCGTCAGGGTCAAGGTCATTTGGAGGTCAAATTGACGAAAGTCCTTAAAAAATCTCAAATAACGCATGTGTATGTTTTTTGTGTCGCTGAATCCGAAGCCTAGATCCGCTTGTCTCTATCACGTCAGGGTCAAGGTCATTTAGAGGTCAAATTGACAATAGTCCGTAAAAAATCTGAAAAAACGCTTGTGTATGTTTTTCGGGTCACTTAATCCGAATCCTAGGTCCGCTTGTTTCTATCACGTCAGGGTCAAGGTAATTTAGAGGTCAAATTGACAATAGTCCGTAAAAAATCTGAAAAAACGCTTGTGTATGTTTTTCGGGTCACTTAATCCGAATCCTAGGTCCGCTTGTTTCTATCACGTCAGGGTCAAGGTAATTTAGAGGTCAAATTGACAATAGTCCGTAAAAAATCTGAAAAAACGCTTGTGTATGTTTTTCGGGTCACTTAATCCGAATCCTAGGTCCGCTTGTTTCTATCACGTCAGGGTCAAGGTAATTTAGAGGTCAAATTGACAATAGTCCGTAAAAAATCTGAAAAAACGCTTGTGTATGTTTTTCGGGTCACTTAATCCGAATCCTAGGTCCGCTTGTTTCTATCACGTCAGGGTCAAGGTAATTTAGAGGTCAAATTGACAATAGTCCGTAAAAAATCTGAAAAAACGCATGTGTATGTTTTTTGTGTCGCTGAATCCGAATCCTAGATCCGCTTGTCTCTATCACGTCAGGGTCAAGGTCATTTGGAGGTAAAATTAACAAAAGTCCTTAAAAAATCTGAAAAAACGCATGTGTATGTTTTTTGTGTCGCTGAATCCTAATCCTAGATCCGCTTGTCTCTATCACGTCAGGGTCAAGGTCATTTAGAGGTCAAATTGACAATAGTCCGTAAAAAATCTGAAAAAACGCATGTGTATGTTTTTTGTGTCGCTGAATCCGAATCCTAGATCCGCTTGTCTCTATCACGTCAGGGTCAAGGTCATTTAGAGGTCAAATTGACAAAAGTCCGTAAAAAATCTGAAAAAACGCATGTGTATGTTTTTTGTGTCGCTGAATCCGAATCCTAGATCCGCTTGTCTCTATCACGTCAGGGTCAAGGTCATTTGGAGGTCAAATTGACAAAAGTCCGTAAAAAATCTGAAAAAACGCATGTGTATGTTTTTTGTGTCGCTGAATCCGAATCCTAGATCCGCTTGTCTCTATCACGTCAGGGTCAAGGTCATTTAGAGGTCAAATTGACAATAGTCGGTAAAAAATCTTAAAAAACGCATGCGTGTGTTTTTTGTTTCGCTGAATCCGAAGCCTAGATCCGCTTGTCTCTATCACGTCAGTGTCAAGGTCAATTGGAGGTCAAATTGACAATAGTCCTTAAAAAATCTGAAAAAACGCATGTGTATGTTTTTCGGGTCACTTAATCCGAATCCTAGGTCCGCTTGTTTCTATCACGTCAGGGTCAAGGTAATTTAGAGGTCAAATTGACAATAGTCCGTAAAAAATCTGAAAAAACGCATGTGTATGTTTTTTGTGTCGCTGAATCCGAATCCTAGATCCGCTTGTCTCTATCACGTCAGGGTCAAGGTCATTTGGAGGTCAAATTAACAAAAGTCCTTAAAAAATCTGAAAAAACGCATGCGTATGTTTTTTGTGTCGCTGAATCCGAATCCTAGATCCGCTTGTCTCTATCACGTCAGGGTCAAGGTCATTTAGAGGTCAAATTGACAATAGTCCGTAAAAAATCTGAAAAAACGCATGTGTATGTTTTTTGTGTCGCTGAATCCGAATCCTAGATCCGCTTGTCTCTATCACGTCAGGGTCAAGGTCATTTAGAGGTCAAATTGACAATAGTCCGTAAAAAATCTGAAAAAACGCATGTGTATGTTTTTTGTGTCGCTGAATCCGAAGCCTAGATCCGCTTGTCTCTATCACGTCAGGGTCAAGGTCATTTGGAGGTCAAATTGACAAAAGTCCTTAAAAAATCTGAAAAAACGCATGTGTATGTTTTTTGTGTCGCTGAATCCGAAGCCTAGATCCGCTTGTCTCTATCACGTCAGGGTCAAGGTCATTTGGAGGTCAAATTGACAAAAGTCCTTAAAAAATCTGAAAAAACGCATGTGTATGTTTTTTGTGTCGCTGAATCCGAAGCCTAGATCCGCTTGTCTCTATCACGTCAGGGTCAAGGTCATTTGGAGGTCAAATTGACAAAAGTCCGTAAAAAATCTGAAAAAACGCATGTGTATGTTTTTTGTGTCGCTGAATCCGAAGCCTAGATCCGCTTGTCTCTATCACGTCAGGGTCAAGGTCATTTGGAGGTCAAATTGACAAAAGTCCGTAAAAAATCTGAAAAAACGCATGTGTATGTTTTTTGTGTCGCTGAATCCGAAGCCTAGATCCGCTTGTCTCTATCACGTCAGGGTCAAGGTCATTTGGAGGTCAAATTGACAAAAGTCCGTAAAAAATCTGAAAAAACGCATGTGTATGTTTTTTGTGTCGCTGAATCCGAAGCCTAGATCCGCTTGTCTCTATCACGTCAGGGTCAAGGTCATTTGGAGGTCAAATTGACAAAAGTCCGTAAAAAATCTGAAAAAACGCATGTGTATGTTTTTTGTGTCGCTGAATCCGAAGCCTAGATCCGCTTGTCTCTATCACGTCAGGGTCAAGGTCATTTGGAGGTCAAATTGACAAAAGTCCGTAAAAAATCTGAAAAAACGCATGTGTATGTTTTTTGTGTCGCTGAATCCGAAGCCTAGATCCGCTTGTCTCTATCACGTCAGGGTCAAGGTCATTTGGAGGTCAAATTGACAAAAGTCCGTAAAAAATCTGAAAAAACGCATGTGTATGTTTTTTGTGTCGCTGAATCCGAAGCCTAGATCCGCTTGTCTCTATCACGTCAGGGTCAAGGTCATTTGGAGGTCAAATTGACAAAAGTCCGTAAAAAATCTGAAAAAACGCATGTGTATGTTTTTTGTGTCGCTGAATCCGAAGCCTAGATCCGCTTGTCTCTATCACGTCAGGGTCAAGGTCATTTGGAGGTCAAATTGACAAAAGTCCGTAAAAAATCTGAAAAAACGCATGTGTATGTTTTTTGTGTCGCTGAATCCGAAGCCTAGATCCGCTTGTCTCTATCACGTCAGGGTCAAGGTCATTTGGAGGTCAAATTGACAAAAGTCCGTAAAAAATCTGAAAAAACGCATGTGTATGTTTTTTGTGTCGCTGAATCCGAAGCCTAGATCCGCTTGTCTCTATCACGTCAGGGTCAAGGTCATTTGGAGGTCAAATTGACAAAAGTCCGTAAAAAATCTGAAAAAACGCATGTGTATGTTTTTTGTGTCGCTGAATCCGAAGCCTAGATCCGCTTGTCTCTATCACGTCAGGGTCAAGGTCATTTGGAGGTCAAATTGACAAAAGTCCGTAAAAAATCTGAAAAAACGCATGTGTATGTTTTTTGTGTCGCTGAATCCGAAGCCTAGATCCGCTTGTCTCTATCACGTCAGGGTCAAGGTCATTTGGAGGTCAAATTGACAAAAGTCCGTAAAAAATCTGAAAAAACGCATGTGTATGTTTTTTGTGTCGCTGAATCCGAAGCCTAGATCCGCTTGTCTCTATCACGTCAGGGTCAAGGTCATTTGGAGGTCAAATTGACAAAAGTCCGTAAAAAATCTGAAAAAACGCATGTGTATGTTTTTTGTGTCGCTGAATCCGAAGCCTAGATCCGCTTGTCTCTATCACGTCAGGGTCAAGGTCATTTGGAGGTCAAATTGACAAAAGTCCGTAAAAAATCTGAAAAAACGCATGTGTATGTTTTTTGTGTCGCTGAATCCGAAGCCTAGATCCGCTTGTCTCTATCACGTCAGGGTCAAGGTCATTTGGAGGTCAAATTGACAAAAGTCCGTAAAAAATCTGAAAAAACGCATGTGTATATTTTTTGTGTCGCTGAATCCGAAGCCTAGATCCGCTTGTCTCTATCACGTCAGGGTCAAGGTCATTTGGAGGTCAAATTGACAATAGTCCGTAAAAAATCTGAAAAAACGCATGTGTATGTTTTTTGTGTCGCTGAATCCGAAGCCTAGATCCGCTTGTCTCTATCACGTCAGGGTCAAGGTCATTTGGAGGTCAAATTGACAAAAGTCCGTAAAAAATCTGAAAAAACGCATGTGTATATTTTTTGTGTCGCTGAATCCGAAGCCTAGATCCGCTTGTCTCTATCACGTCAGGGTCAAGGTCATTTGGAGGTCAAATTGACAAAAGTCCGTAAAAAATCTGAAAAAACGCATGTGTATGTTTTTTGTGTCGCTGAATCCGAAGCCTAGATCCGCTTGTCTCTATCACGTCAGGGTCAAGGTCATTTGGAGGTCAAATTGACAAAAGTCCGTAAAAAATCTGAAAAAACGCATGTGTATATTTTTTGTGTCGCTGAATCCGAAGCCTAGATCCGCTTGTCTCTATCACGTCAGGGTCAAGGTCATTTGGAGGTCAAATTGACAAAAGTCCGTAAAAAATCTGAAAAAACGCATGTGTATATTTTTTGTGTCGCTGAATCCGAAGCCTAGATCCGCTTGTCTCTATCACGTCAGGGTCAAGGTCATTTGGAGGTCAAATTGACAAAAGTCCGTAAAAAATCTGAAAAAACGCATGTGTATATTTTTTGTGTCGCTGAATCCGAAGCCTAGATCCGCTTGTCTCTATCACGTCAGGGTCAAGGTCATTTGGAGGTCAAATTGACAAAAGTCCGTAAAAAATCTGAAAAAACGCATGTGTATGTTTTTTGTGTCGCTGAATCCGAAGCCTAGATCCGCTTGTCTCTATCACGTCAGGGTCAAGGTCATTTGGAGGTCAAATTGACAATAGTCCGTAAAAAATCTGAAAAAACGCATGTGTATGTTTTTTGTGTCGCTGAATCCGAAGCCTAGATCCGCTTGTCTCTATCACGTCAGGGTCAAGGTCATTTGGAGGTCAAATTGACAATAGTCCGTAAAAAATCTGAAAAAACGCATGTGTATGTTTTTTGTGTCGCTGAATCCGAAGCCTAGATCCGCTTGTCTCTATCACGTCAGGGTCAAGGTCATTTGGAGGTCAAATTGACAAAAGTCCGTAAAAAATCTGAAAAAACGCATGTGTATGTTTTTTGTGTCGCTGAATCCGAAGCCTAGATCCGCTTGTCTCTATCACGTCAGGGTCAAGGTCATTTGGAGGTCAAATTGACAATAGTCCGTAAAAAATCTGAAAAAACGCATGTGTATGTTTTTTGTGTCGCTGAATCCGAAGCCTAGATCCGCTTGTCTCTATCACGTCAGGGTCAAGGTCATTTGGAGGTCAAATTGACAATAGTCCGTAAAAAATCTGAAAAAACGCATGTGTATGTTTTTTGTGTCGCTGAATCCGAAGCCTAGATCCGCTTGTCTCTATCACGTCAGGGTCAAGGTCATTTGGAGGTCAAATTGACAAAAGTCCGTAAAAAATCTGAAAAAACGCATGTGTATATTTTTTGTGTCGCTGAATCCGAAGCCTAGATCCGCTTGTCTCTATCACGTCAGGGTCAAGGTCATTTAGAGGTCAAATTGACAATAGTCCGTAAAAAATCTGAAAAAACGCTTGTGTATGTTTTTCGGGTCACTTAATCCGAATCCTAGGTCCGCTTGTTTCTATCACGTCAGGGTCAAGGTAATTTAGAGGTCAAATTGACAATAGTCCGTAAAAAATCTGAAAAAACGCATGTGTATGTTTTTTGTGTCGCTGAATCCGAAGCCTAGATCCGCTTGTCTCTATCACGTCAGGGTCAAGGTCATTTAAAGGTCAAATTGACAATAGTCGGTAAAAAATCTTAAAAAACGCATGCGTGTGTTTTTTTGAATCGCTGAATCCGAATATGGGGTCTGTTTGTCTCTGACACGTCAGAATCAAGGTAATTTAGAGGTCAAATTGATGAAAGTCGTTCAAAAAATCTGAAAAACCGCCTGTGTATGTTTTTTAGGTCGCTGAATCCGAATCCGGGGTCCGCTTGTCCCTATCACGTCAGGGTCAAGGTCATTTAAGGTTTAAATTGACAATAGTCCGTAAAAAAATCTGAAAAAACGCATGTGTATGTTTTTTGTGTCGCTGTATCCGAATCCTAGATCCGCTTGTCTCTATCACGTCAGGGTCAAGGTCATTTAGAGGTCAAATTGACAATAGTCCGTAAAAAATCT
>CM053170.1:41930596-42014533 GCA_012977825.3 Pteromalus puparum | reverse complement strand
ACTGTCGAAGGAATGGCACAAGATGCAACTGTAAAGCGTACTACTGTGAAGTAAAAGAAAACCAATGAGGTGGAAGTGAGTCAAGGCCCCCGCCCATCTCGATGCGCTATAACGACTCTTATCACTCGAAAGGCCGGCGCTGCCTCAGGGCCACACAATGGATACTCGAGAACCAATAGCCGTGAAACGAAGCGAAGCGCGCAAATGCTTGCATGCCCCGCCCATTCCTTGAGGCTTCATCACGAGACCTAGCGATATCACATGTGAATCTAACTGGGTCCGTCACGCCGTGTCTAACATCGAGACAAGTCTATATCAGTATTCTGGATACCGCTGCACATAGTGATGGCGGTATTAGAGGCATGTCTTATAGATTCGAACCGATTACTAGCTCCTTGCACTATATGCTCCAGTGATCCAGGTTCTCGAGCGCTTAAATGCACACGTAGAAGTGTAAAATAACCATTGAATTAAAAGTATATATAATATATATACTAAGTATTGTTAAGTGGCTATATACTAGTATATAATGGCTTATTAAGCAGGCATCGACTTTTGACTACTTTAGTTGATTACCGCAATCGAGGGCTACACGCCGCGGTGAATCAGTTATCGCGGTATCGATGGCGACTACGATAATCGAGTCGCGGGCATAAGAGCACTGGCAGTCTGGTAAAGGTCGTAGCGGCACCCATCCGCGACACCCTACCGGGCATTTATCATGTGTGGATTAGTTATCATATCGTGTGCTCGCGATAATGATTTACGTCACGGACCGGACACGAAACAGTGGACTTTATGTCGTCCGTTCTCGGGCTAACAGGAAGTTTGCTTGACAATGTTTTGAGTATTGTATCATCGAGACAAATTTGATTGAGATTGGCCGACGTCACATACCATCATGTTTATAGAGAATCAACAAAGAAAACCGCTTATCTTTGTCCCTATTCAAAAAAAACATGAATTACTCCTAAACTACGCGGTGGATCGTTCTGATTCTTGCGCGATATCGTTCAGCTGCTCGAATTACGTTAGATTACCGTCTATTTACCATCTGTTTATAGTAACTGATCAACAAAGAAAACCGCTTATCTTTGTCACTATTTCAATAAAACACTCCTAAACTACGCGGTGGATCTTTCTGATTCTTGCGCGATTGCGTTCAGCTGTTCGAATTACCTTTAATTACCGTCTATTTACCATCTATTTATTGTAAATCAACAAAGAAAACCGCGTTTTTTGTCACTATTTCAAAAAAACATGAATTACTCCTAAACTACGCAGTGGATCTTTCTGATTCTGGCGCGATTGCGTTCAGCTGCTCGAATTACGTTAGATTACCGTCTATTTACCATCTGTTTATTGTAGATCAACAAAGAAAACCGCTTATCTTTGTCACTATTTCAATAAAACACTCCTAAACTACGCGGTGGATCTTTCTGATTCTTGCGCGATTGCGTTCAGCTGTTCGAATTACCTTTAATTACCGTCTATTTACCATCTATTTATTGTAAATCAACAAAGAAAACCGCGTTTTTTGTCACTATTTCAAAAAAACATGAATTACTCCTAAACTACGCGGTGGATCTTTCTGATTCTGGCGCGATTGCGTTCAGCTGCTCGAATTACGTTAGATTACCGTCTATTTACCATCTGTTTATAGTAGATCAACAAAGAAAACCGCTTATCTTTGTCACTATTTCAATAAAACACTCCTAAACTACGCGGTGGATCTTTCTGATTCTTGCGCGATTGCGTTCAGCTGTTCGAATTACCTTTAATTACCGTCTATTTACCATCTATTTATTGTAAATCAACAAAGAAAACCGCGTTTTTTGTCACTATTTCAAAAAAACATGAATTACTCCTAAACTACGCGGTGGATCTTTCTGATTCTGGCGCGATTGCGTTCAGCTGCTCGAATTACGTTAGATTACCGTCTATTTACCATCTGTTTATAGTAGATCAACAAAGAAAACCGCTTATCTTTGTCACTATTTCAATAAAACACTCCTAAACTACGCGGTGGATCTTTCTGATTCTTGCGCGATTGCGTTCAGCTGTTCGAATTACCTTTAATTACCGTCTATTTACCATCTATTTATTGTAAATCAACAAAGAAAACCGCGTTTTTTGTCACTATTTCAAAAAAACATGAATTACTCCTAAACTACGCGGTGGATCTTTCTGATTCTGGCGCGATTGCGTTCAGCTGCTCGAATTACGTTAGATTACCGTCTATTTACCATCTGTTTATAGTAGATCAACAAAGAAAACCGCTTATCTTTGTCACTATTTCAATAAAACACTCCTAAACTACGCGGTGGATCTTTCTGATTCTTGCGCGATTGCGTTCAGCTGTTCGAATTACCTTTAATTACCGTCTATTTACCATCTATTTATTGTAAATCAACAAAGAAAACCGCGTTTTTTGTCACTATTTCAAAAAAACATGAATTACTCCTAAACTACGCGGTGGATCTTTCTGATTCTGGCGCGATTGCGTTCAGCTGCTCGAATTACGTTAGATTACCGTCTATTTACCATCTGTTTATAGTAGATCAACAAAGAAAACCGCTTATCTTTGTCACTATTTCAATAAAACACTCCTAAACTACGCGGTGGATCTTTCTGATTCTTGCGCGATTGCGTTCAGCTGTTCGAATTACCTTTAATTACCGTCTATTTACCATCTATTTATTGTAAATCAACAAAGAAAACCGCGTTTTTTGTCACTATTTCAAAAAAACATGAATTACTCCTAAACTACGCGGTGGATCTTTCTGATTCTGGCGCGATTGCGTTCAGCTGCTCGAATTACGTTAGATTACCGTCTATTTACCATCTGTTTATAGTAGATCAACAAAGAAAACCGCTTATCTTTGTCACTATTTCAATAAAACACTCCTAAACTACGCGGTGGATCTTTCTGATTCTTGCGCGATTGCGTTCAGCTGTTCGAATTACCTTTAATTACCGTCTATTTACCATCTATTTATTGTAAATCAACAAAGAAAACCGCGTTTTTTGTCACTATTTCAAAAAAACATGAATTACTCCTAAACTACGCGGTGGATCTTTCTGATTCTGGCGCGATTGCGTTCAGCTGCTCGAATTACGTTAGATTACCGTCTATTTACCATCTGTTTATAGTAGATCAACAAAGAAAACCGCTTATCTTTGTCACTATTTCAATAAAACACTCCTAAACTACGCGGTGGATCTTTCTGATTCTTGCGCGATTGCGTTCAGCTGTTCGAATTACCTTTAATTACCGTCTATTTACCATCTATTTATTGTAAATCAACAAAGAAAACCGCGTTTTTTGTCACTATTTCAAAAAAACATGAATTACTCCTAAACTACGCGGTGGATCTTTCTGATTCTGGCGCGATTGCGTTCAGCTGCTCGAATTACGTTAGATTACCGTCTATTTACCATCTGTTTATAGTAGATCAACAAAGAAAACCGCTTATCTTTGTCACTATTTCAATAAAACACTCCTAAACTACGCGGTGGATCTTTCTGATTCTTGCGCGATTGCGTTCAGCTGTTCGAATTACCTTTAATTACCGTCTATTTACCATCTATTTATTGTAAATCAACAAAGAAAACCGCGTTTTTTGTCACTATTTCAAAAAAACATGAATTACTCCTAAACTACGCGGTGGATCTTTCTGATTCTGGCGCGATTGCGTTCAGCTGCTCGAATTACGTTAGATTACCGTCTATTTACCATCTGTTTATAGTAGATCAACAAAGAAAACCGCTTATCTTTGTCACTATTTCAATAAAACACTCCTAAACTACGCGGTGGATCTTTCTGATTCTTGCGCGATTGCGTTCAGCTGTTCGAATTACCTTTAATTACCGTCTATTTACCATCTATTTATTGTAAATCAACAAAGAAAACCGCGTTTTTTGTCACTATTTCAAAAAAACATGAATTACTCCTAAACTACGCGGTGGATCTTTCTGATTCTGGCGCGATTGCGTTCAGCTGCTCGAATTACGTTAGATTACCGTCTATTTACCATCTGTTTATAGTAGATCAACAAAGAAAACCGCTTATCTTTGTCACTATTTCAATAAAACACTCCTAAACTACGCGGTGGATCTTTCTGATTCTTGCGCGATTGCGTTCAGCTGTTCGAATTACCTTTAATTACCGTCTATTTACCATCTATTTATTGTAAATCAACAAAGAAAACCGCGTTTTTTGTCACTATTTCAAAAAAACATGAATTACTCCTAAACTACGCGGTGGATCTTTCTGATTCTGGCGCGATTGCGTTCAGCTGCTCGAATTACGTTAGATTACCGTCTATTTACCATCTGTTTATAGTAGATCAACAAAGAAAACCGCTTATCTTTGTCACTATTTCAATAAAACACTCCTAAACTACGCGGTGGATCTTTCTGATTCTTGCGCGATTGCGTTCAGCTGTTCGAATTACCTTTAATTACCGTCTATTTACCATCTATTTATTGTAAATCAACAAAGAAAACCGCGTTTTTTGTCACTATTTCAAAAAAACATGAATTACTCCTAAACTACGCGGTGGATCTTTCTGATTCTGGCGCGATTGCGTTCAGCTGCTCGAATTACGTTAGATTACCGTCTATTTACCATCTGTTTATAGTAGATCAACAAAGAAAACCGCTTATCTTTGTCACTATTTCAATAAAACACTCCTAAACTACGCGGTGGATCTTTCTGATTCTTGCGCGATTGCGTTCAGCTGTTCGAATTACCTTTAATTACCGTCTATTTACCATCTATTTATTGTAAATCAACAAAGAAAACCGCGTTTTTTGTCACTATTTCAAAAAAACATGAATTACTCCTAAACTACGCGGTGGATCTTTCTGATTCTGGCGCGATTGCGTTCAGCTGCTCGAATTACGTTAGATTACCGTCTATTTACCATCTGTTTATAGTAGATCAACAAAGAAAACCGCTTATCTTTGTCACTATTTCAATAAAACACTCCTAAACTACGCGGTGGATCTTTCTGATTCTTGCGCGATTGCGTTCAGCTGTTCGAATTACCTTTAATTACCGTCTATTTACCATCTATTTATTGTAAATCAACAAAGAAAACCGCGTTTTTTGTCACTATTTCAAAAAAACATGAATTACTCCTAAACTACGCGCTGGATCTTTCTGGTTCTTGCGCGATTGCGTTAAGCTGCTCGAATTACGTTACTTATTTACCATCTGTATATTGTAAATCAACAAAGAAAACCGCTTATCTTTGTCACTATTTCAAAAAAACATGAATTACTCCTAAACTACGCGGTGGATCTTTCTGATTCTTGCGCGATATCGTTCAGCTGCTTGAATTACGTTAGATTACCGACTATTTACTATCTGTATATTGTAAATCAACAAAGAAAACCGCTTATCTTTGTCTCTATGTCTCTATTGTGACTAAAGAAAATCGCGTTATTTGTCAACATTTTAAAAAAACATGAATTGCTCCTAAACTACGTGGTGGATCTTTCTGATTCTGGCGCGATTGCTTTCAGCTACTTCAATTACGTTAGATTACCGTCTAATTTACCATCTGTATATTGTAAATCAACAATCAAAACCGCTTATCTTTGTCACTATTTCAAAAAAACATGAATTACTCCTAAACTACGCGGTGGATCTTTCCGATTCTGGCGCGATTGCGTTCAGCTGTTCAAATTACCTTTAATTACCGTCTATTTACCATCTGTTTATTGTAAATCAACAAAGAAAACCGCTTATCTTTGTCACTATTTAAAAAAAACATGAATTACTCCTAAACTACGCGGTGGATCTTTCTGATTCTTGCGCGATTGCGTTAAGCTGCACGAATTACGTTACTTATTTACCATCTGTATATTGTAAATCAACAAAGAAAACCGCTTATCTTTGTCACTATTTGAAAAAAACATGAATTACTCCTAAACTACGCGGTGGATCTTTCTGATTCTGGCGCGATTGCGTTCAGCTGTTCAAATTACCTTTAATTACCGTCTATTTACCATCTGTTTATTGTAGATCAACAAAGAAAACCGCTTTTTTTTGTCAACATTTCAAAAAATTATGAATTACTCCTAAACTACGCGGTGGATCTTTCTGATTCTTGCGCGATTGCGTTCAGCTGCTCGAATTACGTTAGATTACCGACTATTTACCATCTGTATATTGTAAATCAACAAAGAAAACCGCTTATCTTGTCACTATTTCAAAAAAACATGAATTACGTTTGGAAAGTCTGCACGAAACCAGCAACGATAACGGTATTAGAGATAAAGATCTTATAGTAAGTAAAGAGTACATGCTTTAAGCACAAGGATTATATACACAAAGTAACGTGGACATCGCCGGACGGAGTCTCGAAAAATCAAATCGATCACTTTCTTATCGATAAGAGGCGCCACACGAACGTGCTTGACGTAAGAACCTACAGGGGGGGCGGATTGCGACTCGGATCATTTTCTAGTAGTGTGGCCAAATTAAGAGCCAAATTAGTAGCTGGGCAAAATAGTAAACGGGTGAACAAAGTAGAAACGTTCGATATTGAAAAGCTACGGAACGGGATAAAACGAATTAAGTATCAAGTAGAAATAAGAAATCGGTTTCAGGTACTCGAGGAAACAGATGCACCGACGGAGGTAGATGACGACCCGAACAGTCTTTGGGGGGATATCGAAAAAACGATAAAAGAGGCCGCGAATAAAGTGCTAGGTAGAAAGAAAAAGCCAAAGAGCAAACCATGGTTTGACGAAGAGTGGGAACTCTAGTTTGAAAGGCGCAAAAAGGCCAAATTAGACAGCGTACACAATGGGGGCGATGGGGCCGTAGAAGAGTACCACGAAATAAGAAGGCAAGTGGGGGCGATTTACAGGAACAAAAAACGCGAGTATCAAAAGAATCAAATTAGAAAAATAGAAACTAATAGTAAGGAAAATAACCCGCGCGTCACAAGCGAAGGTGAACTGTTAAAGCTGTGGAAGGGCTATTTTGATAAGCTGCTAAACGTACATGAAAACTGCGAGGAAACGGGAGACGAAATCCACACTGCTGAACTCCATTTGGAAGAACCGACCTACAAAGAAGTAGAAACCGCGATCAAAAAACTAAAAAACAATAAGGCCGCGGGAAACGATTCTATACCAGCGGAACTACTTAAATATGGCGGCACTGCGCTGACATCGAAAATTTTTGAACTAATACGCTCTATTTGGAAAAATGAAACCATGCCGGAAAACTGGAAAGAATCCATCAATCATAATGATTTTTAAAAAGGGAGATAAGACAGACTGCAATAACTATCGGGAATCTCACTTTTAGCTACCTGTTACAAAGTTCTGTCAAACGTAATGTATTATTGGCCAGACTCACACCCTTCGCGGAAGATATAATAGGAGATTATCAGTGTGGATTCCGGCGTAACAGGTCGACGAGCGATCAAATGTTTACTATAAGACAGCTGTTAGAGAAAAAATGGGAATATTGCGAAACAATACACCAGTTATTCATAGATTTTAAAAAAGCGTATGATTCTATCAAGCGAAGCAAAATGTATCAAATCCTTGTGCTCCTCGGCGTGCCAAAAAAACTTGTGAAATTAATACAAATATGTCTGAACGGAAGCACGGGAAAAGTACGAGTAGGCGGTAATGTATCTGAATCGTTCATGATACACGACGGTTTGAAACAAGGGGACGGGCTCTCCACGGTACTCTTTAACTTAACGCTAGAGTATGTTGTTAGACAAATGCAGACTAGCGGGCTGGGCGCAACACTCAACGGAAAAACGCAGATTCTAGGATATGCAGATGATTTGGACATAGTGGGGGGGATAATGGCGAAACGGTAGCGAGAAACGCGGAAATACTCATAAATGCGGCCGAGGAAACGGGGTTAGAGGTGAGCGAATCGAAAACGAAATATATGATTATGGATAAACTGGGCATTTGCGAAGGAGAGGGGGATCTTAGAGTCGGAAATTTTACTTTCGAAAAGGTTAGCGAATTCAGATATTTAGGCACAACTATAAATGATCGAAACGAAATCAAAGCCGAGATTAATAAGAGACTACATTCGGGTAATGCCTGCTTCTACGCCGTGAACAAATTACTAAAATCAAAACTGCTGTCTAAAAATGTAAAAATTAGGATATATAGGACTATAATAATGCCGGTAATCTTGTACGGATGCGAAACTTGGGCGCTCACTAAAGCAGAGGAAAACCGTTTTAGGGTGTTTGAAAATAAAGTTCTGCGAAAAATATACGGGCCAAAGAAAGATGAGGAAACCGGGGAGTGGAGGAAACTGCACAACGACGAGCTACATAACTTATACGCGTCACCGAATATAAACAGAATAATTAAATCGCGAAGACTAAGGATGGGCAGGGCACGTTGCAAGAATGGGAAATGATCGCACGGCAGCGCGTATAATGAAAGGAAAGCCAAATACGTCGCGACCTCTAGGTAGACCTAGACGCAGGTGGGAGGACAATGTAAAAGCGAACTTAACTGAAATCGGGCAGGACGGCGCAAAATAGGGATACGTGGAAGGCTTGCGTAGATGAGGCGATGAACTTTCGAGTTCGAAATGCCACTTAAAAAAAAAAAAAAATCCGGGTGTTAGATATATATATTTTGTAATTCCTCATACGGATACTTCCCACAACTGAAGTAGTCGAGGGGATCCTACATATATTGGACTGTAGTAACATCTCACAGTAGAGCGTCTTAAGGAGGACTGTTGGATCCTTACTGAGGAGTCCGGTCCAACAATCTAGGACGAAACGCTTTATAATATTGTTAGAAGAAACTCGTCTTTTGAATCTCTCATACCAGGAGCTAAAAGGAGTTAGATAATAATTTTTGTTTGAGAATAATTTGTTGGGTTTCACTCGTATAACCGTAGTAAGAAAGTTATACACTTTCAAAAAAAAATTTTTTCATTAAAGGATAGATCATCGGATCAAGATGTCTACTAAGAATATTTATTCTTTGTGGTTTATCTATATATATATATATATATATATATATATAAATGTCACGATCTACAGGTGGGGCGCCATCATCACCTACATACACAACGGCAACTTCATTACATGTAGCAAAATATGATTTATTTTTAGTACAATCGTCACGAGTTAATAATTATAAACAAAAAAATTACTATTTGTTGAGGTGCTGTATTATCATTGTGTGCTTTTGTATTTTCTTCCTCCTCTACTCTATATACATCATTTTTATAGGCTTCAGCATAAGGATTATTACTAGATATGAATTTTTTTTAAATATTCTATTAAACTTATATCAATTTTATCAGTTTTACTATATTTATTTGCAATTTCATGGTCTATCAAGTGGCGCGGTAGCGCCACGAAGGCGAGTTTGAGAAGCAGACGAAGCCGCGGCGCCGCGCTACTATTTACTTCTATGTTGGGATTCGCATTTTTCCTTATAAGGAAATAAATGCTTTTCTTTGTAATCTCCAAGTTATTTTGACTTATATCATCTATTAGTATGCCAAACTATAATTTTCAACAAAAGCATTGATAAGAAGAGCTTCCTTTATATGTAATATACGAGTGTGCCATTCGGAAATGCTCAAATCATATCCGTTTTTTTCTTCCATCAAAATGTTTGGACCGTGAAGTTAGCCGCAGAAATGTTTGGACCGTGAAGTTGGCCGCACAGCTATATGCAGATGGGTATTGCTTTCTCATCGGTTTTCCGCATTGCTCGCTCACATGTTGTTGTATGTATAGTGGCTCGGCAGTTAGCGGCGCTAAGGGAATATATGAACAAATCCTTCAAGAAAATAGTTAATTAATAATAAAAATTTGTTGACTACTGTATGATTTAAAATCATATTTCACAACCAATGATCAGATAGAAGAATGGGAGGATCGTGATCCAACAACGTAAGTAGTTATTGAAATTATATTTTTGAGGTTATTTTTTCTCGTTTTTTCGAAGGAATAATGTATTTTCTTCTTTGCAGTAATCTTGTTGGGTATGCTAATTATTCTATTGTGGCATCGACCCCATCAGGACCAAAACAAGATCTATTATTTAAATTTATATTGAGTAATGGGAGCAAGAAAATCTGTGTGATGATTTGGGATGTCAAAATTTGAGAAAAAGTTGATAACTAATGTGTTTAAGAATAAATTGGTAGAAACCAATACATTCAATTTTGAAAAGAAATTAAAATACATGTTTATGAATTACATACATACATAAATACAAGGTTATGACCTATATACCAAGATAGATTTACATTGTAATTAATTATAATCAAAAAGACGTTACAAAATTTAACAAGAACATACAAAAATGTTATACAAATATAAATTATTCTGATGCAGTAATGAGGTCTAGATGCAATGATCTCCATACATATTTTTAACTTAGTAAATGGGAACCAGTCGCAGTATATATATAATCCTTAAGATAAAAACAACTTAATATGTTGTTTAAACATTTTAAAACAAATCATCATGCAAAATTTTAATCCTGTAAGTATAAGAATTTGAATTATAAATGAGAGCAAAAACAAAATTCTAAATGATTCCGATTCTTTTTTTTTTTAAATTGTTTTTCTCTTTCATTTGAAAACTATTATACTTAGAGATGAGAAATTTTGCATATTGATTTGTTTGAACATATCAACACATGTTTAAAGAGAATATTAAATTGTTTTTATCTTTAGGATTATAGTTTTTATTTTGACATTTATACTTCTATTGATATTTCAGTGCTGAAGGCGTAGGATTGGAGATGAAAAGCCGAATAAAGACAAGATAAGTCACTGTAGCCTGTTTCTAATTAATTAAACAAGTATCAATACACAGAATTATATATCATACATCAACGCACTTTATAGACTGTATATAATGTTTTAAACATTGACTGCGACTGGCTCCCATATACTGAGTCAAGAATATCTGTGGAGATTATCGCATCTAGACCTTATCACTGGTGATCTTTAACACAAAGATACGACCTAATAATTCTAATATGTTGATATTAACCCACATAAATAATTACACACGTCAGAATAGTTTGTCATTAAATGTTGAGCATGGTCATAAAATGATTGGACACGTAAGGTTAGGTTGTTATCTTAATAGTAAGATATAGCTACTTGCAGTCAATGTTTTCAGTCCATTATGGCACTATATGTAGAGATCGCGCAGTTCGCGTGCTTAGGAAATCGGGAGCGGAGATGCCGGGTAGAAGAATTTCCCGAGTCGGGTAAATATAACTTATTACGGTAACGTAGAGTTCTCTCCGAGATCAGCACTAGAATCGTTTCTGTCTCTCTACATGAATCCCGCGCCTTATATACCCCACAGCTGAGGTACAACGGCCGCGGGGAGACGTTGGCTATTTAGTCGGACGAAAATGCTCTGTTTACATTATTCATATAACGGTCTAGGAATTAGAATCTGCTTCCTTCTCGTCGCCCTAGATGGCGGGCAACTTGGAGTCGCCACAACTACTCCCCTCCGTGAGCTGCAGGGTTGTTGAGCAAAGTACCTTTCTCGCTTTGGCTTCGCCTGCGAGGTTGTTGTGCCTGTGGTGGACTGGGTTGAGTTGGCTCTGATTGTGTTGGTGGCTGGTTGGCTGGTTGCGGTGGTGGCTGGCTGGTTGTCAGGGTGGATTCGGTGCCCTGCTTCGTTGCTATCGCATAGGCCGGTATCAGCTGATCCGTGGTTGGTCTTGCTTCTCCGTTTACTCGAATGGTGTAGTCCGGTCGTTGACTCGTCGAATGATTTTGTGCGGACGGTGTAAGGGCGCTCCGAGGCTTCCGATCTTCCATCGGCTTGCATACTTTGTGTGCAGCTGTGCAGTTCTCTGATAAAAAATGGGTGTTTCGTGGAGTGTCTGGCGGCTGGCACTGGTCGAATCTCTAAAACAGGTGTCGTAGCTGCTTCACGAAGGACGACGTGTCTGCCTGTCTTGCTGTTGACACGAAAAATTCTACAGGAACACGCAGAGTGGTACCGAAAAGCATTTCGCTGGAGATGCTCGAGATCTAGCTTGATATGCCGTACGAAGTCCATGTTGAACCATGGCAAAGCGTCCGTCCATGTTGCGTGCTGCACATCAGTGCGGCTTTTAGCGTGCGATGAGTACCGCTCGACTATTCGTTTGCTCTCGGGTGATACGACGTGGTCCTCACAGTCTGGCATCCCAGTAGCTTGGCGAGACTCCGTGAACAGCCGACTCAAATTGTGCTCCTCTGTCTGTCGTGATGCAGAGCGGTGTGCCAAAAATTGCTTATCAGTTATCGTGAAGGCTTTGCGCACTGTGAAAAGCCTGGATGTTCGGATCGGTATTGCATTGCACAGTGTGAATCTGTCTATTATTGTGAGACAGTATTGCATGGTTTTACCTCTGGCAGCTTTATTAGGTCCATGTGTATGTGTTCGAAGCGGCTGTCGGGTTCGATGAACTTCGAGGGCCGCTCTGTTGTGTCGTGCTAATTTTGGAGAGCTGGCATGGCTCGCATTCACGGGCAAGGCGAGAGCGTCCTTCGCGAATACCGGCATATGAATTTTTGTGCTAGGGTGCGTGCTGTTGCTCTTCCTCCAGGCTGCGCGAGTCCATGTACGACGTCGAAAGCTTTCTTTTTAGCGAGAGAGGCAGGTAGGGCTGACGACTTTGTGTGCGATGTCGCAGTAGCCGCTGTTGTTATCGATGTTTAGTTGTTGTAGTTTTAGAGCTGGAGTTTGTAAGAAGTTGGGTAGCTGGCATCCTCTGTTTGTGCTGCTGCAATGGTTGCTGGATCGAGTGCTGTAGCATTGCGATGGCAGCTGTCTCGATCTTGTTTTCCATTGCCTTTCGTGTGTGCTTCTTGGCTCTCTTGATCGGTGCTCGAGAAAGCGCCGTCCGGCGACTATGGTTGTCGACCCTTTTTGCGTGTACTAGCCTCGTGTTGAACCTGTAGATGTACTCTAATTGCCGGATTGCGCAGGGGATGCTTTTTTCGGACGCTGAGTGCCGTGAAGGTGAGAGGTTTGTGGTCGTGTATGTAGTGAAACTGTGACCTTCTAGATTCCTCTCGAAATGTTTGATGGGCAAGATAGATCGACGAGGAGTTCTCGGTCGTAGGTCGAGTAGCGAGCTTGTGTGCTGTTTAACTTTTGAGAGGAAAAATCCAAGCGGTCTCGCTGCTATCAGCAGTCTGTAGTTCGAGAACGGCTCCGGATTGCTGTGTCGACGGGACTTGTCCGCAGTGCCGAGGTGCTTGTGTGTCGGAAAAGGTCGTGCATGGCTGCCTCCTGCTATGCTGGTTTTGCATCTGCTGAAGGCTTCTCTGAAACTGGGGCTCCAGCTGAGATTACCTTTCTTCGGCAGACTTTTGCATTTCGTGGAGAGGTGCTTGAATTTCCGCTGGCGCGCGGAATGCAACGACGGAAATAATTAATTATTCCAGAAAGCGTCGGGAGCTCCGTAGCATGTCTCCGGTTGGGGAAAAGTTTTATTGCATCATCTTGTGTCGCTGGTGGTTTGATTCCGTTCCTTTGATACGCTTAGCGAGGTAGCGTACCGCGGTTGACCGGAAGTGGCATTATCGTCTTGTTATTTGAGGTTGGCGACTGTCGTCAACACCTAGAAGAGTTGGCGTTAGAGTGGCTGAGGTGCTTGGTGTGCTTTGCGAGTGCGAATAAAAATATCGTAGAGCGTAGATTTGACAAGGGCAGTCTGCTTAAAACCTGGTCCATCGTCCGCGCATAGTTTTTGATGCGTTGCGCCAGCCGATTGACGTGCCTAAAATCGTATAGGCACGAAAGGTATAACGGGTCTTTTCGACGTTTTCTTGGCCCCGGGATTGGTAGAACGGCTGCTGATATCCACAGTGGAGAACGTTTACCTTTGCTGTTCCTTGAAGGAGGTCCTGATAAGAGCAGTGGATATCTGTCTGCTTGGTTTACGGGTTTAATCTCTGTATGTCTCCGTGCTCTGAGGTTCGTCTTCTTGACGACCAAGTGTATTAGAGTGCATGGCTCACGAGGTCGATGATGCGTTTGTTAGGAGGTCTTGCATGCTGTCCTTTGCTGTTGGAGCTTTTTCCGGGAGTCTGCGAGGTCGAGTAGATGCGGCGGTCCTTCAGTTAAATGTGCGTGCTTTTAGGCAGCTTGAATTCGTATCGGAGAGGTAATGGGCTCAATAATCCTGCGTACTCCTCGAGAAGCTGTAATATACTGGCTGGTAAGCGGGCTGGACGGAGTACCGATTGAGCGCGATTGTTGTAAATGGTGTGGAACGTTTGCTGACCTGCTGAGTTGTGGTGCGCTATGCTCGATGAGCGGGTTTCTACTAGGCATTGTGCTTTGACGTAACCAGGAGTCGTGAGCTTAATAAAAGTCGGCTCCGAGGAATGGGGCGATGTTGTACTTCTGCATTGGTAATCGATGTCCACTTCTCTCGAGCGTGTTGAGTTTAACGGCTTTTCGTGACGTTGGGATGGGGCGACAGTATTGGTGCGTGCAAAACAAGCGTTGGTTTTTGTACGGTCTTGCTTGGTTTCCGTCGCCACGATCGGAGAGTTGTACGATCGGTATCGTTAGGAAGCTGAATTGCTGTGTTTTATGTCGCGGATGCATGACGGCTCTCAATGTTGTTGTTATGTGCTTACTCTGGCGTCTGTGTGTAGAGGCAGCTTATGCCGTTTCCGCTTGATTTGAAAAAAATGGACAATCTGTTTGGCATTTTCGCGCGTCTTTTCCGAAACTTTCGGTGTGAACTCGACATACTGGCGTGGTGGGGCTTGCTGAGCGCTCTTTTACGAGAGAAGTCTGTCTGCGGACTACTGCGGTTCTGGTGAGCCTGTTGCGCTTTTTCTCCAGTGTTGTTTTGGAGTGGATTGAGTGCTGTACATTGAAGTGAGTGGTCGCCAATACTGGTGGCAGAGTTGGTCAGGGGATGTGCCGGACGTAGTGCACACACGTCGTTCTCGGTTGGACGAAATGTCGGCTATGTGTTTAGCAGGTCCTTATGCTGCCGTTGATGGGCGCAGACACTGTTGCATTGTCAGGCAGTAGTAGAATAAGCATCTAAATTTATTTAGCACGTTCACGTCGGGAGAGGTTTCCCTGTGCCAGAGTTTATTATCTCTCTTACCAGAGTTTTGAGAGGGCTTGAACCGGTTTATCTTTTGAATTGCCGGAGGTAGCTTTAGAATAGCTGTTGATATCGGGCGTCTGCTGTGCGGGGCTGGTCTTTTTTAGATGTCTATGTATTTATTTGCGTTGGTGGAGCACGAGGTTTAGTCTCGACGATGCCTGATGCGTCATGCTCGACCTAGAGCGTAAACAGACGAAATTGAATTTTTTGCTCGTGTCCAATCGATTTTTGGATGCTTCTGAAGGGACTTTCGGACTGCTGGAACCAGCGGTACGGGGTTTTTGGCTCCAAAATTCTCCAAGGGAAAATAGTGTGGAATGCTCATTGATGTACTTCGTTCTCTCGATTGTGTTGGAGGGTCCTCGGTGTTATCCGTCTGTTCGTTGGATTGCTTTTGTCGTTGCTGGAACTTTGAATGGAGACTTGGCTGCTGATTTCACCGGAGATGTTCGGAAGTGCTAGAAAGTGCGGGGATTATCTATTTGCAGGGGCTTCGTTAGCACTGTGCTTTCTTCCTGCGAGCTCTGCGGGTTGTCGATAATATGTGCTGCTGATGTGCTGAACTCGGGCGCTTGTGGACCTAAGAGGACGTGGGGATTGACGCTTCGTCGGCTACTCTGTTGTCGGTGTCGGCTTTACCGCGACCTTCGTCGACATTCGACTCTGGACGCTGGTTGTGTTATTTGACTGTTAGGGCATGATGACAAAGATGCTGGGTCTGCTCGTCATGTCGTTCGAATTGCGTGTTGTTGGGGGTCACCAGTTGTAAGAGATCGCGCAGTTCGCGTGCTTAGGAAATCTGGAGCGGAGATGCCGGTAGAAAGAATTTCCGTGAGTCGGGTACAAATATAACTTTATTACGGTTAACGTAGAGTTCTTCCGAGATCAGCACTAGAGGAATCGTTTCTGGTCTCTTCTCATGAATCCCGCGCCTTATATACACCCAGCTTGAGGTTACAACGCCCGGGAGACGTTGACTATTTAAGTCGGACGAAATTGCTCTGTTTACATTATTCATATACGGTTAAGATTAGAACTGCTTTACTTCTCGTCGCCCTAGATGGCGGGCACTTGGAGTCGCCACATAATATACAATGTACTGATGTAAAATAATTTATTTGTTTATACTAATCAGAAATTGTATATAGTGATAGTTTTACGTTAGCTTCTTGTATTGCGCATGTAATGTTTTAAACATTGACTGGGCTGGCTCCCATCTACTAAGTCAAAAAAATATTGTTGGGGAATCATCGCATATGAAGCATTTATGCATATTTATTGCAATTTTATGCAGTAGTATTTCGATTTTATAATCAGTGAAAGAGTTGTTTATTGAGCTGCATTTTTTTTTTTCAGATATTGACACATTAATTCGGACTGAAGGTTAATGGTTTAATGGTAGTTCAAGGCACTACAAAACTTGTAAGTAAGCTAAAAATATTTTTTGTATAAACTATTTTCTTTTTTTGCAGGTTTATAAAATTTTTTTCTTTTTTAGGTTTTCTACTTTTAATGGAGGTTGTGACGGCAGCATAATAAACTAGGAGTGATTGAAATTCTAAGTAATATTGTTAATGAATAATTGAGTGAAGTGAAGTTTTATATTACAACTGATCATTGCGTATATACATTTTTTTGTTCGATAAATGATAATATAAAAAATTGCTTAAAACATCTCTAGTTGTTGGTAAATCATTACTCTAAAAAAAATTAACTTTTAAAAAAGTAAAAGGTTAGGCAAGTTTGATGTATTTCGCAAAATTATCATGGATGTCAATCACGTAGCATTTGAGATATTACAACAATTCTTTTATTTGTCAAAATTAATTGTGACTTAACAAATGCTGTAGCAAATTATGTAATAAATGTAATCATGGATTGTAATGAGATGAATGTAATGAGTGAATGTAATGATGAATGTAATGATGAATGTAATGAATGAAAGTAATGAGATCGATGGAAAATAGTCAAGTTTTAAATACATCAATAATAATTAATGATTCAGTAACGGAAACAAGATTACAGATAAAATAGAACTGAAGTCAATCAAACAAAGTCAAGTTTATTATATTTAATCATAATGAAGCAAAAAAAATTGTTTTGTTCAATCACGGGCTTACTTGACTTAAAGTTAACTTATATAATGATCAATTAGGAACAACTCTCAAGATACTTACTACGTAACTTGCCATGCCCGTTTCATTTTGTTTATTGGTGAACAACTAACATTTTTTTTATATGCTACAACGTGATATGCAATTGATAACTATTTTAACTTTGTGCATATATTATATTCGTATACTTATTAAGAGTTTTTGAGTATGCAAAAGTTAATTGATATAAATTTTCTTTAAAATAATTTTTTCTACATTTTTTTTTTTTATTTCTAAATGAATACAATTTTCATAACTCATGTGTAATTTCTATAATTTGTTTAGACATAAGGAAAAACAACGTTACACCATATTATATACCTTTTTTCACTATGTTTACAAATATGTGTCGTAATAATAAATCATTATTTCGAAATAACTATTTTATTAGTTCATGTATACACAATAAGTGTGTACAAATAATAGTTACTAATAGACAACACCACAAGCAAAATGAAACGGGCATGGCAAGTTACGTAGTAAGTATCTTGAGAGTTGTTCCTAATTGATCATTATATAAGTTAACTTTAAGTCAAGTAAGCCCGTGATTGAACAAAACAATTTTTTTTGCTTCATTATGATTAAATATAATAAACTTGACTTTGTTTGATTGATTTCAGTTCTATTTTATCTGTAATTTCATTGCTTACATTTAGTATATAAATTGTAGTTTCCGTTACTGAATCATTAATATTATTGATGTATTTAAAACTTGACTATTTTCCATCGATCTCATTACTTTTGTAATCCATGATTACATTTATTACATAATTTACTACAGCATTTGTTCAGTCACAATTAGTTTTGACAAATAAAAGAATTGTAATATCTGAAATGCTACGTGATTAACATCCATGATAATTTTGCGAAATACATCAAACTTGCCTAACCTTTTACTTTTTTAAAAGTTAGTTTTTTTTAGAGATAATATATAACTGCCCATATTTTGGATTATCGGTATCATTAGGATGTAATGAGTATGAATTATAATACACTTGACCACATATTTTGAATACTTGTGGTCCAACTGTATTAAAATGTATTAATTTAGATCCGAAACTTGCAAAAGCATATTTGTATATTTTTTACATTCGTATATTTTTTCTATAATTATTACTTTTGGAATTTTTATTAAATAATACATTTTTTAATTCGACTGGGTATGTTGTATCATCAAGATGAATTTTATTCTTATGACAACAATTAATATATGTTTTATTATCTGTTGTTTTTTCTTCTTTAAAATGTTTCGCATTACAAAATGGACATTTATTATCTTAATTTCCTATAAAATTTGTCATAATAATGTTTTTTTGGTTGATGGCATATTTATTACATCAAGATTTTCTTTTATTGTATTTGCGTCTTTCAAATTGTTGTTTATATAAATTTATATTTTCTTTTTCTTTCACTTATTTTTACACAATTTTCTTGTTCTATATCATCTTGTAGAATAATTTTTTTTTTTGTTTTTCTATACTCACGTAATCTGTTTGCTTCTTTTGCCTTTGAAACAGATGTTGCATTCGCTCTATTATGACTTGATCTTATTGTTTCATTAACTTTTGACTCGTTTGTCATATTTTTTCTGTATTCACGAAATCTAATTATTTCATTTTTTTAAATCAGATGTTGCATTTACTCTATTCGACCGTGACCTGCATTTTTCTTTAATTTTTAAATCCGATGACATCTTTTCTCTATATTTGCGTAATCTTTTTGTTTCATTTACTTTCGAATTCGATGTTTTGTTCATTCTATTTTTACGTGATCTTAATACTTCTTTAGTTTTTAATTCTAATGATATATTTTTCCTATATTCGCGCATTCTTACTGCTTCATTAGATTTTGATTCTATTGACATATTTTTTACTAATCACTAATTTTAATGATTTACAATTAATAATTACCGTGCATTTTTTTCTACATATTTTCATGAAAATATACCTTTTCGATTTAAGATGATTCTTTTTTATCAGAATGATCAAGAAATAGCGGTCTGTACTTCTTTTCTGATTCAACCGATTCAGTATTGTGCCCTGTTGATTTTAATATTCACAATTATATAAAATGTTGCAAATATAAATAAAGTTGTAAATAAATGCATAATTTTCATGGTAACTTCAGTATCCGTATTGCTATTTGCAACCATTGTTCCTAAATCTAACATTGCTGAAGTAAGTGTCCCTGTATCCAGAAGGTCATGACTTCCAAGTAGAAGTTCTAGTTCCAACTAGAGTTTCTTGACTTTGTTGAAATCATGAAAATTGCTCTCATTGGATGAATATCTCCATAAGGTAGCTTTCCTTCTGCCATCTCAAGTGCTGTTATACCCAGACACCAAATATCAGCCACGTAATCATATCCAATTTCTTGAATAACTTCCGGAGCCATCCAAAACGGAGTACTGATGACTGTATTATGTTTAGCCATTGTATCTTGGATAGAGATAAATATGAGAAAAGTAATTTTGTAAAAGTAATGATTATAATTGAATATTGAAAACAAAAATCCATCAAAACTTTTGCTCACCGTTAATTGACCTGCAACACCATCAAAGTCAGCTAATTTAGAATGCCCTTCATTATTTAACAAAATATTTCCTGCTTTAATATCTCTATGTATCTTTCTTCTTAGATGTAGATATTCTAACCCTTTCAATGTATCGAACAAAATTTTAGCAATTTCATCCTCCTACAGTGTTTTCTTCCTTAACCTCATTATGTCACTGACTGATCCAACACCGCAATACTCCATCATAATCTGTTAAATGAAATGTTAAAAAATGTACACATTGTATGTAAACAAGTACAAAAAGGATCTCTAAAGTTGACTTTTTAATTATTAAATTATTGAGACCTTTGAAAAGTTAAAATTTACTGAATAAAACTTTTTCATTAATTCATAATGTCACATGTCCTGAAAATAAAAGCAATGATTTACTAACCCTTAGCTAAAAAGTACCTCATAAATGTTTTTCAAACTAGTCATCACCTTCTCAACTCACTTCTTAACCATAAATATCAGCGAAACCCGGCAAGCCACTCATGAACTCTCTTAAAGCTTCAACACCAGCCTGTCTGACAAAGGCTGCAAGTTCGACTCCTGTGTAGCCCTTACACCTATCGCTTCTACCCACATCTTCTTGACTTACATCTGCAGCTAACTCTGATCTGATACCATTCTGTTGACAAAAAAATAAAAATTTTTTTTATTTATAACACTCTCACCTACATACTGTAATTTATTTTATATTAGACATTTACAAGTTTTTAAAAAATTTACTTCATGAAATAAAATTATAGTTTATTGCTTACCATATATTATAAAATAGTCAAAAAGTCTAATTGACAATGTTTTTGACTATTTTATAATTGTTTATTGGTAAAAAATTTATAGTTTCCATGCATAATATGTTGAATATTTATTTTGAAGTTTTATTTATTGTATAATTTTGATTTATTTTTCTCATAATAAAGGCTTCAAGAGGTCCTCTCCATAGGACGAAACGTTGCCAATGTTTATAATAATGATGGCTGTTTTTTTGTAATATACCACCCAAGGGCTACTTCCCACTATTGTACACAACCTATTTTTTATATATAACAAGCTTACGCAAATTGATAAATAATCCATGTATTAATTGCAAAACACGATGCATGCATTATTATACAAACTAATTTATAATACAGTATGCGTAAAATGAGATTTTCACCTGCATGGTTTTCTTGATCAGCCACATGGTCATCAGGATTGTTGTCTTGATCAGCTCCATTGTCATTTGGATTATTGCGATGACCACCTGCATTTCCATCTGCATTGATGCGTTCATCAGCTCCATTATCATTTGGATTATGGCGATGACCACCTGCATTTCCATCTGCATTGATGCGTTCATCAGCTCTATTATCATTGGGATTATTGCGTAGACCACCTGCAGGTTCATGAGTGTTGTTTCGCCGAGGAGCTGCAGGTTCATGTATGTTCTTTCGTCGAACAACTGCACTGACACCTGCATTTTTTTGTAGATCAGGAGCATCACAATCATCGGCAACTACATCATTGTGTGGAGGAGCTTCACGTTCACCTGTGTTTCATCACCATCATTTCTATTTTCTAAATGAGTGTTTGCTTCATTCTGTAGTGGAGGTGTGCCAGTTTCTGTATTGCCTTCGTCATGAAATAAACTTTTTTTCAAACCAGATATTCTGACTCGACGTTCTGAATTTTGGCTCGAGCGACTACTTGTTGGTGTTGAGAAATCTGAGAATTGTGGTGATGACACATATTCTTGCTGTTTATCGTGTCCAATTTGCTTTATAATTAAGTTTTCATTAATAATTTTGACACCACAATAAGAAGAAATTTCAAATTATTTTATATGAATTTAAAAAAAGATATATACCTGGTCTTGGCTAGATGAATTATTATTCTTATTTGACTGTGAGGTTGACGGAGTGATGTTTTCTAAATTTACACGAACATCTTTTAACTGAATTTTACTCTTATTAGTCATAATTTGAGCAATCCCATTGTTTTCGTTTTTTTGCTTGTGACTTTCATTTTCTTGCTGATGAAAATCAGAAAAAGTTGGCGCATTAAATGCCATTTCTAATTTGTTTAATGTGATACAACTCCTTTTGTTCAAAGCTGCCTTCTTTTTGGCTTCATTAATTTTAGTTTTCTAAAAGTAAAGAAAAATGTAGGTTATTAATTATAATATTTTATGTAAAATTGGGGAAGTGAAAACACAATAGCAAAGTTGAAAATACTTCTTTAAACTTTGTGACTTCATCCGTTTCTTCATTTTCTTCATCTGATTCAGTAGTCGTCGTAACATATTTCTTGTTAATTACAGGCATTCTTTTACCATTTTCTAATCGCATTTCAATATCGTTTCTAGACTCTGTAACCATGTGAAAAAATAATATTTACCGAGAAAATTATTATAAAAAAAGAAATTATTATAAAAAAAAAAAAAAATATTAACCGATGTGACTTACCACTTAAATATGTAATAAAGGCAGAATAGAAGTTATGTGGATGATCGCAATCATCGTCAGCACTGCATATATCACCTCCGTCACCACAATAATACCATTTAACATAATATTTATGTTTTGGGTCATAATCTGAACTCGTTTGTGGCTTAAAACTTGTTTCATTCTTACGATCAAAGATTATGAAATTCACTGATACTATTTTCTTTATATTATCTTTTAAAAAATGTACCAGTGCATACTTTATTACTCTATTGTCAGAGTCCATTTTTCATTTAAAATAATATGCATTAACCTGCACAATATGTCTGTAGATTTTTTTTGTTCTAAACTAAAATTATTAATTTTTATCTTGTCAGATATCTTATCTTATTAAGATTACATGATTTTATTAAACTTTGGTACTATTTATTTATACTATATCTATATATTTATTATACACATTGCATAATAAGGTCTCTTATACACGCAAAACAGGAAACATATATAATAATAAGATTAACAATGGTATCTATAGTGAAACGGTCACGACTTTTCTTGGTCCTGGGCGCTTCTATTGAAATAAAAGTTATTGATTTTTATTTCTAAAAGTCGTGCACATTTACTGCTCTGCGTCGTAATTGTGACGGCAGGCCAAATAAAGTGATTTTATTATGATTTTAAATATCATTAATAAATTAAATAAATATAATAATAAATATATTACAGGTCCGGGATACGAGGTAGTGGAGTGTATTCATCACAATAATAAACTTTAGTTCATTTTAACAAAAATAAATATATTCAATAAGATATTAAATGCGAAAATATTGCGTGTAATGTTGCATATATTTTCTATCACAAAATTAAATAAATATCTCTCTTTTTGATTTTTACAAACGTATATATATAATAATACTCTAACTCCCTCTATATAATATATATATCGGTGATCGAAGTCTTATTTTGACATGACAGTTTACCCAGATACGCTTAACTTTGCGTTATCTGTTTATTTCGAAAGTTACAAGTGTGGTATAAACAATTTTCTATTAGAGTCTAAAGCAGATACGCGTTAAATTGCGTTATCTTGCCTGACTAATAATTTAACAAAATAATAAGATAATTCGAAAATTTCTCTAAGTCTTTGAAAGGAACTGAAATTTTTCTAAGTCCAAGACTGATACGCTTAACTTCGATATCTTTGCTGACTAGAAAATTGTATAAGTCCTTCAAAAGTGAGAAAATATTCTAAGTTTATCTACGCCAAGGCTTTATAGTTGCTCTTGGTAGGACTAGTGCGCTGATAATTGCGCTGGAGCTAGGTCTTTTTACTACCAAGGCTTTATCGTTGCTCTTGGAAGGACTAGTGCGCTGATAATTGCGCTGGTGCTAGTGACTGGCTCTAGGCCGCGCGGGTCCTTATAAAGGCTGCGGAGAGAGCGGGGATCGCACCGCCGAAAAAACGCTTACATAAAAATATCACACTCACATTCACACCTATGTACAAAACCCATTCACACAAGCGTACGGAGCTGCGCGCGCCGCGCCGCTGCTGCGTCGTAGCTCCCACTCTCACACTGTGCACGCCGCACCGCTCGCTACGCTGTATATATAGATATACGTGCTCGCTGCTGCCGCTGTGTATATCTAGAAAATTTCCCAATTGTCGCCATTCTTATAGGGCATGGTTTGTTTGTAATTCAAATGAACTATAAATGGTGGAGATTGTAAGTTGTGCCGCTAGGTAAGTACCGCCGACAGCGCCGCCAGTCTGGCAGTAATGGGGGGGTTGCGTGTTGCGAAAAAAATATCCGGTAGGCAGGGGTCGCGGTAGTTCGCACCAAGAGGTATGTATGTACATACTTATACCTAGCGGAACACACGTACCTTGTATCTTTACATCATGGAATACGGAACGTCTAGCAAATTCGAAATTTTATATATATACGTACACACACATAGGCACACGCACATATATATATATATAAATTTTGGATATAGTATGGCATGTATACAGTTAAGCTATAATTTATAAATTTACAAAAACGAAACAGAATATCTTCACAATTTAATGTAAATAAAAAAATTTATTACGAAAATAGAAATAAATACCTATAAAGATTTTTAGCTTGAATCAAGTATAGAATTGAACATTATGTTACGAGAAAATAAAAAGTACTTGTTTAGTGATGAACCTTTTACAAGCTACGCAAAAAGAAAAATGAAATCAACAATAAAAAATAGATTGGTAAGTTAAACAATATTCTAAATAATTAGATGATATTACATTTTCCATTGATATCAAAAATAAATCTGTTTTATTTAATTTTATCATTCCATAACCTAACTTCGAAAAGATATTGAATTGCGAGAAAATATACACACACCTACATTCAATTAACTCCATGTATATATAACCTTTATATAATAATAAAAAATATTACGATATTTAGTTTCAGAGTATTGATGTTCCGCCTGCAGAAAACAATGATGCATTCGATGTTAATGATCAACTTTCTAATGATGTGGAGGATATGTGTCTAGAAACGACAACTTCTTGCGAACCAGAAACACTATTACCAGTAAGTTATTATATTATGAAGATTTTTAACAAATATAATCATTAATTGTATTTGAGATAAAGTATATATCATAAACAACAGTAAACTTTATAGGATACCATTCCGACGTTTACAATTAATAATTATAATATAGTTTTCATTTAATATTTGGCACTGTCTACGTACATGTACCCTCACCCGTGTACATGCATTACAATATTTTTGCAACGAATTGTAACTAATATATTAAGAGAATTATTACAAATTTATGTGTACGTTAATAATAAAATTAGTCAATATATTAACACTAGATATGAAAGGGGTCAAGTCTGGATTAAACCTGTAAACAAATTTATTTATCAGTGCAACTTCATATAACATTTCTCTACTTAAAATACCTGCAAAATTTGTCATGTTGACGTATTAAAATGCACAATTTTACTAAATTCCAGAATTTGTATGTTTTTTGTTAATTCCGACAGTGCTTTGTTGAGTATCCCGAGCATCTTGTTTGGTCAATCTAGGCTTAAGGAGGTTTTGCTATTGGGTCACGAGATGTCTAGAAAATTATGAACTTTTTTTACCGAGGGATAGGTGTATATAAAATCTACTCCAAAGTATGTTTCTGCAATTTGATAAACATAAAGTCAGTTTCGATTAAATCATCTCTGTTGGAACTCTCGACTTAAAGCTTATGTAAATTCTTACTATTGCCAGGTCAATTTTTTTATAAGGCTTTATTGCAGAGTATCTATACTAACTCTAGCAAATTGGTATGTAGTGTATTTGTACGAGTAGAAATGTCTAATAATTTGGCCTTTTTTCTCAATGTATTAATACAAATTTGACTCTTAAATCCTGTTAAAAATATTAACCTCAAATTTTTAATCAAATTTTATATTAAGATTTTGAAGTTTTCAATGTAAAATTTCACATGCACCAATGATCCTATAAAACTTTACATACAATTTCACGTACAATTTTACATAAAGATCTTGATGTAAAGTTGTATGTAAAATTTTAGGTAAAGTTTTACGTTTTTATTAATGCATATGAAATTTTACATGTAAAAGTTCAAAACCTTTACCAAATCGCTTCTTCAACGGCTTCAAAACATCCTGAATAATAGACTCAAATCAAGATGCTAAACTTAAACCATACTAAAATATTTTAAATTTTGGCGCCATTCAACCGAATGTCTAGCCATAACCATCACTCAAATCGTTTTACCCAAGGCTTGACCCCGTCAGTCGGAAATACATATATAAACATTATAAAATAAATAAACAAATCTTTTACTTTGCAGGGCAGTGATTGTTATGATGGGTTAGAAAAATTGGAATATTCAAGCGATGAAGAATTGTTGAATATTATAGAAGGAAAAGACAAATATCCTAAGTCATTTAATGAGTCCACATTTTTTGAATCTGTTGATATAAATATTGATCGTTCTCCAGCGGAATTACTTTTGATGGCTTTAAAGTATGCCGTGTCAAACAGAGTGTCATGTACAGGAATAGTTAATTTATTAAAATTTGTCAATAAAATATGTGGCAAGACTATTCTACCTGAATCCAGATACCGATTCGATCAATTATGTAATAATGAAAATAACATTACTCTTCACGCAGTATGTCCGACTTGTTCAACGAATATAGGTACGTTTGAAGAATTAAATGAATCTTCCAAGTGCGAAAATTGTGATAATATAATAAATGTTTCGAATCCTTCAAATTCATGCTACTTTGCCATCATCGATCCGTCAAATGCTATACGCGACTATTTAGAGGTACACGAAAATTATTACGATCATGTTGTATCCACTAGAATTCACGAAACCAATGTAATAAAAGATATTTATGATGGAGAATGTTATAGACAATTTTTGTCTGAATTAAATGATACCGATCGACGTGCTTACGTTACAGCAGTATTCAATACAGATGGAGCTCCAGTTTTTGAATCTTCAAATGTATCTATTTGGCCCATATATATAATGCTAAATTAAATTCCAATTCATGATAGGTTCAGCAGTACAATCGTTACTGGTCTATGGTTCGGCACAAATAAACCAGAGATGACAGTTTTTCTAGATGCGTTTGTTGAAAGTATGAACCATTTATCAACCACTGGAATATCGTGTACGATTAAAAATGAAGAACGCAAAATTAAATTATTTTCATTGCTTGCATGCGTTGACACTGTTGCTCGTTCACCAATGAATGGTACTACACTTTTTAATGGAAAATTTGGGTGTGATTGGTGTTTGCATCCAGGTCAGTATTACGGTGAATCTATGAGATATCCATTTATCATTCCATTCCCAGAAGAAAGAAGTAGACAATCTATGATTGAATACGCAAGAGAAGCAATTCGAACGCAAACTCGTGTTTTTGGGGTTAAAAATGCATCACCTCTACTAAACTTACGAAATTTTGATATCATAAATGGATTTACTCCTGATTATATGCATTGTTTTTTGGCTGGTGTTGCAGCCCAATTTACAGAATGCACACTTAATTATGTTACAATGAATACAATACAATATATGGACAAGTTATTAATGTCAATTAGAGCACCACATATATTCGGAAGATTATCGAGACCATTATCACAACGTAACAATTGGAAAGCGAGAGAATGGGAGAATTGACTGCTATTCTACAGCATACCTGTTTTAAGTACAGTACTGACAAATAAAAGAATTTTACAACATTGGGCGCTATTAGTTGAATCTCTGTGGATATGTTTAGGTACGGAAATTACATATTCTGAATTAATTCGGGCAAATGAACTGTTGTACAAGTTCGTTTCAGAAGTAGAAGATATATATTCTTTAACGGCGCTTACTTATAACGTTCATCAGTTGCTCCACATTGTTAAAAGTGTTCATAATTGGGGGCCATTATGGGCACACTCAACTTTCCCGTTCGAAGCAGCAAATCACAATCTGTTAACAGCGATTCATTCGGGAAAAGGTGTTGTCTTACAAATTATAAGGTACACAAACATACAACGAACTGTACAAACCTTAGAAAATAAGTTATATCCCTATTGTTCCAAAATAGTAATTAATTATTGCCAAAATATGGCTTCTCCGCGAACTCGAAAAATTTTAAAAATATCATCTATTACCTATTTTGGAAATGGCAATAGCATATCAGAAGATATAGTTAGACTATTTCATATTCCAGAAACTTCATTAATGTTTTCAAAAATGGTGCTTAATGGATGCTTATTTGCGACATCAGAAAAAATAAATAAACGTTCTTGTAATTACTATGCTCAACTAAGTAACGGAACATTTATAAAAATATTGTATTTCTTAGTCGATACTCGTAGTAAATCGGAATCAAGAGTATGCGAAATAATTAAAACGCGGCCGAACAAATATGCTAGTGTAGTAAAGGAAGTTACATGTATATCAGAAAAAATATGCATATCTACACAGCTAATTGTAAAACCTTGTATATTTATTCAAACAAAAGATTCAATGTACATCATTCCTGTAGCAAATGTTATTTCGCACTAAATAATGTACGTAATTGTAAAACTCTATATTTATATTGTATATAAAAAAATCGAGTTATATTTTAATAAAAATAAATAATTTTTATAATTTATAGATCTATTATTTTTATTATATAAAATGATTATATGACCTATAAGTAAATATTTTTAATTTAATTATAGATACATCATATACTACATATTTTTTGGATAAAAAAAAACTCACTGCATCGCGATAGTTGCGTGATAAATTGCATTATTTTAGAATAATTGTTTGTCTATCACGTGATAATCGCGTATTAATTGAAGAATTTTAAAAAATTTCTGTATATCACGCGATTATCACGTGATAATCGCGTGATAAATTTGTCGAAATAATCACGCAATTATCACGTGATTTTTTCAGTAGGGAAAATATACTAAGCTTTAATTATCAAATTATATGGTTTAACAAAAATAATAATGTTCAGTCACACAGAGTATACAGGGTGAGAGTTGAAGAATTTGAATCTTAATATCTTTTAAACTAAAAGGTTTCATAAGCTACAAAAAGAACCTAGCCGAAGTGATCAAAAAATCAATCTTTTCCTAAAATTTCAACTCAATTTAAACCTTTTTACTCCCGTAATCGTACGACATAAAAAAACAATTTTTTTCTAGTTTTTGATTTTTATCTCAAAAACTATTCGCCAAAATTGTTTAAAATTTTTACAACTAGTAGATATCGTTGTTTTTTATTGTCATGAATTTTTTCAAAACATTTAACTATTTATTTTTTGAGTTATTTATGTTTATCGAAAAATTACCTTTTATATCATAAAAAATGAACAGATCAGTCAATCTAGAAAATCTTGCGGGAAAAAGTAGACAAATTTATGTTCTTTTAGATACACTATTGTTGAATATATTGTATAAATCATATCATTATAAAAAAGCAAAAATATTTTTTCAAAAATAGAAAAATGGCTATAATATGGCTATAAAATGGTCAGAATCATAAAACAAAAAATGACCTAAATTCAGAATTAGGAAAAATATATGCATGTCAAATTTTACTACGATCCGTCGCATGGTTCCAAAATTATGGCGGTATACGTACATACACACACACACACACATACACACACACAGCCATCCGCACGGACATTTTCTGAAAACGTATGACTCGTACTCCAAACACCTCCAAATGCGTTTCCACGAAGTATTAGCAAAACTGAAAATTTTACTATTACAAAGCTTCCTCTTGAGGAGGAAGCAATATGAGATGTTATAATCAATATAAAGCTAAAGAACGAGAAAGACAAAGACAGTATTACAAAAAAATAGACTGAACCAAAACTTTACAAAACACAATACAAATTCAAAAACTAATGAAAACGTGAAAAACAACAACAAAAAAATAGAGAACAAAAACGTTAAAAAATGTAAATCTATAGACACATGGTTACGTAAACGATCAACAACTGAAACAAAACTTCGAACCACGAAACAATCAACTAAAAATTATTATTACAATAAAAGTATAATCAATAATAAAAACCATACTCTAAAAAGTAAGAAACTTCTTTCTCGTAAAAATAAATTTCATTGTCAAATCAAATACAAGCTAATTATTATGAAACCATATACAGTGATCACAAAGTATATGGTTTCAATTGTAAAAGCATTAAAACATAATATTTTAATGAAATTTTAATGAAATTATATGCATGTAAATGAATAACATCATGAAAACCATCAATATAAAAAAATATTAAATAATCGAAAAGCCATATAGATTCAATTATAAAACAGCATGTTGTTTTATAATAATGAATCAAATACAAAGAGATAACGCATGTGAGTACAAAATCAGGCCATAAGACTAACGTAAATTATTATTTTTATGAACTATTGAAAATATTTCATAAACTATTATCAGAATTACAATGTAAAATATTCTTCCATTTCATTAAACATTATTTTTTAGTAATTACAATAAATAAACTGATTTTGTACTTACAACTAAGACGTACTGTCAAAATACTGAGACGAGTCCGTTTATTTCAAATTATGAAAAAAAAAATTATAAACGGAAGACGCATCAAAATATTGATTTAAAACGTAAAACAATTTATTTCATTCAACAGTTCATTGATTCATTTAATTAATCTCTATCAATACTTATTTAAAAACAAACACGTAATGGTATAAAATACTACGTTTTAAATAAATATTTTGTATAAGAACGTACTATCACAATATATGATTTAAAAAATGGCTTAAAAACAGATTATATAAGCATGAAAAAAATTTCTTCATAAATTAAAAATGTTTCTTTTTTCCATCTAGACTGCATTATTAAGTCACACAGGCAAAATTACAGATTTTACAAAAAATGGAATCCAATTTAATCGTCATCGATCAAATCCAGTAGAAGATATTACAAAAATATATTTTGGAACTTTCACCAACGGACTTCGTTTAAAGAAGAGATAACGATAATTAAATCACTAAAATCACTAAAGGTATGCGATCCATCACTACTTCATCAACATTATTATCAAACAACAAATTTGATAAATATTTTCAACTAATATCAATAAATTTTAATTTTTTGTCTGTTTACAGAATTACCATGTATTAAGAGATTGATAAATGTACTCAATTTTTGGTCCCACACTTGGATAAAATTTAAAAAAAAAACTTGAAATTCCATGCTATAGCATCCAGCAAAACACATTTAGGATCAGAAATATCCAAAAATATTTAATTTATCAAGTTATATATACATTGTATGGTTATATTTTTCTTAATTTCATTTAATTAAAGCATTTATCAATTTGAAATGGATCTTTGTATTTTTCTTTTCTAAATATTCGAATCACCACAATCCTTGAAAAACTGAACAACACGCCGTGCTGCACTATTTTTCGCATTTGATTAACATTTGTTAATTTTTATTAGTATACAGGAACACAGCTTTATTCATTTATAGTCATTTTTTGAATAAATTTAAACCATTAAAATATACCAGTTCACTTCAAACCACCCTACTAAATATACTGAATAATAATAAATTTACAATCAATCTTGAAGCTATATCTTAACCGTACTTTTTGTATTAGAACTCGATTGAAATAAGTAGAATCGATAGGAGTCGAAAAATTTCAATACAGAAAATAATGATTAAAATCGTTATTTAATACCAGTAATTGACCTTTATTGACTTAATAGTCATTTCTCGTATATGATTCTATTGACTTATATTAATTATATCAATTTTAATCGATTGGGTTTTTCAGTTGAATGACCCGTCATCTTTACTTGGGATTAAGCAACTCGAGTCGATAAAATTCAATACGGAAAACAACAATTAAAATCGACAGTTAATACCAACGATTGGTCTTTATTGACTTTAATAATTCCGTATTCAATTTTATCGACTCATATCGATTTTATCGATTTTAATCGAGTTCTAATACAAAAAGTGGGATTAAGATATAGCTTCAAATTCGATTTAAAATTTAATCGATCCTTATCGAGTATTTTTAGCAGGGAAGCCACATGTTTTATTAAATTTTAGCTTATTAACCGTTAAAACAGTTAGCTAAGTCTAAAGGTCTTTGCAAATTCGAACCGTTAATTTTCTACCAGGAATATAGGAATAGCCAATTTATAAAAATATATTTATTCTATAAAGGTGAATATTTATATACTGTGGATGATAGTAACGTAGAAGACATTATACAGTTTTTAAACAAAGAAAAGTCACCTCAGGATATTAAAGAATTGATGAAGGATAAAATGTTTTTTACATCTACAACATTCAATTTCTCAAAAAGTCCTGCCGAACTATTGTTAATGGTCCTTAAATATTCTGTAAGTAACTCATTGCCAATGACAGGTATCTCAAATCTAATGAAATTTGTTAATATTATATGTAGTAAAACAGTTTTTATAACAAATATGTAATACAAGAAATAATGTTACATTTCATGCTGCATGTCCAAATTGTTCAAATTATATCGGCACATTTGAAGATTTTGATGCTTGTACGAACTGCAGCAACTGTAACGTGGAAGTAAACATGTCTAACGTATCAAATCGATGTTTTTTGCTATGATTGATCCTTCCGATGCATTACGTGATTGCCTTGAAAGCAATGAAGATTATTATGAGTATGTGATGAAACATAGGCTGCATGAGAAAGATCATATAAAAGATATATACGATGGGATGTTGTATAGAAAATTTGTAAATAGTTTAAAAAGCTGCGATCAGAATTCATATGCAACTGTTATGTTCAATACAGATGGTGCTCCAGTTTTTGAGTCATCTAATTATTCTATTTGGCCCATATATATTATAGTGAATGAAATTCCACTACAAAAAATACTAAAAAGTGCGATTACGGTAGGGTTATGGTTTGGTTTAAATAAACCTGAAATGAGTGTTTTTTTAGATATTTTCGTAAATGATATGAATCATTATTCGACTGTTGGGATACCATGCACGATTAAAAATGAGCAACGATGTATTAAAGTTTATGCTTTAATTGCCTGTGTAGATAGTGTAGCTCGGCCACCAATGAATGGAACAAGTTTATTCAATGCAAAGTTCGGGTGTGATTGGTGTGAGCATGAAGGAACGTATTACGCAGGCAGCATGCGATATCCTTATAAAATTCCACTTCCAAAAATCAGAGACCATGCTACAACAATTATGTATGCTGCAGAAGCTGTTAGAACCAATACCCGAATTTGTGGCGTTAAAATTGCTTCACCACTACTAAATTTACATAAGTTTGACATTATTGAAGGATTCACTCCCGACTATATGCATTGTTACGTATCTGGCGTTGCTAAACAAGTTACAGAGTATCTATTAAAATATTTAACCGTATCGGATATACATATGATCAATAATTTATTTGATACAATAAAGGCACCTCATCAAATTGGACGTTTGGCAAGATCACTGAAGCATAGAGGGGATTGGAAAGCTCGAGAATATGAGAATTGGGTGTTATATTACAGTATACCACTTTTGAGTGCAGTTTTAAAAAATAAAAGAGTTATGAAACATTNTAAAATTGCTTCACCGCTACTAAATTTACATAAGTTTGACATTATTGAAGGATTCACTCCCGACTATATGCATTGTTACGTATCTGGCGTTGCTAAACAAGTTACAGAGTATCTATTAAAATATTTAACCGTATCGGATATATAATATATAATATATNTATCGGATATACATATGATCAATAATTTATTTGATACAATAAAGGCACCTCATCAAATTGGACGTTTGGCAAGATCACTGAAGCATAGAGGGGATTGGAAAGCTCGAGAATATGAGAATTGGGTGTTATATTACAGTATACCACTTTTGAGTGCAGTTTTAAAAAATAAAAGAGTTATGAAACATTGGTCACTATTAGTAGATGCCTTACACATATGCTTGCGAATAGACATTAGTTATGCAGAATTAAATAGAGCAAATGCAATGCTGCATACATTTGTATCCGATATGGAAGACATATACTCTTTAAGTTTACTAACCTACAACATACATCAACTGCTTCATATACCTACAAGTGTATATAATTGGGGTCCTTTATATTCGCACTCTACTTACCCATTTGAAGCAGCCAATCACAAATTATTGCAATCCGTACATTGTGCTAAGGGTGTTATCTTACAAATTCTCAGATACGATAAGATTCAACGATGTATACAAATGTTAGAAGAAAGTATAGATTCAGATTGTTCTACGGTGGTTCAATTTTGCGAAAATTTGTCTGCTCCATCAGCAAAAAAATCTCTAAAAATATCGAATATTACTTATTTGGGCAATGAACAAGTAGTCAACAGCATGGTAATGGAACAGTTTGATATATCGAGAAATTCCAAAGTATTTCATAAAATAGTTAAAGAAGGTACTTTATTTACGTCAGCTCAAAAAGAAAATAAAAGATCATGTAACTATTGCAAAATGCACAACTCGACAATAATAAATTCGTAAAACTGTTGTGTTTCTTAGTGAATGTAGAGACTAAAAATGAATCAACTATTTGTAAAAGTTATTAAAACAATACCAAACAAATATTCTACTATTGTACGGGAAGTAATGGAATTTTCCAATCTGATATGCGTAGAAACAAAACTAATTAAACATACTTGTATTTATATAGAATCGAACAAAATTAAGTACATTATTCCAGTCCCAAACCAATTATTTTATTAGCGTTTTAAGGGGATGTTGTCGCTAAAGCTTCGCAAATCCGCCACGGGGTATTTAGTATTTCAAACCTTTTATAAAAACAAAAAGTCCGATCGAAATTTCCTTTGGTAGAACGATTCATTAAGCTTAACACTAGGGCACTTCAGAGTCGGTTTTTCATTGCAAGCTTTATTTAAAAAGTTATATGTAATAGAAAAACAGTGTTTTTAGCGACGACATCCTCTTAACAAATAATATATAACCAATACAAATAAGTTCTATATTTTATAATAATGTTAATATATTCGTATTTATATTTTTTACATGCCTATAATAAAATTTTATTAATAAATATTTTGAACGAAATTTTAAAATCCTGTCCCCCGTGCAATCCTTCTGGTTTCCATAATGTCTCTATATATGTAAATTAGATATATTTCAAATGTATAAAAAATAATATGATGAAATTTTCTTACATACTAAATTATATTAAATTCATATATTTTTCTTCAGAATTTTCATATAACACGTGATTATGCACGTGAATATGTACGTGATTATGCACGTGAATATGCACGTGATTATGTACGTGATTTTTTGTAGTAGGGTTCTAGATGTTGTTTAAAATTAAGTCTTGCATCGATGGTGAGACCCAGGTACTTGATGGTCGGTTGAGAATCGATCTCATGTCCATCTACTATCAGTGTCGTTTCTTCTATTTTCTTCCTACTGGTTATCGGAATAGCTTCCGTTTTGTGGCTGGCTAATTCTAGACCCGTCTCCGTGAGCCATGTATCATACGAACAGCCTCGTTAGCAGTTTCTGCCACCTCGTCTTTGTCCTTCGCCACTACTACGACTGCGATGTCATCCGCAAATCCTATGACCATTGCCCCTTGGGGTAGTTCGAGTCTTAGAACTCCATCGTACATGATATTCCACAATGGTGGGCCCAGCACGGACCCCTGGGGAACGCCTCCTGTGACCTTATAGGTTTCTGTGCCGTTCTCCGTATCGTATAGTAGGATTCTGTCCTTAAGGTAGTCAGCCATAATCCTTCTTACATACCCAGGTACCTCCTGGTTTCGCAATGCCTCGTGTATCTTACTCCAGTTAGCCGAGTTGAACGGATTTTTTACGTCCAGTGTAACGATAGCACAGTACTTCTTGGATCCTCCTTTCCATCTTTTCCATTTTATTGCTGATCGGGCAGTGTCGATCGCCAAGCCGGCGGCGTCCAGGGTAGGGCGTTTCTTCATGAAGCCGTATTGGTGCTCTGCAAGTCCACTGGATCCTTCTATGGCCTGGTCCATCCTTACGCACAGTATGCGTTCTAGACCATATTTTGCCCGGGGTATCTATCCAGCATGCATAGTGGTCTGTACGATGTGGCTTCTTCAGGTGGCTTATCTTGCTTGGGTAGCAACACAAGACGCTGTTTTTTCCAGTCTGTAGGAAACGTCCCTTCTTCGAGACATGTGTTGTACAAATCTACAAAGACTTCGGGGCGGGCTTTGATAGTATGTTTCAATGCAATATTGGGTATGCCATCCGGGCCTGGAGTCTTGTTGTTCCCCACCTTCTTGCATGCAGCCAGCAGCTCCTCCATGGTGATTGGGGGAATAGCTTCGTCGTCTGTCCTTGCCTCGATTTCGTATGCTACATTTAGCTGGAGAGGGAACAGCGTAGAGGAGAGTTTCCGGCAGGCGTCACACTCACTCGCAGCACGCACTCGCTTAAGCCGATTGACCGGTACTAGCTAGGTAACCGGTCTCCCGTCTTGCCGTCAGCAGAAGTTCGGGTCACTTCGGCGCGCAACCTCAGATCGCCTCCCTATCCAGGATCTTCTTTTGGCAGCTCACGGGTCGCACCGCACGGCAAACACGGCGGCCTGTTGGTCCACGAAGCATATTTTATTTCTGCTCTACCCTCCAGGGCTGGCACCCCGGCTCCCCCATCCGCCACCCGGGGGACGCGCCGCCTACGGGGTTACAGGCTTCCCGCGCGGATGTGTATGTGTGTGTGTGTGTGACCCATCAAGTCTTATTTTCTTCGTTTGTACTAGTATATAGTGGGAAAAAAGTCAGTTTTTACATTTTGTGTACGCGTTTTTTTTATAACGATTTTTAGTTTTGAGATGTCAGTTTTTTCTATATACCAATATCTAACTATATACTACTTTAATTTTAAGTAAGTTCATCGGAGAAAAACATCAAAAACTGAAAAAAGTCGTTTTTCTACGTGACGCGATAACTGGAATAAAAAGGCAATAATCAAGTTCAAATTTTGGATTTAGTTAGCATTGTATAGCACCATGATCCCTTTCTTTGTGCTGTTTATGAAACCAGTTAGTTTCAAAAATATTAGGCTTCAAAATTGTATTTTCTCACCCTGCATACTATGAGTCGTTTTTTCTACGTGACGTGATAACTGGAGTAAAAAGGCAATAATCAATTTAAAATTTTAGATTTAGTTAGCATTAATAAATTAATTAATTAAATTAATTTAGTTAACCTTAATCCATTTCTTTGGGTTGTTTATGATACTAGTTAGTTTCAAAGATATTAAGCTTCAAAATTTTGTTTTCTTACCCTGTATACTCTATATAACTGAAAACTGCATCGCTTCGATCTCAGCTTCTATTTAATGGATTTTAATCTATACCTAGGCTCATTTTTTGCTGTTTTTTTCTTAGGAATCGTTAAATCATGGATCCCTCATGACAAATATCAAGGAAATACGCTAAGAAATTTATTACTAAGATTTGTTGATATAACAACACCACCAACGCCTAATTTGCTCAGATACTTCGCATCAATAGCTACATGCCCAAAGGATAAAGCAATGTTGGTTCTTTTATCAACCGTAAGTAAACATAATGTATTACTTTTGAATAAGCACCATAAAGAATTCATATTTATTGATGGATTTTTTAAAATTTGAGACGTTGTCCTAATAGATGATAACTGAACCACAATGACTTGCTTACTAATTATTAGGCAACTTCGTAAGCTAACGATTCAGCTCGATAGAAGGCGACCATATCACTTTAAATTAGACTGAAAATGATTACGTAGACAAATAGGGAATATAAATCATATTAATCTAGGCTTAGTTTTATTATAAATTTTTTTTTCTCTCAGATTTGTTGTTTTACGAACTTGATGCACATTTTAGTCAGTAGTTTACTTATTAAATTCTTCCCTTACTAATCTTTTTTTTTATTTAGCTAAGTTTTGGGGCCCTATTTGGTCTTCTAAATTGTACTGTACTGTCGGTATTGTCCGATTTCGGTGGTGGAATGGTAGCTTGTATTCCTGCTACCTTTTTGTTGTTTGTCTGTTTGACTATTTGTTTTGTTTTAAATTTTTTTAATGACATTTTTCCAAGTACATGTTTTATCTCACTTACTTTTCACAAATAAAATGCATTGTGTGAGCGTTTGTGGTTCTAATTTTTCTTTACTTAATGTCATACTTTGGATGCGCAGTTTTTAATGTGTGCATTGCTCATGCCTTTGTGTTGGATTTGACAAATCCTTTGTAATTTGTTTTGGCTGGTTCGTCTTGATTTGATGGTAGTTTTTTGTAACCTTGTAGCCCTTTAGATTTTTGACAATCTTGTATGAATTTTTTAAAACTTTTTGTGTTTGGGACGACAGTGTACAGTGTCTTGTTTTCATCAGACTCATATTGTTCCTGTGTTGTATGCAAATTTTTTTATCGTAAGCATATTTGCTTAAATATTCTTTGCCGCTTTTACTGCCGCTGATACTTCTTCATATTTGGTAAATGCTAATTCTAATGATCTTTATTTTTGTAGCATATTTGTGTTGTCCTTTGTACATTGACATATCTTGTGTCGAGTCCAATAGACTTAACCACGTCATTGCGAAGGGGACCAGCCTGAGTTAAATAGGAAAAAATTAAAGAAAAAAATTATCTCTAAAAAAACTAACTTTAAAAAAAGCAAAAGGTTAGGCAAGTTTGATGTATTTCGCAAAATTATCATGGATTTTAATCACGTAACATTTTAGATATTACAACAATTCTTTTATTTGTCAAAATTAATTGTAACTTAACAAATGCTGTAGCAAATTATGTAATAAATGTAATCATGGTTTACAAAAGTAATGAGATCGATGGAAAATAGTCAAGTTTTAAATACATCAATAATATTAATAATTCAGTAACGGAAACTACAATTTATATACTAAATGTAAGCCATAATCAGTCACATCAGTCTGACTGATTGTTCTTACGACGAGAGAGACGTATTTACGTCTCTCATTTGATGTTTTATTTAATTTAATTTTTTCATTATGGCTTGAAGAGGTCTCTCACCGGAGACGAAACGTCGCCAGTTAATTCTATTTGGACTGTGTTTATTATTAAAAAACCTGGGTTATCCTCCCACCTTTGTTTTCCCAAAAACTATATGTTTTGAAATATGGAGAGGAATAACAATATCAATAATAATTTCTGTTCCAAACATTATGACTCGGTCATTCTAATAATATGTAATTGACCAATTGACCACGGTCTACTCTCGTTCGAAAATCAAGGCGCAATTAATTATACTAACGTGCTTTTAAGTTAATCGCGAATCTCCGTATTTAACGTAACTTTGGCAGCATATCCACGCTTATTATCAAAATGGCGGCGGCGTCGGTCGAAAGGACGCGGCGTCACCAAGATGGCGATCCCGTACCGTTAGCGGAATTCACCTCCACGAATACTGCTCTGTTGTGGGCCTGCTCATGTAGATCAACTCCTGAAATATTCGCGAAATTATAGTCGCAACCGTCGTCTGCTCTGCTGCCACGTATCAGTCGAAAAAAACCCGAGACTTTGCCTCAAGGGTAGCGCCAACCATGGTACAGCCGCGGTTTTGTTAATCAGTGAAGAGCCGGAGTTCTCTTGGACCTCAACGGCGTCGCTAATAACTGGTTAGAACATTTAGCATAACCAAATCTGTCGGCGCGAGGACTTACTCTCAATATTTCCTTAAGCACGTACGAATCACGGTTGAAACTCAAATGAAAGAAAAAGAACAACTAGTAGACTCTCGCGCTGAACCACTGACTCCAACTCGCTCGCGAATTTAATGTAGCGGCACTGCAGCTAATTTGTAAAAGGAGAGGCGTCCGACGCGGTTGAAGGCAGGAAACCAAGTGAACGAGGAGGAAGTCTCCTCGCGACGCGATGCTCAGCGCGTCCCGGAAAAGGACGACTCGTTGCGCCCTCTATAACGACTTCCGTGACGCGAGCACTTCGTGCATAAGTTCGTAATTGGCGCGCTCGTCGTGTGTTTGCAATTACGAAAACGCGAGCGCGGCCGGTCGCGATCCCATTGTTACTGGGCGTCGCGCGGTGCACGGGACGGCCTCGCGCGCGGCGACATGTCGCTATCAGCGGTGTGGCTAGTGGTGTACGGGCGAATCCCCCACTAGCCATCTTCGCTCTGGTCGAGCTCTCTCTCTCTCTCTCCTGCGCGCGCGTCTCCCTCTCCGCGGCGCGGAGTCTCGTGCTCTCCCTGAGCGGCTCTCGTTATTTCTCTCTCTCCCACTGCGGCCGCACGGCAGCTGATGCGCGGCTCTGGTGCGCGCGCGTCATTCGCGCCTCGTGTTCGTTCGCGCGTGTTCCAGGCCTCACTCTCTACGTCTGTGTGCGACTCCTGGTGTCGGTGTTTCGCGATTCTTCTGGCTGTACCGGTACAGCAGCGCCCGCGAGGTCCAGCTGACTCGCCTCGGCGCTGCGCGACGACGTCGTCTGCTGCATAGCCAGTGCGGATTCGACGTCTCTCCTGTCCGCTGACAGGAGAGGTTAGGAGCTCCGCAGCTCTCGCGTGTTCCTCGTTCAGTGTCGTGGAAAAACGCCAGAACGAAGGAAACGAGTCCTCAGGGATCGAAGAGGCAGTAGCCACGAGGGAAATAGATCTGGTGACAGGGGGGAAGGGCTAGGTGAAAACAAATCCAGTGACAGAGGTGTTAAGGGAAGCATATCTCCCTTAAGTCACATCAGTGGGGAGCAGTGGTCTCTTGAACATTTTCATCAAGAATGTCAAACGTGCGTAGGTGAAGGCATTGGTTGAACTAATGCTGCTTTAATCTAGCCCAATTCGGGATCCAACACAGCCGATCGAGCATGGAATTGATGTTAGTTCTATAGGCCGATCAAGCAAACTTACTTCCCTCTCTTCCGAAAGTTGAAAGAGAAAATGCGCGAGCACATGCAAGAAATGCTAGCAGTGGAAATCATCAAAATTTTGACTAGTGGTCGATCAAGCCTAGTCATAATGATGCACAAAACGAACGGTAAATATCGATTTTACGTAGACTTCCGTCAACTCAACGCACTGTCTAAGATCGATATGTATCTACTGCTTTATATGAGGATGCTCTATGTTGAAGCTACCCTCCAGTAAATGCTCGGCGAGGTAATCATAATTTTCAAAGTAACCCTAAAAACATTTAAAATTTGGCCTCAATCATAGCATTTAAGAGTAACGCGATTCATGCATTCGCATATATTTGTTCTGTCCCTGATTAGTCCCTGATTACAGCTTGAAGATGACCTCGTTTGCGCTACCAAAACAAAGGCTAAGTCATCCGGGCTAAGACTAACTACAATCGCTTTCGTGCGCGGCTAGACAGCCAAGAACAACGATATTGGTAAGGTTGCAGCACCACCCACTTGTCGACGTTCATCACCGCGAGGTATCTATTTGACCTGCCCTTATCTTTGAAGACAAAAGCAGGGAAGAAAACCAGATAATAATCATGCAGAGGTTGTAGAGGCGAAAAATTCCACCCCGTCACGTAACATGCCAAGAAGGCCTCTGCACAGCTCACTAGATCAGCCAGCAGACTCGTGCACGGACGGCGAGCCAAACGCGAGATAAAACGCGCAGAGAAGGCAGTAAGTTATAATGCGCTAAAGTGCGTCGGGCCCATAAGACCATTCTGAGCTGTTGTTACAGCGAAATACAGCTCTATGCATGATAGAATCTTGCTTACGTATAACTGTAGATCACAAAACATCCCTGAAAGCAGCATTGTTTTGGCACAATCGAGATATCTTTCAATAACTTTTCTGTCACCTATCCTTCGCGACAAGGTGCATAGAGTAGGCTCGTAATCCGGACAATTCTACCGCAGGTAACTTATGTGCCCTGTAATCGAAAACTAGGAACCTATAATCTTAACATGCATGGTACAATATCGAATAAAAATTGGGAATTTGTGGAGTTCCCCTTTGACTGCAAATATTGTATATGTCTACTTTGATACAGTTTCAAGGCATGCATTTTGAAAAAATAGAATTCATAAAAATAATTAAGACTATATAGATTATATTTGCACAGGTTTGAAAAAATGTGTTTAGATATAGACACATAGTGGACAGTGAAAGAGAGGTTAATAAACAAACTTACGTAGTATACATTTGTTTAGTTTTAAGGTCGAAAAGCTCAGTTTCGTCTTGTTCATTTCCTTTCTATCTCTTCTCTTATAACTATAACCATTAGCAATTGCAATTGCGTCGTCCATAACATAAACCAAAATATTGTTGCACATTAACATAGCATTTTTTGCTGCTATGTTATCTAGAAAATGTTTAACCTAAAAATAAAATTCTTTTGTTGTGCTCTCTTGTATTCTCTTCGTCATTTTTAACCTTCTTGAGGATGGTCTTTACGTAGTTATCAGAATTCCAAACTTCTCTTTGAGTGTTGTCACCACACCGGTTTTCTTGATATATGTTCTTTCTTTCTATTGCTAGCAGGTCAATGACTTCTCGTAGCAGGTCAATAACCTTTTGTTTCCGGCACTAGCTAAGACCGCGTCCTTAAGGAGCCATCCTCGCGCGCCTCTTCTTGCATTCTCTCGTGTTACGTGCCACATTTGGTAGTAGTCCACGTCACCTTCATAGCGTCTATCTTTCCTTCCTCGTGCATTTTCCTTAACTGGATCAGTAAAACTTTAAGTTGTTTAGCACGTTCTGCGGTGCGTTTTACGTCCTTTGGTGCTGACTGACATTCCTCGATAAGCTCATCCACTTCCTTTTCTAGCTTTTTTATATAGTCCTCTTCTTCCTTGCGAACTTTTTATGGCCTGAACCTTTTATGGCTTCTTGTCGAGCTTTTTTGTAATCTGCTATTTGTACCATTGACGAGGTGCTGTCCATGCTCCTAGCACTGACAATGCTCGCTAAACTCTCCATACTGGTCGTTCTTGATCCCAGAGATTATCCTCCCAGGCAAAGCTGCGGCACCTTTAAGAAGGACTTACTTTGTTCGTCTATCTTTTCTAGATCTTCCAACGCCTTCGCGAGGCCGTTTTAATCGGCTCGTGCATGTTAGTTCTACCCTCAGCGGACTCGATTGTTTCCTTGATTGTATCCTTCAGGAACGCTAAGTGATCATCTTGTTGTCGTGATTTGAGGGTTGGGAACCCCGATGTCGTTGGTTCTGGCGCCTTTAGTAGGTCCTGCTTATTATTCGCTTTCATTTTCGTTTCCTCCTTGCCTCCCCTACGCACGTGCGCCGTTTAAGCCGTTTCGCCGCTCCCTGGCCACCTGCGTTGTCCCCTGCCTCGCATCCCATAGCGGGCATCCTTCGCCAGTTACGGTGGCCTCAGCAAGGCCCCCCCCCCTGACCGCAGCAGGGCCCTGTTCTGGACGCCATCCGGCACTACTACGGCCAAGAAGATTTTCGCCGGTTGATAGGGCAGCCAGGTCCTGTTGGCTAGACGGACCCGGGCCCCTGTACTATCCGGCAGCCTGGGAGCGCCAGCAACCCAGTTTTCGAGCTGTACCCTCCGTGCTCAGGCTTGAGAGCCCAGCCCGGGAGACTGCGCAGGGCGCAAGCGGCCAAGAGAAACGGCAGTGAGACCGCCCGGTCGCNCCATGGCACTCCCCCTAAGGTCGCAGAGACAGTCCTCCAGTCGCACACGAGGCGACTTTTGTACCGCCCTGCTTGCTCGGGCAGTCCGCGTACGCCAACCCCTGTAGGAAGCGAACTCCCTCCCTGGACACGTTTGTGTGTGTGTGTGTATTTTTTTTCCTTTATAGAGAGAGAGGTTAAAGGCAAATCCATTATGGACGATATGGCACCGACTGGTACCACCTGTGTGGGACTCTCACCCACTAAACCCTTCGCCACTGTTAGTTTTTAACTTCTAACAGCAACGAATCCTCTCCGTCCTCCTTACCGACCCTAGGTAAGATAGACCTGGCTCTTTCTCCGATATGGCCTCCCCGCGGTAACACCGTTGAGTATTGCTTCGCGGGGGGCGCGTGGCTACTGCCCACTTCTGTTGATGTAGTCTTTTATCTCGTCTTTTTCTTACTGCCTCATCCAACCGTCTTCTTCCAGCTGCATCGTCCGGTCGTCTACTTCGTGCAGCATCGTCCGGTCATCCTCTGGACAGACTCAACCCCGACACCTACGTTCCTCTGCATCGGGTGAGGGAGTTTTGGCTCCAACTCTCAGTTACCTACGTTCCTCCGCATCGTTCTGAGGAGCACTTATATCAACCCTCGCTCCTACGTTCCTCTGCATCGGGCAGGGGAGTGATAGCTCAACTCTGTGACCTACGTTCCTTTGCATCAGTCCGAGGAGCGTTTCGTATTTACGACTTAGTGGCTTTCGACTGGCAACTTTTTACTCGATTGTCTCGCCTTGTCTTTCCCTTCTTTTCTCTTCATCCTTTCTGACTTTTTTGAGGATGGTCTTCACGTATGTCTTTATTGCGTACCATCCGGCCTCCGACGTCAGCATAGCTGCCATCATTGACTCCGGCGTCACTCTTGTCTGGAGGTAGCACTCGAGTTCTTCTCGCTCTTGTTGATAGCGCGAGCAGTCGCAGAAGACATGCTCCGCGTCTTCGTTCGCATCCAAACATACTGGGCAGTTTGGACGGTCGTCTATTTTAAATCGGTGCAGGTACGCTCGAAAGCATCCATGCCCGCTAAGAAACTGTGTGAGGTAAAAGTCTACTTCCCCGTGTCTCCTTTCAATCCAGTCCCCTATTTTTGGTATAAGGCGATGTGTCCATCGCCCTTTCCTGCTAGCATCCCATCTTTGTTGCCACTCATCCATTGTCCGTTTCCGCGCGTTGTTCCAGTTTTCTGGCCGTGTGGCGTAATTTCTTCTTTGCTTTACCTCATAGGTCTCCTTCCTTTCCACCACTAGGAGGTCAATGGGATGCATGCCTGCTATAATGCACACCGCCTCATCCGATACCGTACGGTAAGCAGACGCAACCCTTAGTGCACTTCTCCGGTACACTGCCGATATGCTCCGCGCGTAGCTTTTCACCTTCATGGCGTCTGCCCATATTGGGGCCCCGTACAACATAATTGACGTGGTCACACTGGCTAGAAGCAACCTTCGTTTTTGAGTTGGCTCTCCTACGTTTGGCATTAATCGCGATAAAGCAGCGCCAACATTTGCTGCCTTATCCCTCACTGCTTCCAAATGCTGCTTGAAGGTAAGTCTCGCATCGATGGTTATGCCTAGATATTTGATCGTTGGTTGGGAGACAATCTCATGCCCATCTACTGTCAATGTTATTGACTCTAGTTTTTTCCTAGAGGTGATAAGGATAGCTTCGGTCTTGTGGCTGGCTAGCTCTAGGCCTGTTTCTATTAGCCATTCGTGTATTATACGAATTGCCTCGTCCGCTATTTCTTTCACATCTTCGATGTGTTTCGCTACAACTACTACTGCTATGTCGTCCGCGAATCCTATGACCATTGCCCCTTGGGGTAGTGGTAGGCGCAGTACTCCATCGAACATGATGTTCCAAAGCGGTGGACCAAGTACCGAACTTTGGGGGACGCCTTCTATGACTTTATAGGACTTAGTGCCGTTCTCAGTATCATACAGTAAGATTCTGTTCTTTAGGTAGTCGGACATCATCCTCCTTATGTACAAAGGTACATCTTTCTTTCGGAGTGCCTCATGTATTTTGCTCCATTTAGCCGAGTTGAACGCATTTTTTACGTCCAGTGTAGCAATAGCGCAGTACTCCTTTTTGCCTCCTTTCCATCTTGTTCCCTCCACCGCTTTTCGGGCAGTGTGAATCGCTAGGCTAACTGCGTCCAGTGTAGAGCGTTGCCTCCGGAATCCGTACTGGTGTTCTGAAAGTCCTTCTGATATTTCTATAGCTTGATCCATTCTGACGCAGATTATACGTTCCAGGATCTTGCCCGGTGTGTCCAGCATGCAGAGTGGTCTGTATGACGTAGCGTCGTCAGGTGCCTTCTTTCCCTTTGGTAATAGCACTAGGCGCTGTTTCTTCCGGTTAGTGGGAAATATCTCTTCCTCGATACATGTGTTGTACAAGTCTACGAAAGTCTCCAGGTGTGCGTGTATAGCATGCTTCAGTGCAATATTGGGTATGGCATCCAGCTCCGGAGCCTTGTTGTTTCCTACTCTTTTGCAGGCCATTTGCAGCTCCTCCGTCGTTATCTTGGGGATATCTTCTTGGTTTGTCCATGCTTCAGTAACACCTGTCTCATCCCATTGTCCGGGGAACAGTGTAGTCACGACCCGGTTTAAGAATTCCGGGCACTTGGGAGGGGGTACACGACCTCCCTTAATTTTCGTCATAACAATTTTATATGGTCGACCCCAGGGATCTTGGTCTACCTCGTCCTGTAGCTCCTTTAAGCAACGCAGCTTACTGTCGCGTATTGCCTTTTTCAGCTTACGTTTAGCCTCCTTCACTTCCTGGTCGCAAGCGTCCACTACTTCCTGGCCTCTTCCAGTTCTGTAGAGTTTTTTCCTAGCTCGCTGTTCCCGTCTCCTAGTCTGATGGCATTCACTACGGGCCGTAGCAATATCATCATTCCACCAGTATACTGGCGGCCGTCTATTATTTGCCACTCTTCGAGGCATAGCGGCGTCGCAGGCTCGGGCAATGTTTTCCATCATCTGTTCTGCCTTGTTGTTCGCCGTTCCAGACAGTTGCAGTTCCTCTAGTGATAACAGGAACATTTCCTTATCATAATTCTTTGTTTTCCAGCCGACTCTATTGGTCGTTGTACTCGCACTGGATCCCTGCTTTGGTTTACCTACCTCCATTATTATGGCCTGGTGGTCACTATGTGTGTAGTGTTCACTCACCCTCCACGAGCTAACTGAACCGGCAAGGCCGCTGCTAACAAACGTTAGATCTACAATAGACCCTGTTTCTCCTCTTCTATAGGTGTGAGTGCATCCTTGGTTGACGAGGACCAAGTCCAGGAGAGCGAATGCTTCAAGGAGCACCCGTCCTCTTTGGTTTGTCCTTAGGCTGCCCCACTCTACAGCCCAGGCATTGAAGTCGCCTGCGATCAGTACCGGTTTTCTTCCTATCGCATCTTGTACAAGCCAGTCTAGCAGTTGTTGAAACTGCTCGATTGGTGCGTTGGGAGGAGCGTAGCAGCTGTAAATATGTACGCCTGCTACCTTCACGCGCACAAATCCTTCTTCGCGGGCCATCATTCTGCTCTGGAAAGCAGCGTTACCGCATGCCCAGATCGCTGCCTTGCCAGTAGCGTCCATATCCCACGTTGGTTCGTCTAGGTCCCTGTATTGTTCGCATACAATTGCTACGTCAACTTCTGTCTCGCGGACATACTGATTTAGTAGGTCTTGCGCTGTCTCACAGTGATTTAAGTTTAACTGCACTAGTTTCATTTTCTTCGTTTTTCAATGGCTTCTACTGCAGCACGGTAAGCTGGGCATGCGTAGCTACCAGCTGCATGGTCTTTATTTCCTCCTGTGTCTCCTTCTTTGCAGAGTACACAGTTGGGTATATTCTTACAGTCCTTCGCTTTGTGCCCGTCTATTCCACACTTATAGCTGAGCCCACTCCTATCTACAGTTACTGTGCAGTTTCTGCCGATATGGCCAAAACCGAGGCACTTGTAGCATCTAAGTGGACTTGCGTTTTTTACCACTTCCCTTATTCTGCAGACAACCCAGCCGATTTTAATTTTCTGCTTGGCTATCATCTTTCGTGCCATCTTTACTGGCATTTGAATGATGGCAGTCTGCGTGTCGCCATATGCTTTCTGCAGTGACTTTACCACCGTCTCATTTAACCATTGATAGATCATCACCTGGTGACTCTCTGCGTAGTGCTTCCACTACGTCCTCCTTGCACGTTAGTATATCCAGGTCTTTTATCTCGAAGGCCACTAAGTCTTCCAGGGTCTTTATTTTAGTATCCTCTCCAAGCACTTCTTTCACAGCTTGTCGAAATTGCAACGTCTTTCCTTCCGCTGTGCGTTGGAGTTCCAGCAGCAAGTCTCCGGTTGCTGTCCTGCGTATCCTATTGATACTATCACCAAGCATCGTCAGTTTGGGCTCCGCTTTCATCTTCCTTAAGATGTCGGCATACGACGTTCCGTCCTCAGCCTTTATGATGAGGGCCTCCGGCCAGGTTGGTCTTGCCGGTGGTGGCTTGCGTTTCTTGCCGCCTTTTGGATCTCCATTTGCGCTGCCTCCCTTTCCGGCTTCTTTTTCTATTTTCTTCCTGGTCTTCTTCGTTTCCACCTTTTGCCATGCCGTCGTTATCCCTGACGGGGTTTCTGGCAGCTGTGGCGTGTCGGCAGTTGTCGTCTCCTGTCGGTACTGCAACCTCTTTTCCTCATCTTTCTTCTTTTTAGAGGAAATCTCTTGTTCAGGTAACCGCTCCTTTCTCTTCTTCATACTGCTGGGTGTGAACGGGCTCTGTGGCTGGGCAAGCGTTAGCGTCGGCCTGGCGCTCGTCTTGCTCTGTAGCATCAGTCTAAAACTCTCCATTATTTTTCTCGTTCCTTCCCTTGCGCTGGTAAAGCGTTTCATGGTCGACTGCACCTGCTTCAGGTCCCTTTTCACGCACTTGTGGAAATTGTGTGCAGTGAACGCAACTCCGTAGGCGCTTTCAAGGCGTTCCTCGATGGCATCCAGCAGCTTTTGCTCAGTACTTGCGGCTGCCTGGATTCTATCCCAGGTATTGAGCATTCTCCTGTTNGCATTCTCCTGTCTTCGTCGCCAAGTTTTTCCAGACTGTTGTTATTGTCTGGTTTCTGAGTGAGTGACCCAGTTAACCCCTTGTGAATTTGGCTCGCCCCATTAGCCATGGGGCCAGCAGCCTCTAAGTGAGTTTGGATTGTGTATACACTACTTTGCCATCCTAGTGCGTACCTTCCCAAATCCTCTTGTATCCTTCTTTCAGGTTCGTTTTGATTCTCCATGTTGTAAACATTTTCATCATCCCGGCATGTGTCCGACCCCTTGGATCCCCCCGTCTATGGAGGCAGCTGACATGGCCCCGATACCTGACCGAAGGCGGTGCCAGATTGGGTACATCATACCAGGATATAGCACGCGCTGTCGCACTAGCCCACCTCTGCTCTCTCGAGCCCTTCACCCCGAACCAAAGTGGTTGGCTCTCTGGAGAGTTTCCGGCAGGCGTCTCACGACAGCACACACTCGCTCGAGCCGTTTGGCCGGTACTAGCTCGGTAACCAGCCGCCCGTCTTGCCGTCAGCAGAAGCCAAAGATGGTTCAGGTCATTTTGGCGCTCAGCTTCGGATCGCCCCCCTTCAGGATCTCCCTTTGGCAGCTCACGGGTCGCACCGCACGGCAAACACGGCGTGTGTGTGTGTGTGTTTGTGTTTGAAACTCATTTTATATACGACCTTGGTACACAACATACATGCCGTTCTTGATATTTTATAACGGAATGGAAAAATTATTTAGAAATGAGGTAAGGCACAGAGAGGATTATTATAAATGATGTGGATTTATTCGTCTTCAATATGTATAGCTTTCATGCGTCGCGCACACCATGTGTATTCGGCGACGGCTCGAACCCAAGAGAGCTATGTGCGAGACTCGTATAGTCTCGGCATCGCTAGTAGTCATGTGACTTACACGCATATCGCGAGAGGGGATACTTGCATGTGTGCGTCCCACCACACACTCGTTAGCGCGCTCACTCATTCTCACGCGCTACACACTATACCTTACTAGCTACACTTTCTGTACAGTGCACTATATTTCAACACGCCTCCTCGGACTGTACGGAAAGTATATTTTTCAATACATTTAATTTATCTCTAAACTTTTCAAACTTTAGTTTACATAACAACTTGGTAAAGATATCCGCACCATTTTCATTAGTATCAATTTTACAAACTTCAATCAAATTTTCTTTTACGCTCTCATGTACAGTATGATACTGTATTGCAATATATTTTGAATGCTTTGTCATGTTTTCATTTTTAGCAATATTTATTGCACCTGAATTATCCTCATAAATTTTTATCGGTTCTTTTACAATTATTCCCGAAAATTCTTACCAACTCTCTGATATATTCTAATTCGCTTACAACTTCTGATAATGCTACATACTCTGCGTATGTTGACGCTTTAGTAATATTTTTTTTTTGTTTTCTTGACTTCCAGTCAATTACATTTTCGAACATTCTTATAACATAACCTGTCGTAGATTTCCTATCAATAATATCGCCAGCCCAATATGCATCCACGAAGCAGTCTATAGTATTATTACAATTTTCCTTTCTTTTATAGTTCAAACATAAGTCTTTCGTTAAATACAAATATTTTAGTACTTTTAAAGCATATTTCCAATGACTCTGGTCATAACAATTTTGATACCTACTTAAGTAGTCTACACTAAAACTTATAAATAAATATAAATCTGGTCTCGTATTCGACCTTATGTACAACAAAGCACCTATCAAGTTTCTATACTTAATATTTGACTCGCAATTTTCAGACTTCTCAAGTTTCAAGTTTGTCTCCATAGGAAAACTGTACAATCTACTATCTAATATTTTATATTTTTCAGCTAGAGACTTGATATATTTCGTTTGACTTAGTTTCATTTTACATTTATTGTAGTCATAATGTTTATACTAAGATATTCTTTAATTTTTCCTAAATCTTTCATTTTGAATTTATCTGACAATTTTCTTAATATTTCGAATTTTTTCCTTACTTTTACTACAAATTAATAAATCATCTACGTAAATCAAAATATAAATGCCATCATTCTCTTTTTCTTTTTTGTATAAACAGAGATCTGAATTACTTCTCTTAAATCCTTATTTCTTAACAATTTATTCATTAGCACTTTCTTCAAACTTTGAATTTTTTTCTTGCTTTTACAACAGATCAATAAATCATCTACATATAACACAAGATATATAACATCATCTCCTTTTCCAGAGGTATACAAGCAATTATCAGCATTGCTTCTTTTAAATTTTAGTTTCGCTAAGTATTCATCAAAACATTCGTACCATGGTCTCGGACTTTCTCGTAGTCCATACAATGCTTTTAACAATTTACAAACTTTGTTCGTTCCGTCATGGTAACCTTTTGGTTGATTTACATATACCTCTGAGCTTACTTTACCATTTAAAAATGTTGTAACAACGTCCATCTGTTCTATAATTAATCCGAATTGACAACAATAACAAAACAAAATTTTCAATGTTTGCGTTTTTGCTACTGGAGCGTATATGTCATCAATACCATTCGTTTGTTGGAAGGCTCTTACTACTAACCTAGCCTTAAATATATCATCAGATTTTTTCGTATAAACCCATTTTACATCTAGTACTTCTTTTCCTTTTTGCCTCTCAACTAATTTCCATGTTTAATTTTCATACAAACTACACATTTGTTTATCCATTGCAATTTTCCAACTATCGCATTCATCGCTATTCATCGCCTCCTCAAATGTACAAGATGTATCTACTCAACAATAATATACAGATACTCTATTAGTACTATTTTCCAGATATCTTATCGGACTCTTTTTTGCACGTGTTGATCGACGTGGAGTATTCGGTTTCAAACTATTTTTATCATTACTCTTTAACTTTGTTTGTTCTTTTTCGGTTACACTTTCATTTTCATCTGCGCTATCAAGTACATCATCATCAATTTCGCTTTCGAACTCATGTTCACTTCTCTTACTCGACTCGAGAGTCGGAGTACGGAAAGAAATATTTTCGTCGTCATAATCAAGGCCAATACATTTTTCGTCTGATTCAACAACATTAACATGTCTATCTACTGTTACTTTACCGTTTAATAAAAGTCTATAACCTACTTCACTGTAACCTAGTAAAATTCCCATTTCAGCATTTTTATCCCATTTCGAACTTCTCTTTTGTTCTGGCTTTCTTACAAAAACTTTACTACCATATGGCTTTAAATTTTCAACATTTGGCTTTTTTCTAAAAAATATCTCATATGGAGTTTTCTTTTCAATCGTGTTAGCTAAAGTACGATTTTTCAAATACGTCGCAGCACTAATTATTTCTGGCCAATATTTTTTATCTACTTGTGCCTCATCCAATAAACATCGCGCCATTTACATGATAGTTCGATTAAACCTTTCGGCAGTACCATTCAATTCATGTACGTACGCTGGGCAATTATTTATATAAATGTCGGGCGCGCCAGGAAGGCATGAAGGAAAGAACGAAGGGGTCACCAATGTCGGGCGACGAGACCCGACAGAAAGAGGGGAGAGGAAAGAGGTGGCGTTTTGTCGGGAGCTACCATCTGGACTCATCAGTAAGGCTGTGATGGTAACCCTGCCTTAGACGCATAGGGTGGTCGGTAAGTCCGGGTGCTGGAGAAGCGCCGCAGTGGATTTATATATTGATCGGCAAGATGTCTTGCCATTTGCGGGAGAGGACCGAACCCTAGCGACGTAGTGGGGAACTAGGATCCCTACATAAATACCTTTTTCTTTTGCGAATTTAAAAAATCGATTGCTTAGGTATTCTGTCCCATTATCGCATCGTATTGTTTTTACTCTTTTACTTGTTAAGTTTTCTACTTCATTTACGTACTTTATCATACAATCATACACTTCATCTATGGTTTTTATGCAGTAAATTTTGGCTATTTTGCTGTAATCATCGATAAACAAAACAAAATATTTTTCACCGTTTGGACCCGGGGTCTTGAAGCTACCACAAACATCAGTGTGTATAACCTCTAAGATATCTTTCGCTCTTGTTCTGTTATTTTTAAATAGTAAATTACGCATTTTATTCTCTATGCAAATTTTGCATTTTAATATTTCCGATTCAAACTCAGTTGGAATACCTGTCAACAACTGTTTTCTACTCAAAAAATTTAAATAGCCAAAACTCACATGTCCTAGTATTCTGTGCCACTTTTCTTTTTTACTCAGTTTACCATTAATATACTCAGCATTGTTTTTTGTTTGATTTCCAATCTACTCGTGATTTTATATGTACGATTTTCTTTACTTTATACGCTACTGCTATCAAATTTTTTTTTTCATCAATTATTTTTGCTAAATTACCTTTCGAGACAATCGTGTTACTATCAGTTAATTTCCCGTAACTAATTTAATTTGTATTCATCTCTCTAACGTATAAAACGTTTTTAGGCACGACCGCGACACGGAAGTGCCTTATAGTTTCGTGTGCGAAATGTGTACCATGCGATATCTCGCACAATTTTCGACCGATCGGGCTGAAATTTTAGGAGAAGTCTCCTTTCGCAAAAGCTAAAAAACTATTTTTTTTTATCCCGATCCTCTACGTCGTTTTGAAATGCGGGCCCAATTTGTTCGATTTTTAAGCTTATTTTTTAATACAAATTTTCCTGTGATGCGATTATCTCGGAGAAACTTTAATCAATCGGGCTGAAAATTCGTGTGCAAACTTCTCTCATAATAGTAAGCTGACGGTCCTATTTTGGGCTTGATCCAGCACGTATACGCAGAATGCGGGCACCTCAAAAAATCGCTAAAAACGGTTTTTTGGCTGTAACTCGAAGTTAGCTTTCATGCGTCGCCGCACACCATTGTGTATTCGGCGACTGCTCAGACAAGAGAGCTGAGGTGCGAGACTCGATATAGTCTCGCATCGCTGAGCATAGTGACTTACAGCATATCTGCGAGAGGGCCCGGAGCCGAACTTGATGGGTGGTCCCACACACATCGTTAGCGCGGCTCATCATTCTCACGCGCTACACACTAGTACCTTACTAGCTACACTTTTGTACAGTGCACTATAGTGCAACACGCCTCCTCGGGACTGCTACGGAAAGTATATTTTTTTTCAATACATTTATTTAGCTCTTAACTTTTAAACTTAGTTTACATACAAAACTTGGTAAGATTCGCACCATTTTCATATAGTATCACATTTTACAAACTTCAATCAATTTTTTTCACGCTCTTCATGATACAGTATGATATGTATGCAATATATTTGATGCTTTTGTCATTTTTCATTTTTAGCATATTTATTGCACAATGAAGTATCCTTTATAAATTTTTATCGGTTTTTTACAATATTTCCCGAAAAATTTTACCAACTCTCTGATATATTCTAATTCCGCTTACAACTTCTGATAATGCTACATACTCTGCGTATGTTGAGCTTTAGTAATATTTTTTTTTGTTTTCTTGACTTCAGTCAATTACATGTTTCGAACTTCTTATAACATAACCTGTCCGTAGATTCCTATCAATAATAGTCGCCAGCCAATTATGCAATCCACGCGAAGCAGTCTATAGTTTATACAATTTTCTTTCTTTTATAGTTCAACATAAAGTCTTCTCGTTAATACAATATTTTACGTACTTTTAAAGATATTTCCAATGATCTGGTTAACAATTTTGAATACCTCTTAAGTAGTCTACACTAAACTTATAAATAACATATAAATCTGGTCTCGTATTCGACCTTATGTACAACAAAGCACCTATCAAGTTTCTATACTTAAATAGTTGGACTCGCATTTCAGATTCGCCAAGTTTCAAGTTTCTGTCTCCAAGGAAAACTGTACCAAATCGACTATCTAATATTTATATTTTTCAGCTAGGAGACTTGATATATTCGTTTGATTAGTTTTCATTTTACATTTATTGGAGTCATAATGTTATATACTAAGAATTCTTGTAATTTTTCCTAATCTTTCATTTTTGAATTTATCTGACAATTTTCTTATATTTCGAATTTTTTCCTATACTTTTACCTACAAATTAATAAAATCATTACGTAAATCAAATATAAATGCCATCATTCTCCTTTTTCTTTTTTGTATAAACAGACGATCTGAATTACTTCTCTAAATCCTTATGTCTTAACAATTTATTCGATTAGACACTTTCTTAAATTTTAATTTTTTTCTTGCTCTTACAACAGATCAATAAATCTCTATCATATAACACAAGATATATAACATTCATTCTTTTCCAGAGGTATACAAGCAATTATCAGCATTCGCTCTTTTAAATTTTAGTTCGCTAAGTATTCATCCAAACATTCAGTTACCATCGGCTCTCGGACTTTCTCGGTAGTCCATACCAATATTGAAGACTTAGAATAAATCCACATCATTATTTATTGTAATCCTCTGCCTTACCTCATTTCTAAACAATTTTTTAGAACTTATTTTTCGGGCTCAGGAACCTCGAAAATATCAAAACTTTTATACAGGAATATACTTTTTGCATTGCAAATTCCGCAAAATATGATTATTAGAGAGTAATTACGTAAATAATAAATATTTCTGCCAAAATATGTAGTTCTCAAAGCTGCTGCTGAGATACATACATGTTTACATGTATACATGTATACTGACATCATTCTTTCTCTCAGGCATCGTAATAGCATAGCCTTTGTTAGGACCGACGGCAGATACTAAGCAATGTTTTACGTGTACACTATTGCTACGTAGAACAGTATATAGACATGTCCGCCGTAAAGGCACAAGCACATACACACACACTGAACTGCACACAATACGGAACAGACATGATTTTGCTATGAAGAGTCTTGCTAAAATGATCATTTGATACAGGAAGATCAATTTTTATCCTTCGAGCTGCCAGAAGCTCTCAATCGTTTAAACGAATCATTAGCAAACAGAATTTTTAAAACGATATTACTTAAAAAATATTGCAATAATTATTATAAATCTTGTACTTTTGTGCAAGATGTAACCTTAACTTTATTTTAAAAAGGTTTTGAAAATCATGTCTGTTTTAAGGGGAGGTCGTAGCCAGAATGTCGGAAAGGTAGGGTTCTACCATACCGCCAAATAAATTTTATGTTATAAATAAATAATAAAGCACATGCCAAACAAAGTCACTGTGGCTACGTGTTCTTATCATTGCTACGAATCTTTATCACTTGGAATATCGATGATTAATAACGTATTTTCGACAAACAACGGAAAATACGTTTTGAGGTGAGACAAAATGCATATCAATAGCACCGCAGCTTGTTTCGTATTTACTGCACTAGCCAAGCACTGCACTTCACAAACTTTTGTGGATAAGGGTTCCTTATACGATTAAATAAGTTGACGTATGCAAATCTGCTCGAATATTTCAACAATATTTGCAAACAACGAAAAATACGGCACGAGGTGGACGAGCTGCACGACGGCCATGATAATTAAAGTTGACAATACTGAAATCAGATGGCGCTACTAATACTTTCCGACTGCATATTCCCATTTTCTCGCGTCTTCATGATCAAAAACGGCGGATGATAGCAGCACGAGTGTAACTCATTGTCAATAAGGAATAAGAAGAAGATGATAACACAGTGACGCTTGAGAGCTATGGATCGATATAAAAAAATTGTTTATATGAGATCAATAAAAATTTCGCTCCAATTTTGGAACCCCATATCCAATGCTTGCAACTTTTAATACAGGTCACAAAAGAGAGATTTCATAAGCCTTCTCCTTGAGTATACCTGTTTTGATCTACTAGGTGAGAGCACACATTCGTGCTCACCGAGCGCTGTTTGCCTTTTGGTGCATGTCTTCATGCGCAATATCAAGTTCAAGAACTCATGTTGGTGTACAGTGTGAGAGCATCCACCAAACAGCAACTGTGGCTCTCACGCCGTAGGGCCTTGCACGCTGCAATCTTAATCTAACAACACTTTGGTGCACTATTTTTCATCAGGTATTGCTTATCGCTAGTCTTTTGGCTCATGTATTTATGCACACTATACTATTTAAAGATTTGGTGCACTATTTTTCATCAGGTATTGCTTATCGCTAGTCTTTTGGCTCATGTATTTATGCACACTATACTATTTAAAGATGTATTCGTATTAGTTAAAGATGTAGTTTTATTATTACAGCCATAGATGTACGGTGTGAGAGCAGTTGCTAAGCACGAAAATTGGCTCTGACACCTTAGAGTCTCTTCGATGGAACCATGATGAACATTATATAAAACACATGCAAACAAAATAAAGAATATGAATAATACTTTCTCTGGAGTAAAAGGGTTTTACCATTTTTCTAAAGAGCATGGATTTGCGCGCGCCAAGTGCTGCAATCATACGTAGGGCCTTTTTAGCTGTGATCCTACTCAAATTATTGTGACAATATGCTTTCATAATTAACGAACCCGTTATGCAAAAGCGCAGTACTAAATTTAAGGACACCTACGTACTTTGTTCGAAATCATTACGTATTTAACTATCACTTAATCTGAAAATGATATTGGTATTAGATATATCTTCAGATCATATCAATGTCTTTATTACTAACGTCTTAGCCTATAACACGAATCAAATTGCAAATGAACTATTCATTTTATATACTTTATTTGTATTGGCAATACATTTTTATTTATTATAATACATTTTATAAGTTTACATAAAACGCCCAAGTGGCCAAAACATAGGGTTCATATAGGACTGTGCATTTAATGGTACTTGCCCAGGCATTTGTATGGGCACTGGTCCAATCATCTGCATGGGATTTCGTACAGGCATTTGTAAATTAAACGCTTGCGGCATTGACATTGCTGTTTGGAACTGAATTGGTGCTTACTGCGGCGGATATTGCTGCATGGTTGACGCCGGTGTTACAGCTGGAGCTGCTACTAAAGATGCGACTGGTGTCGTTATTGCAGATATCATGGTTGCCGGTGCTGTCGCCGCTACTGCCGGAGTCACTGTTTGGGCTTTCACTTTCTTGTGAAGTTCATACATTTGCTTTAAAAAAAATATCATAATTATTATTGTATAGTGACAAGATGCAGAAAATTTCAAATTGTACTTATATTCGACTTACAGTTTTTAAGTTTTTTATATCCACGTTGACACTATCCTGATATTTTTCTCTACTCCAGTACGGACAATTATATCGATTGTAGTAACTTCTTCCTCGACGACCACCGCGTTCATATCGGTAATAGTTGCGAGCACCGGGCTCATCACCAGCGGCTTCTCCAATTTCAATAGCTTCGGGCTGTGGTCCATTGTCTGAATGATAAAGTAAAATATATATATATATATATATATATGTATATATATATATATTACTACACACACACACACACACACACACACACACACACACACACACACACACACACAAATACAACGTTTATAAATAAATGTTTGCTTTGATAAAACTCTAAGTTTGTATGTAAAAAGCTTGCAACGAACAATTGCCTTCGGACTTGAAACAGTAAAAACTATATTTACAACTCTAAATAATTATTTCTGTTGTCTTTTTAGATCACCTACTTTCTCATGCAGATGATAAACACATATAATAAGAACACTAAAATTGACCGCTTCCAAGGTCACAACTCTTTTCTACTTTGAAACAGTAGGTTGTATCTTGTCAATATACAAGTTAATTTTACGAATTACCTTCTTCAATATGTTCATCGTGTCCCCGACCACGACCACGACCACGACCACGACCACGACCAGGACCACGGCCACGACCACGGCCACGACCACGACCTTGTACGCCGCCCCGTGCGTTATGTCCTTCGTTATTGCCATCTTGGTTGTCGACTCTTGCAGCTTGACCTTCATCATCATCGCGAGGCGCATCTTCGATTTCGTCAACTGCAGGATCTACCATTGCGCCACGTCCTTGATTACGTCCTTGACCACGCCCTTGGCCACGTCCTCGGCCACGTTGCTGGGCGTCATTGCCATCTTGGTTGTCGGCTCTTGCAGCTTGACCTTCATCAGCATCGCCAGGCGCACCTTCGATTTCGGCAACAGCAGGATTTACAATTGCGCCACGTCCTTGACCGCGTCCTTGTCCACGTCCTCGCATGAGTCCTCGGCCACGTTGATGGACATTATCACGTCGTTCCTGCTCGATATTGCCCTAAAACATAAAAGAATACGCATGTTCATCCTACATTTTTAACTTGCTTACTATTTAGAAAGACAAACAATTTATGAATTTATTCGTTGCAGAAGAAAAAGAAACATATACCTCATTATTTATCTCTAATCTTTGTCGATCCTGTTCGTACTCGTCATTCTGAAAAACGTGAATAATAATTTTATTAAAATAAATATGTATGGTTAATTTGTTTATGCATTTCTAATAATAATATGAGTTGTTACTTCATCTTGCATTCTGTACAGTAGCACAACCGGAGCGTTTCCCAGGTCTGCTGGAAGGCTTCTGCGTGCGTTGGGTACTACAATATAAATTTAAAACATTAATTTACCAATATGAAACAATTAAGGAGATAGCTGACGCTCTTCGATTACGGCCAAAGTGAAAAATAGAATTTTATTTCTATATTTATCATTCGTTTAATTCTAAATATAAGCTATATTAACTCGAGGACACCTTAAAAAAAAAAAAAAAAAAAATTTCTGTACTGCGTGTATGAAAAAATATTTTTTAAGTAACTATGTAGTTCTGTATATACAATACATTATTTTGTCAACGTTAAATACAATAAATACAAGAAAATCACCCTGGTAGAAAGTTAACGGTAAAAATTTGCTATCACGTTAAGGCCCAGCTAAGTGCTTTTGCTGATTCTCAACTGAAACTAAGCTGAAACTCAGCTGCGAGAATCCGCTTTACAGCAGTTAATATTCACATAAGATTGGCAACCTAACCTTAAATAATCCTGCATACATAAACCTCTAATACATGACCACAGTCAACACTCACTCACAAACTATTCTGGGATAAATATATATGAATATTAAAAAAATCAGGTGTAATCTATTTGTTCAAGATTACCAACGATGAAGTCAGGATAATATGATCTTGATAGTTATTTCCAAGTCATTGTTCGAGTCAGGCATAGGCACTATCTAACATTATGATATATGATAACTGAATATCAGCTTAATCGTTAACATAAGCTGAAATACCGTTTATATTTCTACCAGGGCAGGGATTCAAAATAACTTTTGAAAAGGCTGTTTGTACTAGCAAGTAATTTATGTTCTTAGCAGTATCATTGCTCAATTTTCTACTAGGGATCAAAATAACATTTTTAATTAAATTTTTCTTAAAATCCTATATTGATAACCTAAAAATAAAGATCAGTTATAAACAAAATTATTTTACGCGTGGTCCGATGAAAAATGAAATATAGGTTAGGAAGTGAAAAACGAGGTTACGGCAGGCATAATAAACTCAATAATTATATTTTTCTAATCTATAAAAAAACTATTATATTTCAAGAACGTTGATCTTGCTTTTTTGAATGGTAAGGCATGAAGAATTACAGAAATAATTACGTACACATAGAGCTAATGGCATTGAACTTTTGAATCGAAACTTTCTAACCTAACAAATATGGTACAACAGCTATCATTTTGTACTCTACTTTTTCATTAAATAATGAATGATAATCAGCAATGACTATCATTTATAGCCCATGACTACCTTATCACAATTAGATTAATTAAAATTCGATATTAAAATACTTACGAAGTCTTCTCTCCATGACGGTGCGTCGAAGAAAAAAAGAGCAAGCGACCTTTATGACAATCTCCTCTAGTCTCCTTCTTCTTCTTTATTCGCGCGGGAAGGACATTTACAGGAATGAGCCTGTTATACCACAAGCTAGTGAATCGTATCTCGTTTCGTTCACAGTTCCACGAAAACAGCAGCGCCAAACGGGATTTGTATGTATTCATTAGGCGGGAAATTCAAAATTAAAAAATTAACGTAGAGAATTAAAAGCATTATAAATATGTTTTTAAGGTTCAATTATTTCTCTATTCTTGTTATTCAACGCCTTCTTACTAAATACGGAAAAGAAATTTTTTGTAATTACATGTCATAATTTGTAATGGATAAATCAAAAAGATTACATTAATCCAAACACATTTCTTAACTTTGATTTAGTGCGAATTGCGTTAATTTGCCATTCCCGTTATCAATTGTATTTGTGAGTAACACATTGTTATATGCATGCAAGTATATTATTTTTGAATACGATATAACCTGACAGGGTTTTGCTTGAACAGTATAAACTTGTAAAACTTCCACTATTATTTTATACTTCCGTAATTTCAACTTTCTAGGTGTACGGCGGAAGAGCATCCGCCGAGCAGCAACTGTGGCTCTCACACCGTATAGACTCTCCTCAATAAATACATGAAATATCATGTCTCGAAAGCCCTGATGCAACTATCTTCTTGTCCTGTGCATATGCAACACTCAATATCACAGAGGTCACAAAAGAGAAGTCTTATAATTATATAAGTCTTCTCTTGGAGTTTTCTACACTACGGTGAGAGAGCAGACATTCGTGCGCACCGAGTGCTCTCACGCCGTAGGGCCTTGCACGCTGTAATCTTAATCTAACAACACATTGGTGCACTATTTTTCATCAGGTATTGCTTATCGCTAGTCTTTTGGCTCATGTATTTATGCATACTATACCATTTAAAGATCCCTATTTATTCAGAGTTTTATTATTACAGCCGTAGATGTACGGTGTGAGAGCAGTTGCTAAGCACGAAAATTGGCTCTGACACCTTAGAGTCTCTTCGATGGAACCATGATGAACATTATATAAAACACATAAAAACAAAATAAAGAATATGAATAATACTTTCTTTGGAGTGAAAGGGTTTTACCATTCTTCTAAAGAGCTAGCCAAGTATACAATTATACAATACAAAATATCGAGCATAATTTGATAGTTAGAGATAGTTACATAGAGCATAATATGTCGTCACGTTGAGGGGGCGCCATATTTTCAGGTTTGATCGTGTCAGTTTGCTACGAACCTCATCATAACTCGCGTGAATAAGTATACCTTATATACTATTCTCGCTGAGCAAGCTTTCGCAAGTTTCTGACTTATCTCAACATTACTTGTCTGAATATATCGTGTAGGTACAATTCTTGATAAAGATATTAATTATAAAATTGCAGTAGTTTGTGTTGAACATTAATTTTTACTGGCCGTAAATATCATTTTTTTGTTATCTGTATTTATTACGGATTATTGGAGAAATGGCTATCGGAAAGTATTTATGTCCCACCTCAAAAAGGAAGTCTAGAAACAAAAAGCGTACAAAAAGGTTTGATATTATTGTAATGTGCATATTTCCTTATTCACTCATATTAAATCAGTAACATATAATTACTTAGTTACTTTACTTAACTCATAAATTCTAGCGTCGTTTTTTTCGATCACATGTTCTGTTTTTTAGGTTAGATTAACTAACAGCAATTAACTAAGCAATATTAACTTGAGGATTTTTTCGACATTTCAATATCTTTTGATTATTTTCTGAAAATAAATGTTGTAATTTATTAATGCTTGTGTAAACATTGTATACATTTCTATAATTTATTTATATTTCCGTAAGTTAGTAACTATTCTGCTTTTCTCTCGTATTGTAAACTTTACACTCGGTCTACAAAACCTCATGTTACGTCCTTGATATACGATATATAGTTAAATAATTGCTTTCGTTAGAGTTTTTAATGTATTTAGGTACATTTTTTTAATATATACATTTTTCTGCAAAAGTTTATTAAAAATGAAATGCTATTTGATAATTTTTTTTATTTAGACGTGTTGATGGAAGAATAACCAACTCTTTGGCCAACAATTTTGCGAGACGATGCGTGCAGAAAGTTGCTAATGAAGGTAAGTATAGTTTATGGAATCCCGAGATTAACGATATTGTCGTTAATATTCCTGCATGTAAAACAATTGAAAGTCCTGAAACATTCACTGAAAACAACTGTCAAGAAATGACATTTAATGCTTCTCACATCTCTCATAATGATAAAAGCAATGATCTCTTGCTTACTGATGTTGGTGATTTTACTAAGGAAGCACAATTTGAAAATAATTATTGTAAATCATCATTCAGGAGTAATTATAAATCAGAATCATTTTTTGATGAACAGTTGTCAGATAAAAATAATAAAATTGTTTTCAAAGATGACCGTACAAAAGAAAAAAAAAATATTACAGGACACGTTGACATCGAAAATGATACTAAGAAAAGATCGGTTTTCTCAAAAGTGTTTATGTCATTGATTTGCCTATGTGCTTTGTTATTGTGCATTTTTAAATTTTTTATGTCTTTTTACAGCAACAACCTATCATTAGCAAATGATTATAAATTATGCAATCAAAGACTTCGAAAGATGCGACAATTACTAAAAAAATTAGTAAGAAGGCAAAGAAAAAGTATTTGTAACAAAAACAAATTAATAAATAAACGTAACAAATGCAAGAATGATTCAAAAGTAAGGGTTACAAATAAATATTGCAATAAATTTAGAAACTTCATTGAAGGTAAAATAAATGGCCGCCGCATTGTTGATTTTAATTACATTTGGAGCGAACTGCGGGATAAATTGCAATGTCATGAATCGAAAAAGTGTCGATTGGAAGATTGGGTATTCCAAAAAGAAACAAACTTTCATGGGGGTCTGCGATCACAATTCATTTTTCAATGTCGGAGATGTAATAGGGAATGTCGTGTATGGTCAGAAGACCTATCCGATAATCGAATGGAACTTAATCTAGCTTCCGTCCTGGGTACCTTGGTAGAAGGTATTGGTTACACACATGTCGATGGATTATTAGCTTGCATGGGCCTTTCTTACATTACTGATAAGACATTTAAATATCACCAAGAAAAGCTTCTTATGCATTTAGAAAAGATAAGCGCTGAAAGTATGAAGAAAGCTAATGAAGAAGAATGGAAATTAGCCAAGGAAGCTGGTGACGTTGATAAAAATGGTATACCCTTTATTACTGTAATAGTTGATGGTAGTTGGCTAACCAGATCATACGGTAATAAGTATGATTCTTTATCTGGTTTAGGGGCAATTATCGGACAAAGGACAGGAAAAGTTTTATATGTCGGCATCAAAAATAAATATTGTACAAAATGTTATAGGGCAGAAAAACAAGGTCTAACTCCAAAAAAACATAAATGTTATCGAAATTTCCCTTACTCATCATCCTCAACATTAATGGAATCACAAGCCTTAGTCGAGGGTTTTCAGCAAAGCGTAAGTGAACATAACTTAATATATAAATATTTTGTTGGGGATGGTGACAGTAATTTTCATAAGACTTTAATTGACGCAAACCCGTATAGAGAATTTAATATTGTACCTCGAAAAATAGAATGTACAAATCATTTGTTACGAAATCTATGCAAAAAGACGCGAAATGTTGCTACGATGACACAAAAGAAAACGCAAAGAAAAAAGGGCTTTGTTACGCTACGAAATATGGTAAAGGATAATATTTTGAAAATTCGGCAAACAATTGTTAATGAAGTCGATGAGGTACTAGCGGGCACTGAAAAAACATGGCAACAAAAAGTACAGAGTTTGCGAAGACGAATATTAAATGTACCGAGTCATGTCTTCGGAGAACATAAGAGATGTAAAGAGTTTGGTTACAAGTGCCATGAAAATCAGGATTCTTCTAAATCAGAAATAAATTATGTACCTTATTTAAAATCCTTCAACCTTTATGAAAAAATTGAGGAGCCTATCAAGCATTTAAGCAATCACGCAGAAAGCTTATTACATAAAGTTACAAACAACTTAGTAGAATCATTCAATAATATTGTTGCCAAAGAAGTTTGCGGAAAACGTATCAATTTAGGATGTAGTAACCAGTACAATACGCGAGTGGCAATCGCTGTACTACAGCACAATACACAAGAAGCATACTTAGAAGTTTTCAAAAATATGGGAAAAGAAATTCCAGACTCTTTAGAAGCTGTAGTAGCGAAGCGTAAGGCAAAGGTTGCTAGAACTAAAATGGACAGAATTATAAATGGAAGAAAAAGAAAATTTGTTTATAGTAAAACTGATAAAAATTACGGACCAAAATGTGAAAAACCAGACCTTCCACAAAAACAATTATTATTATTAAAAGAAGATCATTATAATAAACTATTAGAAAATCAGAAGAATCGTTTAAACATTGAAGTCGAAACACGAGACCAAAGCAATTCTGATTTGTGGATGAGTCTTCGAAAACATATGTTAACTGCATCTAATTTTGGCCGAATATGTCGCATGAGAGCACATACATCGTGCAGCAATGTAGTAAAATCAATTCTATTCCCCACACTTAAAGATACAGTTGCTATGGCATACGGTCGGGAAAAAGAAGATATTGCACGCACAGAACTATGTAAACACTTGTCTAAAGAAATTAAGTTAAACGGTTTATTTATTGATCCAGTAGATCCAAGATTTGGCGCATCTCCAGATGGGCTAATAGGCGATGATGGAATTGTCGAAATTAAAAATCCCTTTTGTGCCAAAGATATATCTCCAAACGAAGCTGTACAGAAATTTGCTCACTTGAACTTTTTGGATAAAAAAAGGAACAGTATGAAAAAAACACATCATTGGTATTATCAAATCCAGGGTCAACTGCATATCACCCAAAGAAAATTTTGCATTTTTGCACTAAGAACATCCAAGGGCTTAATGGTTTTACGCATTGAAAGAGATGACAATTTTTGGAAAAAAGATATGGAGCCTAAATTGTCCAATTTTTACGACTACTGTTTGCTCCCTGAAATTTTAGACAGCAGATTTTTAAGAAATATGGCTATACGAGATCCACCTTATGTATTAGAGGCTAAACAGAAGCATAAAGAAAAAGCTATGTTGCAAGGGAAGAAAAAGATTAACAACAAAAAAAAAGACCTTGACAGTAACGTTTCTGATGTTAATAAAGATAATACAGAGCACGTTAATATTATGAATACAAAATCATTAAACGAACTATCAAGAAAACGTAACTCTGATATTTCAAAATCCAGTAACAATGAAAGCCCTATTACTCCAAAAACTATCGAACAATTGCAATTACCAAAAACTTTCGATGTAAATTTATTGAAAAAACTCGAAAAAAATCCGCAATCTACTTGTGGTGACAATGATGTTATATTTGAAGGGTTTCATACAAATCCCGATGCTTTCGACTCAAAAGCAGTAGAAAGTATAACAACTTACTTAAATACAAAAGGGGCATTAACAGACATTGATGGATACACTGATAGGATTTTAGATATAACCTGGAATATAACTGATGATGTTCTAGATGTCTTTTTAAATGTTGTACAACAATATGTTGATTACGAGGTTCAAAGTACAATCTACCAATATTTCCTTATTGCTGTTGAACCAGTGCAAAAAAAAAGTATTGTTATTTTAGGAGGTTCTTGCACGAATCATTGGCGATTGGCCTATTACGATGAGTCAATTATTCGCATTTATGATAGCTTGCCTGGTTACACTGGTGGTAAGTTGGTAGAGACGGAAATGAATTATCTTTTGAAACGGTTTCCAAAAATCCAAAAGAAAGATATCATTTTTACCAAAGTTAAAACGATACAGCCAGATGGTACAAGTTGTGGCGCCTATGCTGCAGCTTTTGCCACCTATATTGTGCTAACAGGGGATCCTGCAAATGTGACTTTTTCCAGTAATGCATCTATAATGAGGAGTCACTTGTTACAAATTATCAAAAGAAAAGCGTTATCTCCATTCCCTATAATGCATGCATAAAGACTGATAGTTGTCTCAGAAATCGTGATAAATATTATATTTATATATTGCATGCTGATATTGCGAACATTTTTGTTTATAATAAATCATATAATTATTTGGAATGCAAATTAAGAAATGTTCGTAAAATTTCATAATTTTTCATTAGTATACCCTTCAGGACATTTCTACATGACTTAATTTCCTTTAAAGGATAAAAGTCATCTTTTTTCACCTGTTTTACAAAGTAGTAATGCTTCAAACATAATTTTATGCAAAAGTATAAAACATTTAAAATAACAAAGTAAATTTCATGATAGCCAATTTCATAGAATTGAGCGTAGACGAAGCTCTTTTTAACTAACAAGGACAGCTCAGGTTCTTTGTGTGATAAATTCTGCTTAATTGATAGAAAACGATTTATGGAACATATAAACAGTGGATAGTAGGCTTATTTAACGATAAATACGGCCTCATTTTTTCAGCTAATGTTGCAATTTTCCGCAATCTATGACCCAAATAATGTCGTCTCATTGTGAGATACAGTGCTGTTGTCGTCGTTATTCAAAAAGTATTAAAGTAGAAGTTTCAAAATGTATTCATTAAATAGAAAAGGAATTGACTAACAAAAAATACATAACTAATGGTTCCGAATATATTGTATACTGCGTTCGTCTAGTAGAGTCAGATTAATCTAGTAAAAGTATTTTTGGAAAAACTATAAATACTATAATACTGCGCCACAGTATTTACCATGAAATACTGCGGCGGCATATAAAGTAAAAAAAAATTTTTTAAAATTGAGAAAATAAAAAAATAACAAATTAATTAGGGGGACGGAATTTATTAAGTGGCGCGTCTCATAGAACTGGGCGTAGGAGGAGCCCTTTTCAACCAAAGAATTACGGCTCTGCTATTATTTTGAATGACCTAATCATTTTTTAACATACGTTACTGATACATAACGTAGTAGTAGTAGTAGTAGTAGTAGTAGTAGTAGTAGTAGTAGTAGTAGTAGTAGTAGTAGTAGTAGTAGTAGTAGTAGTAGTAGTAGTAGTAGTAGTAGTAGTAGTAGTAGTAGTAGTAGTAGTAGTAGTAGTAGTAGTAGTAGTAGTAGTAGTAGTAGTAGTAGTAGTAGTAGTAGTAGTGGTGGTGGTGGCGGTGGTGGTAACACTAAATTATTTAAAAAACATAAGGTAAGCCATTTTTTTTATTGATACATATTTTTACTTAGAATACAAGTTTGAATGTTCTTTATTAATGTGATGAGTTAAATTCCTTCTTTTCTTGAATACTCTATCACAGTAGTGGCACATTACCATGCAGTTTTGAACATGTCTTTCATAATCAGATTTCCTCTGTTTCCTGCCACATTTTATGCAAATTGGACGACCTTTTGCATGCACGCCATTAATGTGGGATTTCAAATTGCGCACTTCAGCTTGGCAACCCTTAATGTAGCATTTCTCAGTTTCCACTGGTCCGTGAGTCTTCTCATGGCGTCTCAAATTCCCTTTTTTGGAAAATGCTTTTGAACAATTAGAACAAGTAAACATATCTTCTGATTGATGTATCTTTTTCTTATGCATTTTTAATTGACTTTGATTTTTAAATGATCTATTGCATAACTCACAAATATGATAACGTGACTTCAGTCTTATGGTACGATACTTGATTGATCTATCCCGGCCAACCTCCTCCCTATGATTGTCGGTACAAGAACATACGGGTGTATCATAATTTTCATTCCAAAGGTCGCTTCCCACATTTACAGCTTCAGCTACGTTTCGCCCCATGTTTGCAACACAATGGTACGCCCCGCTGCGTATAAAAAAAACATCACCGACGTTTTGTACAACAATCTTATATGGAATTTTCCATCTTGCAAGAAGAAAAGGGCTGATTGCATGGATTTTGTGTTCCAAAGACTGTGGACACACATTCCTCGTAGGAAAACATTTTTCTAAATGTTCAACAAAAGATGACGTTAATCTACTTCTCATGGTTCTGTCGACCACGAGCCATATCTTAGGGGAACCCTCTTTCAAAGCACTAACGCTACATAAATTATCATCTTCGATATGGTAGACAGTAACGCTGTCTTTCAAGCCGGCATACAGCATTGGTTTGTTAATACCTGGCAGTACAGGATCATTTGGCATGAGAGATTTTATATCTTGGAGTAAAAATGTATGGCCCTCCGGAAGTTCGGCAATGTCTCGAATATAGATTCCCTTGTTTCTTTTAACGAAAACATCTTCTAATGTTTGTTTGATTAAGTCCTCATTTGGGTTGCCATCTTCATCCACTGAAATGCTGGAATTATCATTAATGACTTTTTGAATAAGTGCCTTCTTTTGAGCTTCATTCAGTTCAGTGGAATGCATGGTAAAGACACCCTCGCACTCTTTCTTCAGAGAATCCTTGCTTATGTTGCACTCCTCAAGATTCAACGACGTCAGAAACGTCGAGTAATCGATCTCAGCCAAATTTTTTATCACTCCACGAAACTGAAAAAAAAGGTATAAATTAATAAAGAAGAAATAAATGCAAATATTAAAAAAAAAAATAATGTGAATGTTTGTACTGCTTTGCGAAAAATAATAATATATTATCCTAGAGCGTAAAGTAACCTTTTTAGAGTGTCCGACGATCGTGGAGATTGCAGTACGAGTCAAAGGCAAAGTAGCAGGAAGAGAATACGACAGCGTTACCGAGCCGAAAACAAGTGCTGCAACCACACGAAGTCGAAAAAACCACTAGCCCCTGGTGAACAGTATTTTTGTAAAATATATATTGATTTTCGCAATGTTATAGCAAATTTATAACTCAATTAGCAGTATGTTTTCTCAAATATTAGGAAACGTAGATAATCATTAATTACAAAAAACTATTAATTTCAATAATTTTTTGATGAAGAAAATTCCGATTATACATTATTTTTTCAAACAAAATTCACACCGATTTACTGTAATATATTTTAGTAGAAAAAATCAAATGTCGTTTTGGGTGAATTGATTTTTCGTGTAGATAAATTTTAAACAATAAAATTTAATTGACATTTATCTAAAATGTAATCAGTTGTAAGTAAGGACATAGTCGAATTGCAATCTAAATTGTCGTCCATCATATGGATCCGTTCCAGAATTATGGTGGGGACAACATTTTCTGAACTGATACGTACGTACATACAGACATACATACATCTTTCTATCATTAGGGGATATACATATATAGGGGAAATGTGCCCAATATGGATAATTCCTAGTACGGATAATTTTATGTTTACAACTTCCAATAACAGATCGAGCTACTTTAGGTCGGTTATTTCGTACATATTTGTGGTCTAATGAACATACTTCAGTACACGGAAAAAAGTCTTCACGGCCGGGGCCCATGAGCGATCATTCAATCGAACGCTGATTATGCTAGGCACGGCTGTAGGCCATGACTATCACTGAGTTTGAGCTTCAACCCGCACGGACTTGACTACACGATGAGTTTCGCGTCTACGTTTTATGTACTTTCAAGATTATTTAGAGTCTAATATTATATACTATTGATATGTTGATATTAGTAAATAAGTATTTAGTCGCTGTTCAACGCGAAATTCATTGTGTAGTGGGGTTATGTGTACGCTCAGGCTCAAACTCGTAGATGCGAACTCAGTGACAGGCACGACCTACAGTCGTGCTAGTCCCGACGACAGGCAGTGCAGTATGGCACACGGGCTACAGCCATGAAGACTTCTTTCCATTTATACCATTATTTACAATTATTCACAGCAAATGTTATAAGGTCAATATCTGTAGCTTCCCGGCAAAACGACATAAGTCCACTTTTCGTGTTTTCGAGAAAAAGCGGTTTCAATGTTCATACTTATGTGCAACATCGTTACATCGGAGCGAACTAGATGAGGCACGATACGGTACAGGTCGATTCGCACATTCAGTACACATATCCACACGACGTTATGACTCGGTTATACCTTTGCTGCTTCGCGTTACGTCGCAAAAGTATTACGAAATCCAAGAAAAAATAAACTTTCGCGGGAGTCTCAATATCTCGAAATTTTTTAATTTTAGACTTCGACTTTTTGACCTTTTCTATCTTGTTTTGTATGTTTAAAAATGAAGAAAATTATTGATCAATAAAGAACAAAAATCGAACACAGGACACTTTTTAGTCCATCAAATATCATTGGATTTAGGCGGTTCTTCCGGGCACGGTTTTTGGACAGGTGGACTTAGGTGGTTACGCACATGGCTACTACGGTAGTATCATTACCCCTTCGTATTTCCCGACAGAAAAGTACTTATTTTAAGATGTGAAGGTCCTAAACTTTCTCCTTTTTAACTTTGAAAAAATCGTTTTTTTTTATTACTTATTTTGTTAGAAAATTTATCGTAAAACGGGTACACGCTTCCGAAACCCGTTTATCATAAAAAAAAAATTCCCGCAAAGTTGTAAACAAAATACCAATTTTTACCATTTTTTCGTAAAATCGCGTATNCATTACCCCTTCGTATTTCCCGACAGAAAAGTACTTATTTTAAGATGTGAAGGTCCTAAACTTTCTCCTTTTTAACTTTGAAAAAATCGTTTTTTTTATTACTTATTTTGTTAGAAAATTTATCGTAAAACGGGTACACGCTTCCGAAACCCGTTTATCATAAAAAAAAAAAAAAAATTCCCGCAAAGTTGTATTTCCATTTATTGTCTAATACGACTTATGAATTTGATTTTTAATTTTATAAATTCAATCTAAAAGATTCAATCTAAAAGAAATTTTTATTGTAAATGTCAAAAATACTATTTTGTTACCGTTTCATATACGTATGATACTTCACGTCTATATTTCAGTAAATCAATTTGAACGTATTGATTAATATTTTTTCCATGTGTTAATCGTTCACGATAAATTTCGAATTNATCTAAAAGATTCAATCTAAAAGAAATTTTTATTGTAAATGTCAAAAATACTATTTTGTTACCGTTTCATATACGTATGATACCTCACGTCTATATTTCAGTAAATCAATTTGAACGTATTGATTAATATTTTTTTCATGTGTTAATCGNACACACACACACACACACACACACACACACACACACACACACACACACACACACATATATATATATCATCGTAGCTATAACTCTGATCAAACCATAGGGACATTCACGTAAATTCAAATGTTGCGCGCCCTGTAAAATAAGGTTATAATCAACGCGTTGGAAACGGACAGAGCCACCGTTCTACTGTTCCGCTAGCAGACAGCAAATATTACAGAATAGGTACAGCTGATATAATCCTGGGGTGTGATTTACCAGCTGGTCTTATCGATTCCTATCAACTTCTATCGAACTTTTTTAGCAATCCTGCAGGATATATCCTGTGGGATATCCTCCCAGGCAGAAATAATCTAAGGCATATAAAACTTAAAAATATACTATAATTCTTAATAAAACTTATAAGCTTTTATAAGATTTTAATAACAGTTTATAATGTGCTGAATTTAGACTCTTGTAATAGTTTATAATATTTAATAATATTTGTAAGCTTTTATTAACTATTTTGAAATTTTATACATTTTTCNACAGTTTATAATGTGCTGAATTTAGACTCTTGTAATAGTTTATAATATTTAATAATATTTGTAAGCTTTTATTAACTATTTTGAAATTTTATATATTTTTTAAAACTTTTATTAGCTGTTATTAGACTTTTGCATGCAGAAGTTCTTTAGTAATCGAAATGCTAATATCAGCTATTATTTTAACTAATAATAAATTTTAATCAATAATTTAATTTTAACAGCATTTATTTTTATACAAAATCTAAAAGCTAATAAAAGTTAATAAAACTTAAGAAAATCTTATAAAAGCTAGAAACTATTATTTACTATATGTAATAATTTAAANAGATTTTAATAACAGTTTATAATGTGCTGAATTTAGACTCTTGTAATAGTTTATAATATTTAATAATATTTGTAAGCTTTTATCAACTATTTTGAAATTTTATACATTTTTTAAAACTTTTATTAGCTGTTATTAGACTTTTGCATGCAGAAGTTCTTTAGAAATCGAAATGCTAATAACAGCTATTATTTTAACTAATAATAAATTTTAATCAATAATTTAATTTTAACAGCATTTATTTTTATACAAAATAAAACTTAAGAAAATCTTATAAAAGCTAGAAACTATTATTTACTATATGTAATAATTTAATAAAGTTATTAGTAGTTATTAGCTTTTTTTGAAGGTGGCCAATTTATTTTCATAAAAAATCTAAAAGCTAACAAAAGTTAATAAAACTTAAGAAAATCTTATAAAAGCTATAAACTATTATAAACTATCTCAAGAGTCTAAAATCCGCATTTTATAAATTGATTATAAAACTCATTAGCTTTTATTAGCTTTTATTAGCTATTTCTAGACAAATCGATTTCCGCCTGGGCTGAACGAAATCCTGCATGTATTTCATCACCTGCAGGATCTCCTACAAGATCCCCTGCAGGATTGTTTGAAAAAATTATGTTTCCGAGTAACCTGCAGGAAGTTCTGTAGGGATTTTCTCCAGGATTTCCTGCAGGAACCTGTTGGATTGTTTTTTCGAATACTAATTCTGTAAATTACTTAAAAAATGAAAAAAGAGTCACCGTATGGTGCTATCATCCGGATGGTACCATATAAATACTATGTGCTTCATTGCTGAAATATTAGCATTGGGTATCCAAATGGAAATCAAAAGTACATCACCCTGGTAGAAACGTTCAGCAGTTTTCGGGCAGTCCCTTCCCAGTTCAAGTCAAAGTGGCCCAGTGACTCGATAGTAGACCTGCGATTTTCGTCAGATTTTTAGCTTGTCCACTGGCCACGGACTGGGGAATGAGATATAAGAAGAGAACTAATAACAATTGTGCATTTATTAATATTTGTATGATTGGAAATTAATGAAAAATACTAAGAATGAAAATAAATTATCGTAAATATGTTTTTTCAACAATATTTTAATGCAAACTTTTGGAATAGTAGGTATGTGTTAAGAGTGGTAACCTAACCTTGCACATTCATATGCAAATATATACATGACCACACTCAACACTCACTGACATACTATATTTATGTAGGTTTTGATATTAGAAACATCAGGTGAAATCTGTGTTGAAAATTTCCAACGATCAAGTCTGATGGATGTGATAATCTTGGCTGATATTTCCAACTCAGTGTTCGAGTCAGTCACAGGCGCTATCTCACATTATGGTGTTATATTATGTATTATATTTTATTGTATTGTTATATAATTTTAGTTGTAGATAACTGTTGTAATATGTAGAAACAGGCTAGCGTAACAATTTTTACTTGACTGTCCTTGCTAGCTGTTCCACGACAAACCCCATGGTTTCGTCAACAAAATTAACAGATAGGTGTTTATATGAAAATGTAAAATACAAGACTTGAGACAAAGACAACTAGATTTATTGTTTCAATATCTTGAAACAAATCACCATGCCAAATTTCAGCCCTCTAAGTATGATAGTTTTTAATTGAGAGCAAAAACAAAATTGGAAAACAAGTAATCGTATAATCATTGAGAATTTTGTTTTTGCTCTCAATTAAAAACTATCATACTTAGAGGGCTGAAATTTGGCATGGTGATTTGTTTCAAGATATTGAAACAATAAATCTAGTTGTCTTTGTCTCAAGTCTTGTATTTTACATTTTCATATAAACACCTATCTGTTAATTTTGACGAAACCATGGGGTTTGTCGTGGAACAGCTAACAAGGACAGTCAAGTAAAAATTGTTACGCTAGCCTGTTTCTACATATTAAAACAGTTATCTACAACTAAAATTATAAATCTTATATTAATACATAATATACCACCATAATGTGAGATAGCGCCTGTGACTGACTCGAACACTGTGTTGGAAATATCAGCCAATATTATCACATCCATCAGACTTGATCGTTGGAAATTTTCAACACAGATTTCACCTGATGTTTCTAATATCAAAACCTACATAAAAATAGTATGTCAGTGAGTGTTGAGTGTGGTCATGTATATATTTGCATATGAATGTGCAAGGTTAGGTTACCATACTTAACACATATGTACCTTCGCCAGTGCCTGCGCAGTGACTCTGATTCAAACTGGCCAGTTGGACTGGCATATACATATTATAAAGCAAATGTACATAAAAAAATCAGGTTGTTTGTTGGTTTTCGAATGAGATCAAAAACAAAACTTGAAAAACATCAGACACTGCATTAAAAACCTCTTGTAGCTCTCAAAAGCTAAAATTATTACTAATGCACTGCGATGAGAAACAAAGTTATTACAAGTTTCTGTATATATTTTTATAAACTATAAAAAAACTATGATTGGCTAGAGTAGACCCTATGTCACAATCATAACATGAAATGTCACCCGGCAAATAGAAAATTCTTATGGGCTTCAAACTGAGAAATCGAACAAAGACAGTTGAGTAAAATCTGACATGGCAAGTTAATTTTTAATAAGTTAACAAATATCTATACAAAAATCGAGAACTTAAGTTATTATCATAACTTTATCAGATGTTAAATGTTTGATATCACTTAAAAAATACTGAATAAACTTTATAAGTGCTCATTACAAAATATTATATATATGAAAAAATGAAACATACAAAAGTTGCTTACCATAAGAAGAGAGTATGCTGCATACTTAGCTGGAGGATTCTCAATGAACTCAATCGCATCTTCCAAAGTCAATACTTCTTTCACATGCAGTGCAATCATATCATCCTCATCAACATAATTAGGGTCGACATGCTTTAGAGTACGCTTTGATGTCTCGTTTGAGGTAGTGGCCGTCTTCTTGACAGTTTTACTCATCTTCATAACAAATTTTATATGAAAGTAATGAGGTTACAAAATATCCCAGTTTTATGGTTTAGTGAAGTATTATTACTTACTTTTACAGGCTCTATTATACTCATCATGAAAAAAGCTAAAACCATCCAATATGCTATGTACTATATAATATACTATACTCGGCGTACCTATTAGTTATACACAGATTACATGCCGTATAAATACAGTTCAAGAAACTCACATTACCGGTCTGCTATAACTCGCATGAAACTCGCAAGAAAGTATTGGGTAATATGACGTACCATTCATCATATTACCCTGTCATGACCGTGATAGATCAGGAGAATGACAAATTTTACAAAAAAATAAATAATAATAATTGAAGTTATGTAATCATTACTAGATATTAATTAAAGTACTGATATAAATATATTATAAATTCATAGATGACATGCTCGTTAGTTTAATTTATTTCAATTTATTTTCGTATCAAGTATGTGTTACATAATATAGAAATATGTTGAATGTCATACTTCACCATAATGTTTAGACCAGCGTACGGGACCCTACGGCGTGAGAGCAACCGGTGCGCACAAATGTCTGCTCTCACGCCCTACACCTACAAAGTTGAAATTGCGAAAGTATCAAGTAAGAGGAGCGGGGAAGGTGTCTTCGAACTTTATACTGTTCAGTTAGTTTAATCGCAATATGTCTTTAGAGTGAAAAACTGCGGCTAGTCCTGCGGCAATAAATTATATCCATGTATGGATTTTTTTGTATTACTCGTGTGGCCGCATAACGCTTAGAGCAATATTTGCTGACCACTATACACTGTCCACGAAAAATTCCCTAGACCGCATAAGCAGCTAACTTCGTCCGAGTTTCAACCGCGGTCCGGCATTCGACCTCGGTCGATAAAGAATCGATCTCGGTCGATAAGGAATCGACCGAGGCGTAGCGCGGTTCGCCCTCGGACAACAAGGTACTTGGACCGAGGTGGAATTCCGTGGACCGTGGTGAATCGAAGTGAATCGAGATGAACCGTGGGGGAGCGGGATTGACCTAGGTTAACCGAGGGTGCACCGGGATGACGTAGGTTAACCGAGGTGAAACGGGATCGCTCTAGGTTAACCGAGGTGACAGATGGCGCCAGTACATCCGCAATCTTGAGGAATCTCCGCAGGCTTATGTAGCAGACAGCGCAACTTAACCTGCTTTGTGGAATACTATGCGCAGCTATCTGGTTAGCGCTTGGAAATTTGCCGGTGGACAAGTGATAGACAAGTGCTCATAGACAAGTGCTGTAGTATAGGAGGAGACATTTTACAGTTGGACGCAGTTCTTTGTTTAGTTATAGTGCGTGTGTTTTACGGCGCGGTGCAGAAACACGGCAAACTGCAAATGCCGGATGCGATCTGCCGATATGTCGGGTGCGATGGTGCGATCTGCCAAGTTTGTGACTAAGGAAAAATAATCAAGTTATTTCAGTTATACTGTGTATGCGATAACAAAGTTAGATATCTAGTTGTGGAATGTCTTTGTTGTCCCTCTCTCCCCTTTCTTGATCACTTGTTTATAATAATCATCGACAAAGAGAGAAGAGTCAGAGGGCTATTTTTATTAATCATGTTTCTTGTGACGGCAGCAGAGAAACTAGAGATTACAACAAAAAATAGATGGTATTCTCGTAAGTGTTTATCCTAACTTTATTTCATTGTGTTAAATGTAATTATATGTATTATATGCTAAATTATTGGTATGTTTGTATATTTATAGGCGGGCGTAGTAATTAGTCAAGGTTCAGCAAAGCACAAATTACAGTTATGATTGGTGATGAAATTCTTCCATTTGACATGATTGTCTATCAAGCTGTGAGGCAGTTCGGCTGCTCAGACATTGATCATTCAGAGGCTGATGCTGATAGTGAACCTCCACCTATCCCATCATTGATAATCATAGGCCTGTGCCTGAAAAAGAGTCATCTACATCGTCGAAACCAGGTTCGAGTTCACAATCCAGCAGTCGTAAAGGCAAGGGAAAAAGTACAAAGCTTGTCAAAGAGAAGGAGATGCTCTGGCTTGAAGGAACGAACCGGCAGCAATGCTGTCCGTTGGCCTGCCGGTCTTGGACTCGTGTTTGTCCTGAATCGCCCTGGGGATTCTTTCTCACTCGCTCAAGAGTCATTTGCCTCCGAGCCCTACAACGTCTTCGCATCAGCTCCAGAATTCACAGGCTCAGATAGTCAGGAACGTGTCACACAAGATTAGCAATAAGGAAACGAAAACGTGAAACCAAGATTTAGCAGTGAGCAAAGCTCTATTAAAAGTGCAATAATGTTAATGGAGGTAAGATATTAATGAATTTACTTTTTATTAAAATGTTAAAATCAATCATATTAAACATGCTTCATTTTTACTTTAGGTGGGAACTGGTCTATGCACCTACTTAGAGTTTGCGACGCTTTTGAGTCTACAGAACAAAACTATGATACATATCAATCATCAGGACTATTCCCTGGCAATTCCATGGAATACAAAGTTCTTCATTTGGTAAAAACTGAAAACTAAATATCTTGATTCCAGTTTTTTAGGAAAGTTTATCCTTAAAGCTATTTTAGAATTCCAAGAATGGTATGTTTTTGTTTTTCAAGAAATCGAGTACTTCATACGAGAAAAGACAATAGATAAATGTTGTTATCTTACCTTGGATCTGCCATTCAAGTTAACGTTTTACGATGGCTGTTAGAGAGAAGATCCTCACTAGTAGATCTTGCCTTCGTCGGATCAGAGTAAGAGGCAAAGACATGCACTTAAAATGTGAGTAGAACTATAATAATAAAACTTCAGTCTTTAAGAAGTTTCTATAGTGATGAGATCTGAAGAAATGACATGCGACACTGGGAAACGCAGACTGTGAGTTCAGTCATAATGTACACAGGATAAATTAAACAAAAACTGCCATGGTAGTTTTTAATGTAGTCATTGTCTATATCATCGTGTGCCAATTTCAGACTGTAGATGAAAAATTAGTTGATACTTTATTGTAAATAAACTTCATGGATGAACATATATTTACAATAAAACTATCGATTAATTTTTCATCTCACAGGTCTGAAATCTTGGCACAACGTGATATAACAATGACTACAATGCCAAACTACATGGCAGTTTTATTATATCCTGTGTACCATTGATGACCTGGAACCAGTCGCGTTTCCATTTTTTCGCATTCATTTCTCAGAATCCGTATCATCAGAAAACTCCCTTACGTAGACAGTCTTTCATTATTATAATCTATGTATCTTTTACTATAGAAAGTTAATTTTCACAAGACTTTTTTACAAGTTTACTTTCGAAATTGACAATATTGAATTAATGAAAAAATTTTTTTATTTTTAGGCTTCCAGAGTTTAACATTTCCTCTGACCGATAGTTCGTAAGACGTGTGTGTCGAATGAAGCCAGAATGAATTCTTAGCATCAGTAATGACTGGCTGTGTAGTAACTATTTGAAACTGCCCCGATTATTCTTATCTGGATATATAGAACGAATCCTCACTCAACCTGTCAGAATCTTGCCTTCGTGGATATTCAGGTACAGAGGACACAGCACTGCACTTAAAATTGGAGTAGAATAGAATAATAAAAACTCCTCAGTCTTAGCATTTTCATAGTGATAGATCTGAGAAATTACATGCGAAAACAGGGAAACCGCGTCCTGTCACGTCAGGTCATATGACACAGGATATAAATTAAACAAAAACCGCCATGGAGTTTGCAGTTGAGTCAGTTTGGTGTACATGTGTGCTCAATTTGAGACCTTGTAGATGAAAAATATTGATACTTTATTCTAAATAAACCCTCCATTTAAATATATTTACAATAAATCGATATCATAATTTCATCTACAGGTCTGAAATTGCTAACAGTGATATAACAATGACTACAAGCCAACTTACCATGGCAGTTTTGTTTAATTATCGTGTATCATATGACCTGAAGTCACATTCGCGGTTCGCCATTTGCGCATGCATTTCTCAGATCCATCATCAGAAAACTCCTTAACGATGACACTCCATTAGTATATCGCTACTGTATCACCTATTAGGAAAGTAATTTCACAAACTTTTACATTACTTTTGAACTGACAAATAATTAATAATGAAAAAATTATTTTAGGCTTCCAGAGTTACATCTCCTCTACATAAGTTCGTAAGCTTTGATGTGTCGATGAGCCAGCATGACTCTTACATCAGTAATGACTTGTGTCACTATTAGAACGGCCGGATTATTCACTCTGCATATTATAGAAGAACCTCACTCACCTGTCAGATCTTGCCTTCGTGATCGAGCTAAGAGCACAGCCTACTGCACTTCAAAAGGAGTAGAATATAATAATAAACTGCCAGTCTTTAAGCAGTTTCTATAGGAAGATTCTGAGAAATGAATGCGAAAACAGGGAACCCGTCCGTGACTTCAGGTCATAATGTACACAGGTAATAATTAAACAAAAACTGCTATGTAGTTTGTATTGTAGTTCATTGTTGTATCAGTGTGCCAAATTTCAACCTGTAATGAAAAATTATTGAACTTTTACTGTAATTAAACCTTCCATGTGAAATATATTTACAATAAGTATCAATAATTTTGCATCTACAGTCTGAAATTGGCACCATGATATAACAATGACTACAATGCAAACTACCAGGGCAGTTGATTTATTATATCTGATAGCATTATGACCTAAAGTCACAGCGCGGTTTCCCATTTTCGCATGCATTTCTCAGATCCATCAGAAAACTCCTTAACCGTAGAACACACTTTCATTATTATATTCTACTGTATTTTTACCTATAGAAAGTTAATTTCACAAACTTTTTACAAGTTTACTTTTTGAAATGACAATAATTGAATTAATGAAAAAAATTTATTTTTAGGCTTCCAGAGTTTAACATCTCCTCTGACGATAGTTCGTAAGACGTTTGATGTGTCGATGAAGCCAGATGAATTCTTAGCATCAGTAATGACTTGTGTCAACTATTTAAAACGCCCGATTATTCTACTCTGATATTATACAGAATCTCACTCAACCTGTCAGATCTTGCCTTCGTGGATCAGAGTAAGAGGCAAGCCACTGCACTATAAATGTGAGTAGAATACAATAATAAAACTCTCATCTTTAAGGAAGTTTCTATAGTGATAGATTCTGAGAAATGACATGCGAAAACAGAAACCGCGTCCGTGACTTCAGGTCATAATGTACACAGGATATAATTAAACAAAAACTGCCATGGTAGTTTGTATTGTAGTCATTGATGATCATGTGTGCCAAATTTCAGACCTGTAGATGAAAAATTATTGATACTTTATTGTAAATAAACCTTCATGTGAAATATATTTACAATAAAGTATCAATAATTTTTATCTACAGGTCTGAAATTTGGCACCATGATATAACAATGACTACAATGCAACTACCATGGCAAGTTTTGTTTAATTATACCTGTGTAAATTATGCCACTAGGAACTACAAAGTCGCGGTTTCCCATTTTTCGCATGTCATTTCTCAGATCCATCATCAGAAAACTCCCTTAACCGTAAACACTTTCATTATTATATTCTACTGTATTTTTACCTATAGCAAGTTAATTTCCCAAACTTTTACAAGTTTACTTTTAAATAGTGAGAATAATTGAATTGAATTAATGAAAAAAATTTATTTTTAGGCTTCAAGAGTTTACACCTCCTCTGACGATACTTCTTAAGACAATTGGATGTGTCGGCGGAATTCGAAAATCGCGCGGCAATTGTTGCGTCCGAGAGTGATCAGTACAGCACAGAAAAAGCCGATCCGACTTGATTGACGCCGAGCTACTACTCTCTCGTCATGGTTTTTAGGCGTAGGCTACTGTCTTGGAAAGTTTTCGCACGACGTCAGCGCTTGAGTAATTCATCTTAAAGCAATAGCGTCGTGTGTACTAGATCCCTCCGATGGGTGTCCGTGATTAAAGAGATAATTAAAATTGGAGTGGCAATAATTATTTCCAATTAGATATCCGCCGATATAATGAATGAAGTTGCCGCTGCTGGAACAATACCGATGTTAACCTACTGAGTGAGGCCGTGCAGTTGATGCGACCTTTTAGACGCTTTTTTTTCTTCTACAAAGCTCCGCTTTTTCAGAGAACGTGACCGGCGCGTGCGCCTTATTGAACTAACTCGGCGCTACGATTAGCCGCGGCGTTTTACACATCGAGTAGCTCCGTAAGAACAACGTTTAAAAGATCGGTATTGTGCTCCCGGGGCCGATTCTTCAGCGTGTCGCTTATGAGATAGCCTCATATGTCCTTTTAAGGAGCTCTCTGATTGTGCCAGACCACGTTTCTCGAGTATTCATTCGGTGAGGTTATTAGAGAATAAGGGCCCCGGAGGCACAAAAATATTTCTACGCCTACAGAAAAACAATTATGGATATAATAATAAAATATAATATGTTAACATTGAAACTGCAAGACAATTTAAAGATCACTTAATCGTCACATCTGCAAGTTTTTTGATAGTAATAGTATCATTACACGACACGGACTTCTGGTTGACCTTGATTTAGTGAATTCTGAAATCATTACTTCGAGACATATCACAATGCATCTCAATTTTTAAATTTCTTCTTTTTTAAATTAGAATGAATAAATATAAGAAAATTGTATCTTTAGTTTTATTAATTCTTCCATTTATGTTATTAAGTTCAATAAAATATTTTTCTCAAAGATTTTGGATTGCGTCTAATTATAATTTTTTTTATGAATTGTAAGGATATTCATATTATAATATTATCAGAATTATATTTGTCATTATAATGCCATTATTATGTACCAAAAATTAGTAAAAATGATCGATTGTTGTAAAAAGAAAATAAAGAGATAATATAAAAATAATTATTCAGAATTGGAATATAAAATACTTTGTATCTATCAATGATTGTTATCTCACTTACTATGACGTGACAGGTAAGTTTGAATTAAAATAATTGCGTTGTGTCTCTCGTCTTGTGCTCTGCTATAGAGCTGTAGTGTGTGCGTGAATCTACTATTTGCAATTTATTACGTTTTTTACTTCCTCGGTTGTCGTTTCTCGCTTTATCTTATTTACGTTTTCTCTATTCAGGGTCTCGTTTGTATAACTCTCGCCTTCATTCTAAAGGAGAATGGTGTTCATCGATTTGTCTTATCATAAGTTACCTTGCTGGTCTCTGAATTTTCAAGTAATAAAAATGCGAATAAAATGAGCATATAATACGCCCATTCGACATAATGAAATCCATTTCATATGTACCCACAGTACTTTGATTAAATGTGTTTTTTTTTTTTTAACAATTGTATTTATTTTTTGTATAACCTTTTTTATAAGAAAGTTCATGCGCACTCAAGTCTTTTATTTGCCAGTAAGGTGCACTGTGATATTTTCTTTACAAATAGTCTACGCGTTGGTCGAGAATACTGCTTCATATCTTGTGACGTTTTAAACGATAATATTGGCATTACCAGTATTAATGATAATGTTATTCATATTTTACGTTCAACAAGTCAGCTTGTTCCTAGGTTCCTCCTGTAATTACATTAGGACAAGAATTGTTCAGTGCCAATATTTCGATGCTTGGCAAGTAACTTTAACAAAAGGTCAACAAGGCTAATGCCAAAATATACAATTATACAAGAGTAACCTGAAATGCTTATTTGACTCGACTAGAAGCTTCAGGAAGTCTGGATCGACATATATCGGTTATAATGTTGATGGCCGATTTGTCGGTGTATCCTCTTGTTGCGCGGCCACAGAATTTAAAATTTAATATTTCCACCTGATTGGTATAATGGTAGATGAACAGGGGTGTTATGAAATCACTCTGTACAATAGTAGTGAAATATTAACATATGGATATCGAGTTATAAATTTGCATAAAAAACCTTGGCTCTAACCAATACGGGTCATATATTGCGGAAAAGCCACCGGCAGGATTCGTCGCGCGCAATTCCCAGTCGCGCCACACAAACTCGATTCCCCCCCCCCTCTCTCTTACCCTCCCCGAGCTCGTTCGCTTTTTCGATATGACAGTGTTACGAAACGTGTATGTATTTAGGCACTGGTTACGTAAGGAGTAGGGAGAGCAGCGCCCTCGTACGTCGCCAGAGTCTGCAAGGCGAGCGCTCCTGCCGTCCATTTCTTCCTTTGTTCCCGATCTTCGAAGCCGCTCAGACGTGTCCGGTGCTCTTTGCTCATCAACCTCTAACGGTGACTCGTCACCTCCCTTAGTCTCCTCTCTGTCGTTTAGTGGCCTCTGCGGTGTGGACGTCTCCTAGCAGCTTGCACGTGGGTGGCGGTTTCTACGTTTGCAGGTAAGTACGTCCATACAATTAACTTGCATCACGTACGAGTCTTGTAGTGTGTATACAAGTCACCGCCCTGGCGGTATTTTCCGAACTAGGTCTCGGCAATCCCCGAGTGAGGCGCGTTGGGGTAATTTTTTGTAGCGTGTTTACGGCTGCTCTCTCACGTCGTGGCAGAGTTATGTCCGAGAACTTTTCAAGTTCGTGGCTTATGAACCAGGATGAAATATATATATATATATATATATATTATATATATATTTCTGACTGTCGGTGCCATATGAAATAACTGCTTA
>CM053170.1:41905267-41930571 GCA_012977825.3 Pteromalus puparum | reverse complement strand
AAATAACCTAAAGTTATAGAATAAGAGACTTAGCGATGGGATAGCGACAGTTTGTTCTTGACGATAGATGATTCAATAGCTTAGCCATGATTTCCAAAATATGGAAGCCAAAAGTACGTAGGTATCATTAAACTTCATATTCTGCTTTTGCATAATGTGTTTGTTCAGAAAAGCATGTCCTCGCAATATTTTGATTAGGATCGTAGCTAAAAAAAGTAGGACCCTGCGGTATGATAAAACTAAATGCGCGCAAATCTCTGCTCTTCAGACGAATGGTAAAACACTTTTACTCCAGAGGAAGACTTATTCATATTTTTTAATTTGATAGCTGTCAAGAATGTTGTATTGGTGTGTTTTATATATAATGTTCATCATGGTTCCATGGAAGAGACTCTACAGTGTCAGAGCTAATTTTCGTGCTTTACGACTACTCTGACACCCTACATCTACTGTTGGAATAATAAAAGTCTGACAAAGTAGGGATCTTGAAATAGTATAATGTGCATGAACAATATAAACACATGTGCCATAAGCAATACCTGATGAAAAATACTGCACGAAAATGTTATTATAGATTAAGATTACAGCATGCAAGGCCCTACGGTGTGAGAGCACTCGGTGCGCACGAATGTCTGCTCTCTCACCATATAGTGTAGACAACTCCAAAAGAAGACTTATATAATTATAAGACTTCTCTTTTGTGACCTCTGTGATATTGAGTGTTGCATATGCGCAGGACAAGAAGATAGTTGCGTCTGGGCTTTCGAGACGTGATATTTCATGTATTTATTGAGGAGGGTCTATACGGTGTGAGAGCCACAGTTGCTGCGCAGTGGCTGCTCTCACGCCGTATACGTACAAAGTTGAAATTATGAAAGTCTGAAAAGTATAGGGGTTATGAACTTGACAGTACGCCAAAAGGCTAGCCATGTGCAATACCTGATGAAAACACGTCACCACAATGTTTAGATTGACATGACAGCATACAGGACCCTACGGCGTGAGAGCACGTGGTGAGTACGAATGCCTGCTCTCTCACCGTACTGTACAATATAGGCTATTATATTGCAAGAGAAGGCTTATACTATAACGAGACCTGTGTTTGATGACCTGTAATATCATTACCTGTAAGCAATTATTTGGAACTTTTTGAAAATTTGTTTTCTTTTTCACCACACCGCGCATAAAGTTCGTACTTTATCCTCGCCGAAAGGGGACTAAAGTGCTGCGTGTACGCCCTACCCCCACTCCAGTGTTCAGTCCTCGGCTTCGCCTCGGGAACAAACAGCGCACGGCGCTGGAAACTGGAGTGAGGTTAGAGAGTACATACGCAGCACTTTTGTCCCCTTTCGGCGTGGATCGAGTACTTTACTACCTAGGTGCATAATGTACTATTAAATTTGCTGGTAAAATTTAGTTTCTGCGAAAGCAATATGGCTTTCGCTTGTGGCATGTCCTGATTTTCTGTGTAAAAACCTGCACGACTGCCCACTTTTTCTATATAGTTACATATGTACTCAATCGAGAAGTGTTTCCAGGTAAATAAATGATAAAGAACGTGTGAACTGCAGCAATGACAGCTGTCAGGTTGAAGAGGATACTGTGTCGATTTATTTGACGTATTTTGTCATGTTCGTTCTACTGTCTTTGTGAAAAGACCTTATCATCTGTAATTATAGAAGATAACTATAGTTTTTGGAGGTTACAATCAGTATTCATATAGTAAATAATCAAGATGATGGCTATGTTGATACGAAATCTCTAGCGATCTGTACAAGTTTCTGATTATATAAAATTTTGGTGGTATTACGAATGTATGTAATATACTGCTTTCCACCTTGTTAATGTAATCAGCATTGCTTAAGTAAGTAAGTAAGTAGTAAAGAAGTTGTTTTATCGTTTGACAAAGGAGTTGTGCATAGATCCTTTAAAATTTACTGATGAGATAAGACATATAGTATTGGAAGGAGTACTTCGGATGTCAATAGGTTTCATGCTGTTTATCGCTGAAATAGTAAAATGTGGTATTTTTAGTTTATTCAAGATCTTAAATTGATTACTTATCGCCTATTACTTCTCAGAGTGTACGTCAAATCGTTTAAATACATTGTTTGTTGCATTGCAGGTACTACATAATGTAATCTTTTTAAAATTTACAACTAGTAACAGCTGTTAAATAAGCGAGAGCACCCTCTGATGAAGTCAAATGAAATATGCCTTGCAGAAACCGATGTTTTGGTCATTCTCCGGCGAAGGTGTTACTTTTTTGAGATTATTAACTGTCCAGTATAGTAATAAAATTATGCGTTTCAGTGTAGCTGGCTTTGTTTGAGATTTTTATACATATATCCTGTGCTAGGATAATAAATGTGCCAAGGCTAACGAACTGATTAAGGTACTAACTGTGATCGTATAACAGTCCACAGTACTTTGCCATCCATCCTACAAAATACAAAAGGACTTGTAATCACGTCATCTTTTTAAGCTGCTGACAGAAATATTTGGATAAAATATACTGGACAAAAAGAATGGATGACTATACAGGCTACAACAACCTGCCAGTGTTGATGTAAAAAAAGCAGGAATAAGTAAGTCTTCTCTGCAAGTGTTAAGCAGTACCGTGGTGCTAGTCTTGCACATGCCAGGAAAATTGCAGCCAATGCCTGCAAACCAGTCTCATCTTAGTTTTGAGTTTGCTATATAGTATATGCACAGTAAATAACTGCAAAAGCACCAGCGATAATAATGGTTATGAAGAAAATTGTCTACAGCGAGTACTGCCAATACTATACCTCTAGCGGCAAGAATAAGTATATAAATAACTGCAAGAGCACCAGCGATAATAATGGTTATGAAGGAAGTTGTCTACAGCGAGGACTGCCAATACTATACCTCTAGCAGCAAGAATAAGGTAAAACGCAGTATTACCCAATTTTCATTTTCAGGTAGTATTTGTCGCTACGTTCCTAGTCAAAATTAGCGCACTTTTTATTTCTTCTTGATTCAGATATCTACTTTACTAAAGAAGCTGCATAAATGAGCATGAACTAAATAATGATTATGCATTGAAATTAAATTAAATTATTCTATTCGTCATTATTATTAATAAAAACTTCCATACAGAAGCTGATTTGACTTACTTTTTCAGGTTAAGTGTGCCTTTTTTTGGCTTTCATTATTTACATCTTAGTTATGTTGGTGACTTAACTTAAGTTAAATGGGAATATAGTCTTAGTAGCCAATGTCCAAGTCCATTATTACTATTCCATCTGTGTTGTATTAAAGCTAGATATCTAAATTTTGTACAGATATTTGTTAAGTTATTTAGAATCAAGTCACCGTATCTGTTTTTACTTAAATGTCCCAGTTGGAATTTCCACCTCGAGGGCTATGAGAAATTTGGATTTGCCGACTGACATTTCTTGTTTCTCATAATAACTAATATACGTAAAGAACTGATCTTTTGCATGCACATTTCTTTAACAATAATAAAACAATATTTAAAGTTAAATTCATCTCACGTTATATACTTTTAATTCTCACTTGGACACCCATGTGAACATCTTAGCGATGAATTCTAATATCCACATAGGTGTTCGAATGGAAATAACAAGTATATTACTTGATTGAGATGAGTTTGACTTTAAATATTTATTGTTTTCATTATTGTTAAAGAAATATACATGCAAAAGTTCTTTAAGTATATTAGTTTCCGAGTGAGAGCATCAACAAAATTTGAAAATCAGGCATCGTGTTCAAAACCTCTTGCAACTTTTAAAAGTGAAAATTCTTATTAATGCATTGAGATAAGAGACCAAGTTATTATAACTTTCTACATGTAAAAATACACTGGAAACCAGAAATACAACTGGCTAGAGTTATTAGATCATCTGAAACAAACCTAACAAGAAATGTCACCCGGCAAATCCAAAATTTCTCATATCCCTCGAGGTGGAAATTCGAACTAGGACATTTAAGTAAAAACTGATAGGTGACTTGATTCTAAATAACTTAACAAATATCTGTACAAAATTTCAGATATCTAGCTTTAATACAACACAGATAGAATAGTAATAATGGACTTGGCCGGACATCGGCTACTAAGACTATATTATATGGCTCCCATTTACTTACTTACGAATTTAGGTTACCAACATAACTTTCTTAGATGTAAAATAATGTTTGACATATTTTGTGCTGCATACTGACAGTTCAAAACATTGTAAATAAGTTCAATTTAAGTTTTCAAAGTATACCAACAATTCTATTAGGGAGGTTATGATCGCAAACACCATATAGCCATATATGCTTAAGGTACCTTAAGCTTACTTTAAGCTTACTATATTTTAAAGTGAAGCTTATTTTTAGTTGCTGATATTAGTTTACGTTTATTAAGCTACATAATTCAGTAGATTATTTTTGTACCAGGGAAGACTACATGTTAAATGATAAAAATTCAAATGCTTATAACTTTTTTTCCACGGACCCTGGCCTAACAAATTTTTTTGAGTCATCTTTGGTCTAATATGAATCGATATATAAAATTTTATTGATATCTCAAGGGTATTTAGTTAATAATGGTACTACCTTGAAAAGTTTTAACTTAAATATTACAAATATAAATATTTATGCAAATGTATTTCTGTAAAAATCGATAGATGCCAAGACCTTTGAAACAAAAAACTAAGTTTTAAATTCTAACTATTTTCTTGTATTATCTTACTAACCGCACTAAAAATATTATTCATAACAAATATAAATTCAAAATCTAAAGACATGATTTTGAAAAGCGTATAAGTCAAAAGGCTACATAGTGATAGACTTGACATTATGATTGCACGATAAAAAGGACACAAATTTATTATCTATATAAAGCATGCTGTTTCAGAAAATAAAAATGATAGTGAATTTACTATATTCACAATAAAGACATATTTATATATAAAATCAGTTGTAGATGTGTTTTGCACGTCTACAGGCAATTAAACTGGGTTTTATCAAGAACTTGTTAAAACAAAATGGAATTGTTAATAATTCTAATACAATTGATCTGTTTATACATCTGCACTTTCATCCTAGACAATGAAAATTGAGCATGTTTAGTTAATATTTATTACTTTAGCTCACTTATATATTCACTACATATCTTTTCTAATATTTGTTAATAAATATTTTAAAAATTAGATAATAATAATTTCTTGTAGTGCATGATCATTGCATACTAACAATTGTCATTTTTTTAAAATACTAAAAATTGTTTTTGTGCTTTAATTTTCGATGCATGAACGCTCAGTTTTTTATCAGTTGTATCAAACAATTATTTACGATAAATGTACTGCATGATATGGTTATCCCCTGGTGTATATTAAAAAATGTTGTTTAGCGTCGATCGATTTGTTGCATGCAAATATAATATACTGTGTCAAAAATATAGACAACAATAACGTGTAAAAAAGTGATAGCAGACGAAAAGGAATACTTTATACGAAAAGTCGTAATAATAATAATAATAACAGCAAAATCAAAAAGAATTTATTACAATGAATTGCAAAAATTAAAAAATATTTAGCAGATATTTATAACCAAAACAGTTGTGCATGCAAATAATGATATATGTAAATAAAAAATTATACTAAAATTTATAAAAAATAAGAAGTTACAATCATCAAAAGAATTAGTGAATATTACGATTGGTAAAATTTCGGTCGTATAAGTTCTCTTCGTTTTTGGTTATTGTGGCGCCATCTTCTAGTGGTTTACTCTACTTATGATACATGGCGATGGCGCTACTGTCTGATTCTACATTCGTATGTAGATACCACGTGACCACGCACGTGACACAGTTGTACCGATAATTCGCGATTTCTGGCTACGACATCCCCTTAAATTACTATACATATACTATACATAGACGATATACCTTCTCCTAAGTTTTTTGAAATAGGGGATGTAAGTACGGTTGTGTAGTCTTTATTATTAGTCTTTATTATTATTAGTTTTCTTATTTATATCATTTTCTGCAGTTTATCAGATATCTTTTCAGCAAAACCATCTAAGTTTTCATTGATACTATCATTTTGATCATCAATATTGTTTAAAGAAAGATTTGAATCATCTAAGTGTACACTTCTAGATTTTGGCGATGTCCCTAAATTATTAATCGAGTTAAGAATATATACTATTAGTTTATTATCATAATAAAACATGCATTAAATATATGTTCCTATAGATTTACGTTATTTACCTAGAAGAGCAATGTTTGTTTATAACATATTAATTACAAATATATCATCAGCGGTAGTATTGGAACATAGATGGATACTGTATCGTTTCTGGCTGTTGCCAAATAGTTGTACTCTCACACACACACACACACACACACACACACACACACACACACACACACACACACACACACACACACACACACACTATTAGAATATTGGACGCCGCCGGCTTGGCGATCGACACTGCCCGATCAGCAATAAAAGGGGAAAGATGGAAAGGAGGATCCAAGAAGTACTGTGCTATCGTCACACTGGACGTAAAAAATGCGTTCAACTCGGCTAACTGGAGTAGGATACACGAGGCATTGCGAAACCATGAGGTACCTGGGTATGTAAGAAGAAAGACTAACTTAAGGACAGAATCCTACTATACGATACGGAGAACGGCACAGAAACCTATAAGGTCACAGGAGGCGTTCCCCAGGGGTCCGTGCTGGGCCCACCATTGTGGAATATCATGTACGATGGAGTTCTAAGACTAGAACTACCCCAAGGGGCAATTGTCATAGGATTTGCGGATGACATCGCAGTCGTAGTAGTGGCGAAGGACAAAGACGAGGTGGCAGAAACTGCTAACGAGGCTGTTCGTATGATACATGGCTCACGGAGACGGGTCTAGAATTAGCCAGCCACAAAACGGAAGCTATTCTGATTACCAGTAGGAAGAAAATANTTGTCATGAATTTTTTCAAAATATTTAACTATTTATTTTTTGAGTTATATATGTTTATCGAAAAATTACCTTTTATATCATAAAAAATGAACTGATAAGTCAATCTAGAAAATCTTGCGGGAAAAAGTAGAAAAATTTATGTTCTTTTAGATACACTTTTGTTGAATATATTGTATAAATCATATCATTATAAAAAAGCAAAAAGGTAGTTGTTGCCGTCCCCCGCTTGTTGTGTGTGCTGTGTGTGTGCTGTGTGAGTTGTGGTGTATGTACGTTATACGCCCATATTTTTGCGAACCATGCGACGGACGTATACAATTTTATTGACAATCAGTATATTTTTTCTAATTCTAATTTAGTCATTTTGTTTTATTGATTCTGACCATTTTATGGCCATATTATAGCCATTTTCTATTTGCAAAAATTATTTTTGTTTTTATAATGATTATGATTATAAATATTCAACTAAAAGTGTATCCAAAGACATAGAATTTTCTACTTCTTTTCCTACGCAGCTGATTTTCTAGATTTGACTTATTCAGTTCATATTTTCATGAGTTATAAAAGTTAATTTTTCGATAAACATAGTATAACTCAAAAATAAATAGCTTTAAATATCTTGAAAAAATGCATCATGACAATAAAAAACAACGATATCTACTAGTCTGTAAAAATTTTATGGGCGATTGTCGTAATGCCAGAAATCGCCGAATTATCGCGAACTGCTGTCACGTGTTTGTACCCGTGGTCACGTAGGTAGTCTACATTACCCAACTGATAGAATCAGACAGTAGCGCCCATCCGCCATGTATCATACAGTAGAGTCAACCACTAGAGTATGGCCACAATAACCAAAAATCGAGAGAACTTATACGACCGTAATATCTTACTTTAATCCGAATATTCACTAATTCTTTTTGATGATTGTAACTTCTTTATTTTTATTTAAATTTTAAGTTATAATTTTTAGTTTACAATTCCTTATTTGCATGCACAACTTGTGTTCTGGTCTAATACAATATCTCTAAATAATTTTTTAATTTTTGCAATTCATTGTACACACACACACACACACACACACACACACACACACACACACACACACACACAGCCATCCGCACGGACATTTTCTAAAAACGTATGATTCGTACTCCAAACACCTCCAAATGCGTTTCCACGAAGTATTAACAAAACTGAAAATTTTACTATTACCTTTGTATTTGTATTTCCTCTAGAGGAGGAAGCAAAATAACCAATACTAAACATATGATGCTTCTGATATGCGATAGTATTTTTAGATTCTACTTCTTCGTTCTCCAATCTATTAATTAGTATTAACAAATATTCACAATCTGCATACACAACGAATGGTATTTTTTCCTTAACTCTATCATCTTTAAATATTATTACCATTTTAAGGTAATTTAACTTTACAATTATTTACAAGTTTACACTGCTGTTCATGCAGTTCAAGCTTTTGCTGGGTTGAAAAAAGTCTAAACACCTACCACATATGTAGATCTTATTTTTTGATTGTGTAACCCCTGTTAAAAATAGTTCATAGAAATCGATTGAATTTTTAATCGAATTTGAAGCTATTTCTTAATCCCACTTTTTGCATTAGAGCTCGATTAAAATTGATAGAATCGATAAAANTAAAATTGATAGAATCAATAAAGGTCAATCATTGGTATGAAACATCGATTTCAATTGTTGTTTTCCGTATTGAAATTTATCGACTCCTATCGATTCTATCGGTTTCAATCGAGTTCTAATACAAAAAGTGGGATTAAGATATAGCTTCAAAATCAATTCAGAATTTAATCGATCTCTATCGAGTATTTTTAGCAGGGACATGGCTTCTCACTAATCTTGAAAGATTTTTTATATAAACATAAAGATAACCTCTACTACTCATTACAGTATCATCATCGCTGTCATGTGTATCTTTCTCTGATGTGATGAGTAAAAGATTAATATGATTTTGTTTTTTGTTTGAAGTTAGATGAAGTGGTATAACTTCTTTACTATCTAACCCGAAAACATTGACTGAAATCTCAATATGCTTCTCAAATTTAGCCACTTGTTTTATAGATACTGGAAATTCGATTCCTTCCATATTTAATTAATTTAATCATCAGCATATTGAATATAATTACTGACTCCATCAGAATTGTTATGAAACGTATTGGAATGTAGCGCTGACAAAATTGCCCACTTAAAACATTGATTATCATTATTTTTTACATTAATACATGCTTTTTTCTTTTTAATAAAATCTGGTAAGGGTATGTCATGAAAGAACTGCATTTATTTTTAGAGCATTATTACACTTTTTTAGAATACTTTTAACACGTCTAGCAAAAAGTATAGATGAATCATCTAAAAATGATGCAGGTTCAATATTAGCAATTACGCTTGTACACATTCGATTTTTAAAAGCGCTATCTAAATCAATCCATTTTATGCGTGGACTCGAACTTTGCATAAGTGCTCCACCTCTTTTTACTAAAGCATCAAGTTTTATATGAATACACTCGATTTTTGCTGTCATGTGTAAAACCTTCTGCTTTTGCTGCACTGTGAGACTTTTATTGTTTAAAACTTTTCGCAAAGTCTTCTGAGCAAATTTATAATCTTTTTTCCAACGCTCTATCACATCACTTTGAGGAAGCGACCTTAGAAGATTAGCTGCTTCTTCTAAAAGTTTCATATATGTTACACATTCTTCAACAAGTGTCGTCATGATTCCCTTTTTTCTTTTCAACGAGAGGAAAGAAGTGACTCGATGTGGTTGTAGCGCTCCTTATATACAGCATAATTCAAGGCCAAAATGTAATAAATTTGGTTGGGGATAGGAGGTACACCCAACGGTAAAAATAACTTTGAATATTAAGACAGCACGCCATGTCGGGTGACGTAAAGTTGACCAGGGTCAGGAAAGGTTAGGTGAACGTTGACTTTCTTTGTATACGGGTGGTGCACCTAAGCTTTCCTGACCCCGGTCAACTTTACGTCACCTGACATGGCGGGCTTTCTTAATATTTAAAGTTATTTTTACCGTTGCGTATATTCAACGTTGAACCTACTCACAAGGTTATTGAAACGAAATAGTGGGGATTAATTCAAGGTTAATAAAAGTATGTCAAGGTTATTACAGAGAGAGAGAGAGAGAGAGAGAGAGAGAGAGAGAGAGAGAGAGAGAGAGAGAGAGAGAGAGTGGGCGCCTGCACGACTGCTACCAGCCTCACACGTGAAGTAAGGATTTATTTAAGATTCATAAAAGTATGTCAAGGTTATTATAGAGACGTCTGCTAGCAGTCTAATACATTATATGGATGTGCAAATTATTTAATCAAATAACAATTTTTTTCTATTTCTACTGAAACAAATATTTCTCTCTTAAAAAAGAGATGGCTGGATATTGTGAAGCCTTTTAAAACTTGATTTGTCATAATGTTATAATCATTCTAGATTAATTATACGATATGCATACCGATGATTGAAACTTTGAATTTGGGAAATCTCCTGCCAGTGCTGGTCATAGGTTAATTGGAAATATCCAGAGCTGAGGCGTATGCGCTTTATGCGAGTGGCCACGTTCTGATATAGAGTGCATGCGCGCCGCGCGCATTCAATTGGGGGATAACACACGGCCTTCGATTCGCGTGAAAAGGGAGGGAGGTAGCGCGCAGCCTTCGTTGCGCGCGAAAGGTATACGGATGACGCGAGAGCGGGGGAGCCCGCGGGTGGCGCGCGTGAGAGTGGGAGGCCGCGAGTGACCTCGGATCCGCACGAGAGTAGGAGGTAGCGAATGTCCTTGAGTGCGCGCGCATGAGATTCGCGAACGGGTAGGATTTGGCCTTGATCTCTGCCTATAAAACCGGCTGCAGAACACCAGTGCGCACAAATCTGCGCTTTATGCTCTCAGTGAATCCTCTCGTTATACCAGTGTAAGTGCTTTTTCTATGTGTACTATTAAAGTGAATTAAAAAAGTTGTCGTTTAAAACAATTACATTTTCTTTTGTTACAGATCAACAAAATCATGGATGTATTGAATCCGGCTGGAAAAACTCCAAGTTACCTTCCAACTAAAAAATTAAGAGACTTGGAAGTTAATCAATCGTATTTGATTATTGATGTGAAAATAGTTGCTACGAGATTTGGAATGAAAATTGTATTACAGTTAGACTCTTCATTTGATGTTTTTTTACCAACTCGAGTTAATGCTATACTCATTGAAAAAGAAGAAACGTTCAATACTTTTAATGAAAATACTAAAAAACAAGAAGTTCGATTAAAATATCTAGGCAATTGCCTAATTGAATTTATTTGATTAATGTATAAAAAGGGAAAAACAGCTTAGTATAGTTACAACATTTTATAAATATGAATAAGAATATGTCATATACGTTTATAATTTTATATTATTGATCTGAATATATATATATATATATATATATATAACTTACCTAAAATTGTATTTATTTGAACTATCCTCCTCTTCATTTCATGTCCAAAATTATTCAGTGAAACTCATGTTAATTTTAAAAAAAGTGTTATTATCTTATAATTGTGTTATGATTGTATAATAATTGTGAAGAAGACAAGTGACGATCCAGTCAGTGGTAATTTAAAAAAAGTGTAAAATATAAGTGACAATCCATTCAGTGAAATTAATTTTAATTCATAATAAAGTGTTATTGTGTAATAAGTATATAGTAAATACATAAAAAATCTAATTGTACATATAATAATTGTTGAAAAAGCAGTGTGGTTATATAAAAAAGAGAGAAAACAAAGTTACTATATATAATACATCTGACATAATTCAACCTATCAGTAATAATTTAAAAAAAAATAACTGTAAAAACATTGATCAACAATCTTTTTGAGGCCATGGGCTGCCGGTATTGCAGGGAACCGCGGGACGCCGGATGCCATCATCCAGGGTCGTCTTTACACATAAGCCTAAGAGGCCCAGGCCTAGGGCCCCGAAGTCCTGGGAAGACCCCAGGGGCCCCCCAAATCTCGATAAAACTAAACCCATAAGCCTACCTATCCCACGTACAGCGAGTCGCAAATGTATGAATAATAAGTGCTAAAACTCTTTTAGCTCAAACGCACCTGCTCAACATAAAGCGAGTTGAAAATAATATAAATCTTATATCTGTCAAACCCAACGCTCCTAAACCCACCTACCCTAGTAACGACGAGTCGCATTTAAATTATGGTTGGATGTTGTATACTTATATACAATGTACTTATATACTTATATACTTGTTATAAATACTTAACCAATAATGCATAGTAAATATTATTTCTATAACAAAAACTTTTCTTAATAGGTGAAAAATTTGAATAGAATAAATTGGATTTCATAGTTTATAATAATATTTATAATGGAGAAATAAATAATTTAATTATTACGTTTACAAAGTATAGTTATTAGATATAATATCAGTTATTTCATTGAGCAATAAGTGATGACTCTTAAGAAGTTCTAAATTACATAATTAAATGCCAACTATTTATTTTTAAGAAATACTATCTTTCAAAAATAGAGCTTCAAATGTCTAAGTTAAAATAATATCACCGGTGAGAATAAAATTATGGAATCATAAATTATTATTACAAACAATAAAATAATAGTTAGCATTATTTCTTCATATAATTTCACAACTTTTTTAGCTATCATTTATCACTTAGTCAAATAACGACCTATTTCGAAAGAAGCGAATTTTGCAAACAGAGTAAGTATTTAAATTATTGTTGTAATCAATTTTGATAAACTATGAAAACCAATTCATCCTTACCAAGTCGTTTATATAAAAAAAAATTATTTTAGACACTTTTTACAGTGCGTATTTGTTTAAACATTTATAGGGGTTTGCTATTTGTAGGGTGATTAGATTTAGGGGCTTAATATTTAGACATTTCATTTTACTGCTCTTGCAACTCATTAATATGCACGGGGTGTGCAAGTTCAAAAGCATTGGATTTGTAGTATGGTTATATAAGTTTTTCACTTTTTATGCTCTGTGGGTGGGACATTTGAGTTTAGGGGCTAAGGATTTTGAATTGAGTTTTACACTCGTAAGTTGATACTATGTGTGGTGTAGGTGGGGTTGGGAGTTCCAGTGTTTGTTGCATAATAGTTTTATATTGCAACTCGCTGTACATGGGGTAGTTGAGTTCAGGAGCTTGGGGTTTTGGGGGCCCTCGAAGCGATCCGGGCCTAGTGCTCCACGAACCCTAAAGATGGCCCTGCCATCATCGATTATCGTGTTGGGCAACAGCAGGTTACAGCTAAAAAACGATCGTCATCGATCATAGATTTTTTTCTGCCCGATATTGCAGGGAACCGCGGGACGCGGGATGCTATCATCGATCCCCCGCCGGTATTGCAGGGAACCGCGGGACGCGGGATGCCACCATCGATCCCCCTGTCGGTATTACAGGGAACCGCTGGACGCGGGGTGACACGGGGAGGGGGGCCGATAAGGCAGAACTGCCTTACCGACCGATAGTTATCGGGGTCGGTAAGATAGGAATCGAAACTCTGATGGTAACTTGAGGTAGAATCCCCTTTGTCCCTACTACTGTCCAACTACACTACGTAAATCACAAGGTAAGGAATGATTCATTAATCATCTGATAATATATTGGAACATATAGAAAAGAGAGAGAAATATAGCTTGGTTGGGGAGGAGCAGTTCTGACAAGACTGTCTCCCGTTTCCTGTATAGGAATAGACACGCAAGCTCAAGCAAAAAATAAAATAATTGTTCGCGGTTAAAAACCACGTAACATATATATTTTTCAAATTTTAATGAGGGTGAATTCAATGCTTCAAACTGTCAGGCTCGATCTCGGACGAACCCCCAATTTGATAAGGTGGCTCTTCGGTCAAATTTCGACCGAAAAATAGAAAATTTTTTTATTGTTCAAAAGTATAGTTCAAGTATTTCTAAAACTATATAAACTATTGCCATGATGCTAAAAAATTCCTAAACCTAAAAGTTTTAGCTTTGTTGTAACGGTTCGATTTTCCCCGTGTGTTGAGTAGTCAGCCGGACGCCAGGATTTGGTTAGGGGAAAGGTTAATTGAAGAGGCTGTTTGTGCAATTAATAACAAAATAGATATATTCTAGTAATTATGATAACAAGTTGATAGTTCAATTATTAGTCTCCATCTGGAACAGAAATCGAAATCGCGGTTTGTTTAGAATATTTCGCCTTTACAATCGATTTAGCTTAATCTAGTGCGGTTAACGGTACATCAACACGACGTTGCCGGAGTTACGTGGTTTCGGTGCATTTGTCGGTTTTGCAGATGCGGTATCGGAGTTTCGGACGGTGACACGGGTTCGGGATATCGACGGGTTTTCGGAGGTTAGGTATCCCCCGAGTCCATAGAGTCGTGAGCGCACGGCTCTACGGATCGAGGTCGCTCGTCTCGTTCTTCCCCTTGTCCTGTGCGCTCACAGTGACCAGGCGAATCTCGAAAGGTCGGCGTGTGGACGGTTTCGCACGGGCAGGAGTCGGCCGCTATTTCACCAGGACGTGTGCGCACGACCTGGGGAATCGTCGGCGGGGCTTTAGTTATTTTCTTAGTCCCGTGTGCTCACGGTGGCGGGGAAAACAACCAGTCCCTTGGGTCGGGGATTCAGGAGCAGGTGGCAACGTCGTGTAACGGCTACGTATGCTCACGTAGACGAGACTCGGCGCTGTTCGGCTATTCCTGGTTGTCTCGTGTGCTCACGACGACAATTCGGAGTTTCGGGTTCGCTAACAGTGTCGTCACGTGTGCTCACGAGACGACGTCGTTGGCGTCGGTCTATCTCTAGCTGTTCCTCTCGGTAACGTGTGCGCACGATGCCGCCAGGAGTTCAGCTCGAGTAGAACTGCCCGCTGTGCCGTGCGGCCCGCCTTATATAGGTGTGGTCGCGGTGCGCCGCTCGCGCCGCCTGGCGCGTCGCCGCTGAGTTGCTAGTAGATTCTCGCGCTCGTGCGGACTGGCCTTTCGGTTGGTGCGCGCGCGCGCTCACCTCACTTCGTGCGGACTCGCCTTGACTCGCTGGCGTCAGCTGATTGACTCGGAGCCGTGTTTATCATGTGCGAGACTTGCGTCTCGTCACATTGTAATAGCTAACATTTTTTTTAATAATATCCGAATTTTCGGCAATAGACCGATAACAGCGCCTAAAAATAATACTATGTAAATTTTTCCTAGCAGTTATTTTTCAAGCTATATATATTTATATATCGTTATGCTGTAGGTAAGATACGTTAGCCACGATTAATAAGAAAAACGCGGATTAGAAATAGGAATATGGAATAGATAATGTATCTTACCTACTTTCATACTTATAAATGTCAGCTTGTCAGCTGTATTCGCAGCATAACAATATTTATTATATTTACAAAATTAAAGATGCACACTATTCATAGTAAATGGCGTGTACCTAAAATTCAAGGTACGCGAATCATACGACATCGAAAATCAGCACAGAGGTTATATGAATATAGGCAGCAACGGAAGACTAACCAAAACATTATTCCTGCTTCGAACAAAACATGAAACTCGAACAAAACTTCAAACTCGGTTTCACGTGAAAGTTTGGACAAAAATACTGTTAATTCGAGTGTGAATCAACCATCGACTGCTACAGAAAAAAAGTTAACCCTTTTTTCAAAAGACAGTGCAGTACATGTTGATAATAATCAGTACTTAGTAGTGCATATTACTGCTCTGAGTTATTTGATAAAAACATATTTCTGTCCAGGCTGTGATCAATTATCTCCAGTGAAATTTAATTTGTGTCAAAAGAATGGTCTAGCTGTACTTATACAAATAGTTTGTGAAGATTGTGAAACTGTAGTGTCAGAAGCATTCTCAAGTCGACCAGTGTCTGAGAAGGAAAAAGCATTTGATGTCAATAAAACATTTGTGGAAGCCTTTTTGCAAAACGAATATAGTGGTTTAACAAGTTTTTCTGCTAAAGTCAATATTAATCTTATGAGTGAATCAACGTACTACTCTTATCTTTCAACGATCAAGTCAGAAGTTTAAGTGTAAAAAGTCAATATACTTGAAAGAAGCAGAGAAGCTGTCAGGAAGGTCCATTTAGCGTTGAATCCAGATCTAAGAGAAGGTGAACGTATTGACATATTGGCTTCATTTGACGGTTCTTGGCACAAGCGTGGCCATACATCATTATCAGTAACAGCATCAATGACGCATCCTAGCCCATAGGCTAGGATGCGTCATTGATGCTGTTACTGGACTTATTGTTGATTATGAAATCTTCAGCAAATATTGTCACTCGTGCACTGTAACCAAGCATGATTTAGGAAAAGATAGTCCGGAGTTTGATGTTTGGTATCAAGCGCACAAAAGCTCTTCTGATTGCGGAGTTAAAAGATCTGAAGCTGATTGTAAAATGCGATATACAACATTGTTATCGGATAGTGACTACAAAACTTTGATACGACAAGCACTCAATATCTATAATATTGAGAAAGAAGAATGTATCAATCATGTTGCCAAAAGACTTTATTCAACTTAAAAAATAGTCCATGCGCAAGCCATCATAATATCCACATTTCAAATTTATTGTGTGCGTACTTAAAAATAAAATAAATAAATCTGCTTTGCCACTTTTTTAAAATGAATTCTATACAAATTTTAATGCCTGTTAATATATTAATAAATAAGGTTATTTAAATTGTATTTAGGCAAATAAAAATCTTAATGTGTTAAAAAAATTGGTAACGGATAACTAAAAAAAGCTCTTTTATATCTAAAATGGCACACTTCTCCTTTACTGTATGCGCGTATTTCTTTGTTACTTACTGTAAAGTCTTAATTTAGTACTTTCTCACCTTCTTTCACAAGTGTTTATTGCATCAATTTCTCTTCATGAATATTACGACTACCGCGGGTACTTTGTTAAGTCCGCAGAGCGTATATAGTACTAAGAAGCAGGCTCGGATCAAGAGTGTACTGACATCTAAATACACGCGTGAATCTAGAGTTTAAATTTAGAGTTTTAATTTTTTTTAGCAGGACAAGACGCGCCCCGTGTTGTCGACGAGGGTAGCCGCAGGTTTCACATCATGCATTCTTCGCCGTAACGTCAGATTGCGATGATTACATCATTATCCCTTACATAATATTTAATTTTTATTTCATGGTCAACTTACCGAGATTATAATTAGAGTCGCCAAAAAAGTCAACTTGTTTTAAACACTGAATTAAGAAAGCTGTCATCAATATTCGATCTAAAAAATCATTTGTTGATCTTTCCAAAGAATGCATTTCCAAATCATAAAGTTTTAAATAATTCCTTAATTTGTTACATATTATGTCTGAAATTAATAAAATAATAACGTAAATATTTATTTAAACCAAAAAATCATATTGTAGTGTTAACACTACCTTAGTAAATTTATTTACTTTGAATAACTTTGTGAAAACATTATCATTTCTTCACAAGATAGTGAAGTGTATTCTAGCCTAGATAAATGAAGAAATATCGACAAATATGCCTCACCAGACTTTTCCGCTTGAGGTTTAGTACAAGAAAAGCCGTCACTATTTGCCCCTTGACTTTTTTCTGTGGGTTCTGGAAAGCGAGGTGTGCTTGGCTAACTAAGCCCCGCTGGGTGGTATAGCAGAGAGCGCAGTTGAGGGTAAAATTAACACTACACACGTTGGCTATTACTCAGTTTATTTCCGTAGACCAGTCATTAAACCTGTCCGATAGGATACACTATCACAAATTACGCGTTACAACTATTAACTTCACGCCTGAAGCAAACATAAGCGTCTGACAATCGTATGATAACCGAGGCAACCTAAAGTAAAATAGCTTAAATATAAATCGCTTGGTAACCATACTTAAAAAGCCAACAAGCCAACCTGTCAAGTTTTATTTATTATCAATATAATATTATACCTTACATTACGCATATGATAATATGCGTGAATCTCAACATGGAAGCTGTTTATAATAGTTACACATGTATAAGTATTCGTACTTTTTGGTAATGATTTTCTGGAAACCGCGCGACGGATACACAGAGAATTTACGCGGTCCCCAGAGAAATTTGTATAAAATTTCGATACATCTATCTCAGGGACACAACAAATTTATCTATTGTTAGTCAACTTCTCGATAATTCCCAAGGTTGTTAAATGTTAAGTACCATAAAAAATTAATTATTAATGCTTATATAAAAGTGCTCTACAAAAGAATAGCAATTAATTTTATTTAACAAAAAAAAAATAAATAAATAAAAGAATATATTTACAGATTTAATCGATAATAATTTTGTGAACATTATGTATAAATAATTAAAACAAATAATAAATGTGATAAATAAATAAAAACAATTTAAATAAATAAAGATTATTTTGTAAATTTACTTTTTTAACATATCATTAATCGTATCTACAAAATATTATGAGAAAAAAGAACACAAATTTCACAATTGTAGGCAATCGTTCTTTAATTTTCTTGTAAATTTTTTTAGTTTTTTTTTTATTTAAAAAATTTTAAAAGCATTAGAAATTTTAAAACCTTTTGACATTTTTGTAAATTTTGAAAATTAAAAAAAAATTTTTTAAGTTTTGAAAATTTTGAAAATTTTTGAATTTTTTTTTACTTTTGCTCCGTTTATCAGGGGCGAAAATGGACTTTCTAGTGGGGTGTGAAATAAATTATTTTATAAGAAATATATGTGAACAATATTAATGAAAACTAGCCATGGCTCAACAACATGTACTAGTACTTTAACTCAACGTCTGGAAGGGCAAACAAAAAATGAGTATTAATGGGATATATATATATATATATATATATATATAACGGTGTTTTAGACCGGGATATTAATGAATGACGGGGTCCGCATCCGTATATAAACGATCAGTGGCGCATCCACTGATCGATGAACAAGCGAGAGGAAAAGTATGTAGCAGCTAGTTGCAGGCTTCTTGAAGGCTGTACGAAGCCTGGCCCGTAGCGCAGTTTGCTGTACGTCCACGTCCTCGTGCACATGAGCCCGCGGAGGCGTCGTGAGTAATTTGGCTACGTAGCTAGATCGCGAGATAGATTAAGAGTAAATCGCATGGGAATGGACAGAGTCAGGAGCAAAGTGACACAAGCCGAGTCGTAGTAAAGTTTCTCTTTATGTAAAGACTAAAAATCAGTACAAAAGCAGCACGGAGTAAGAGAGACGGAGCAGAGCGAATAATGCCGAGAGAGAGAGAGAGTACTACTGCCATCGGGCAGGTACTTACAGAGGTGCTTCGTGGAACTCGATAAATGCCTCGTGGCTTTGACCGGAGCGGTGCAGGACGGATGACCAGGGCCTGACGCTGAACAGCAGGACGGACGCCTCAAGGCCTCGTGTGTGGCCGGGATGCAGCTAGAAGTCGAGCGGCAAACCAATGGACACGCGGTGCTGAACAGCAGCAGGATGATTCCAGCGACATACGAAGTTCCTGGTCAAGGACGCTGCAGCAGTCCTCTCGAAGACGAACGCACGCACGGATCTATCTAGCTTAGAAGTAAGTGTAGCCGCGGAGACAAAGAGACAGTATCGGCACGACTGTACTGTACGGTGGTAAACTCCTAAGTGTCGCGGCGCGAGACGCGACCGCATGAACAGTGCAATCTCTCTCCCTCTCTCTCTCTCGCTCTCACAGACGGCGCCACACGCACATACACACTACGCACGGCTCTATCTCTGTGTGTGTTATGGCTGTCTGCTCCTCTCACTTACCTGCTGCTGAAAGGAATGTTATAAACAAGAATATTTACAGATATAATGTTTATTATAGTATGATCATATAATGTAGGGGAGAGAGGGACGTAACGAGTGCACACAAGGCAACTCGTTATAATATATATATCCCATTAATACTTATTTTGTGTGTATATATATATATATCTTCATATATTATATAATTATTTTGTGTATACTCCCCCCCCGCACCCCCCATACCCCCCGCAGCATATTTTTTATATATTTTTTCCACACCACCCAGGAGGTAAATATACAGGTGCGTGTTTTTTTATATTTATTGTTTAATTTTTTTTTTTCATTGGAAGAAAACAATAATTCTTATAACGTTTTTTCTTTATTTTGTATTGTTAACACTTTAATGTGTTTATACTTAGCATTGACGTTTGCTTTTGTATTGCTGACACTTTGATTAAACTTAAATATCTACCATCAACGTAATTTTTGATTTCATCAAATTTATCATTATTGTTACAATCATCATCTTTTTGAATTTTAACGAATGCTCTATCACTACCTTTATGGATATATTTAAAGATGTATTTTATGCTTTGTATAGAAGCACAATATTCAACATTTATAGGACATTTATATTTCATTAATAAAAACTTATTGTATGGTATAACCATTTCATTACTGACTGGAATTTTCTCATTGAATCGTGTTTTATAAACATGATTATCAGAAGTATTATTTATTCTTTTATATTGTGGATAACCATTTTTTTGTATTGTAGTTATATCAACAAAAGGTTTCGGAAATTTTTCTGTGCATTTTTTGTTTTTATTATTCAAACATAGACTTTTATTATTATGAGGTCCGTGCAGCATATGTTTAATAATTAATTTCTTAAGTTTGTCATTATTTGAAATTATTTCAGCAGATATATATTTATCAATATGTTCAGATGTGATTATTTTGTTATCAGGATGTAATGTTATTAAAATGTGTGCATGTGGTAAACCTTGTTTTTGAAACACAACTGTATATACATAATCGAATACTTACTACCAAAAATATTTTTCATGTATTATATCATTCAATATTGATTGTAATTTTGTGTGAAATAATCTAACGGCGATGTGAGGTATATCATTTGGAGGTGTATTTTTTGGAAATCGTTTTAAAATTAATTTTAATTCTTTCCATTTCGGATTACATGTTACCGTTATGAATAAATCTGGTCTACCACATTTTCTTATAATAGCTGTTGCATTTTGATAATATTGTTGCATATATTTAGGACTTCCTGAATAAACGTGACTTTCTAACTTGCCTTAGGTGGCAAGTTAGTTATTATTAATGAAAAGATAATTTTGTTAAGTTAAATAGTTAAGATAATTTGACTTTAGATTCTTATGATTTTACACTGTTGGATAAAGGTTTACAATGAAAACACTTGTTTAAGGGAAAAAGCCGTTCGGCATAAAAAACCCTGATTTATTAATATTTAAGCAAATTGACACAATAAAAAATCGCAATGATATTTAAACGATAAAACGAGAAAAACGCCGAACACGCACACAAAGCACTGATTGCACTCGCACAGACAAATCGTTCGTTAAGTTAATGTTATGTGCCAACAAAGGCGTTAAAGTTAATGCTAAAAAATAGCGTTGATGTTGATGCCTAGAAAGGCGTTAATGTCACGGTGTGACAGAGGATCGGAAATCCTCGTTGAAGGTAAAATAGACGTTAATAATTCGATTTTAGTCGCGATTCAGATGTGAACGCTGCCGAAGTCGTTGAACTAATGCCCGTTCACGCGCGCAAATCCGAGCTCGCAAGAAAGGGGCCCCCGGAAGGTGCTGCCCTCTTTCATTACTCTCATGCAAACACACACATAACCCATTCGATGATACATGCGCATGCATGTTGCGTGTTGCGGAAGAGGTACGACGGAACATACTCCGGGCGCAAGCTGCGACTTATAGTAACTAATAGTAACGATATGACGCAGATTAGATTAAAAATACAAGTGTAAATGCAAAAATATANCATCGTGATCAGCGTGAAAAACTGAGCCTAGGGGAATTAGTCCGAAAAATTTTCCTCCACTTTTCACTTTCCCAATTCGAAAAAGAAATTCCCCCCGCCACAGCGCCAAGCGGAGAAGCGCGTGAGGGGAAGTGAGTGCGGCGGCCGCGGCGCAGCAACAAGTGGGGGAAGCCGTTGCTAAGGAGGTCGGCGGCGGCAAACGGAGGGGAAGAGAGAGCTAAAGAGATCGACAAGCGCAATTATTTCGCAAAGTTTGACGATCTGCATGTGCGAAAAATTTTCGTTCAACTTACAAAAAATGATTTTAATTAATTTCCCAGACACTTAATTTCGAGGTTAAGTCAATGAGAAAATGGCGAGAGCCTCGGTTTCGGAGCAGATGCTGCAGTTTTCTTTCGCTTTTCTGGATAATTACCGGCCAACTACACAAGTAGTTCCGTTCACGTCGAGACCTAGGAGACAAGACTGTTATGCTGCGAAAATTCGGAAAACGGTGAGAGCTTCAATTTTGGAGCAGCTGCGGCTGTTTTCTCGCGCTTTTCCTGCATTATCACACTGGCAAACTGCACAAGGGGCTCGGGTCACCTCGAGACCGAGAAGATAAGGTTTCTTTGCAGCGAATATTCAGAAAGCGTCCGAAGCCTCGATTTCGGAGCAGCTGCGGCAGTCTTCTCGCGCTTTTCTCGACTTATCACAAACTGCACAAGGAGCTCCAGACATTTAAAGACCTAACAGATAAGCCTTTGTTGATACGAAAATTCAGAAATCGGCGGGAGATTCGATTTTTGAGCAGCTGCGGCTGTTTCAAGCTCGTCTCGATCAATTTTCGGAGCTTGCGCGACAGGGAGCTTGTGCGCCGCGCTGCAGCCCAGTTCAAACGTTCTGCTAAGTTTTTACTAGGTCCGAAATTCTCGTGGGTGACGAGACGAGCTGCTGGTCGAGAATCGAGCTCGATTCGATTAATTATGAGCGCTCGCGCGACAGGGAGCTTGTGCGCCGCGCAGCAGCCCAGTTCAAACGTTCTCCTAAGTTGTTACTTCGGCCAAAATTCTCGTGGGTGACGATTCGAGCTGCTGGTCGAGAATCAAGCTCGATTCGATTCATTATGAGCGCTCGCGCGACAGGGAGCTTGTGCGCCGCGCAGTAGCCCAGTTCAAACGTTCTCTTAAGTTGTTACTTCGGCCAAAATTCTCGTGGGTGACGAGACGAGCTGCTGGTCGAGAATCGAGCTCGATTCGATTAATTATGAGCGCTCGCGCGACAGGGAGCTTGTGCGCCGCGCTGCAGCCCAGTTCAAACGTTCTGCTAAGTTTTTACTAGGTCCGGAATTCTCGTGGCTGACGAGACGAGCTGCTGGTCGAGAATCGAGCTCGATTCGATTAATTATGAGCGCTCGCGCGACAGGGAGCTTGTGCGCCGCGCAGCAGCCCAGTTCAAACGTTCTCCTAAGTTGTTACTTCGGCCAAAATTCTCGTGGGTGACGAGACGAGCTGCTGGTCGAGAATCGAGCTCGATTCGATTAATTATGAGCGCTCGCGCGACAGGGAGCTTGTGCGCCGCGCAGCAGCCCAGTTCAAACGTTCTCCTAAGTTTTTACTAGGTCCGAAATTCTCGTGGGTGACGAGACGAGCTGCTGGTCGAGAATCGAGCTCGATTCGATTAATTATGAGCGCTCGCGCGACAGGGAGCTTGTGCGCCGCGCAGCAGCCCAGTTCAAACGTTCTCCTAAGTTGTTACTTCGGCCAAAATTCTCGTGGGTGACGAGACGAGCTGCTGGTCGAGAATCGAGCTCGATTCGATTAATTATGAGCGCTCGCGCGACAGGGAGCTTGTGCGCCGCGCAGCAGCCCAGTTCAAACGTTCTCCTAAGTTGTTACTTCGGCCAAAATTCTCGTGGGTGACGAGACGAGCTGCTGGTCGAGAATCAAGCTCGATTCGATTCATTATGATCGCTTGCGCGACAGGGAGCTTGTGCGCCGCGCTGCAGCCCAGTTCAAACGTTCTGCTAAGTTTTTACTAGGTCCGAAATTCTCGTGGGTGACGAGACGAGCTGCTGGTCGAGAATCGAGCTCGATTCGATTAATTATGAGCGCTCGCGCGACAGGGAGCTTGTGCGCCGCGCAGCAGCCCAGTTCAAACGTTCTCCTAAGTTTTTACTAGGTCCGAAATTCTCGTGGGTGACGAGACGAGCTGCTGGTCGAGAATCGAGCTCGATTCGATTAATTATGAGCGCTCGCGCGACAGGGAGCTTGTGCGCCGCGCAGCAGCCCAGTTCAAACGTTCTCCTAAGTTTTTACTAGGTCCGAAATTCTCGTGGGTGACGAGACGAGCTGCTGGTCGAGAATCGAGCTCGATTCGATTAATTATGAGCGCTCGCGCGACAGGGAGCTTGTGCGCCGCGCAGCAGCCCAGTTCAAACGTTCTCCTAAGTTGTTACTTCGGCCAAAATTCTCGTGGGTGACGAGACGAGCTGCTGGTCGAGAATCAAGCTCGATTCGATTCATTATGATCGCTTGCGCGACAGGGAGCTTGTGCGCCGCGCTGCAGCCCAGTTCAAACGTTCTGCTAAGTTTTTACTAGGTCCGAAATTCTCGTGGGTGACGAGACGAGCTGCTGGTCGAGAATCGAGCTCGATTCGATTAATTATGAGCGCTCGCGCGACAGGGAGCTTGTGCGCCGCGCAGCAGCCCAGTTCAAACGTTCTCCTAAGTTGTTACTTCGGCCAAAATTCTCGTGGGTGACGAGACGAGCTGCTGGTCGAGAATCAAGCTCGATTCGATTCATTATGATCGCTTGCGCGACAGGGAGCTTGTGCGCCGCGCTGCAGCCCAGTTCAAACGTTCTGCTAAGTTTTTAGTAGGTCCGAAATTCTCGTGGGTGACGAGACGAGCTGCTGGTCGAGAATCAAGCTCGATTCGATTCATTATGATCGCTTGCGCGACAGGGAGCTTGTGCGCCGCGCTGCAGCCCAGTTCAAACGTTCTGCTAAGTTTTTACTAGGTCCGAAATTCTCGTGGGTGACGAGACAAGCTGCTGGTCGAGAATCGAGCTCGAATCGATCAATTTTCGGAGCTTGCGCGACAGGGAGCTTGTGCGCCGCGCTGCAGGCCAGTTCAAACGCACAGCTGCGTGCTTATCTCGTCGAAGTTCTTGTGGGTTTCAACGCGAGTAGTTCTTTCATAGTTGAACTCCTTTAGATTAATTATTGGAGCTTGCGCGACAGAGACCTTTTGCGAGGCGCTGCGGCCCAGTTCTCACGCTCAGTTGTGTGTCTCCCTCGTCGAAATTCTTGTAGATGAGGAGGTGAGTATCCCTTTGGCAGTCAAGCTCGTTTCGATTTATTTTTGGAGCTTGCGCGACAGAGATGATCTGCATGTCCACATTGATAAGGCAACGAATGTTATGTGAGGGAGGTAGCGGGTGCTTCGTCGCGCTACATTGGCCAACGTGTGTCTCCGAATAAATTCCGGCTTAGAAAGTCATTAGCTGCAGACTTATTGCCTGCTGTCTCGGATGCTGTCTGGAACTTCGG
>CM053170.1:41846972-41897339 GCA_012977825.3 Pteromalus puparum | reverse complement strand
GTGAGCTGGTAGCCCTACTGAAAAAAATCGCTCGATTTTCGCGCAATTTTTTCAGTAGGGAGAGCCATCGCCCAAACAGGTACAGGTGATTTTTATATTACAAAAATATCGTTTTAAATAATATATAAAATAACTGTCGGTCTATTGAGTATTGTTTGACATTTATTATAGTTACTCAATANGAGTCGACTCCAAATTTTTTCGGAATTTTTAACTGCGTTATTTGGCAGAAAACGCATTATAAATATTTGCAGGGCTGCCACTACAAAATTTGAGGAAAGAAAACCGCTCCCGAAATACGCCCTTCTCGGACCGGGTACTGAGATGTGCCCTTCTCGGAGCGGGTTCAGAGATGCGCCCTTCTGGGACCGGTTTCCAAGATACGCCCTTCTCGGAGCGGGTTCCGAGATACGCCCATATTCCACTCAGGCGTCGATATACGCAGAATGCGGTCACCTTCAAAAATCGCTAAAAACGGATTTTTAGCTGTAACTCAAATTCTAAGCATTCTACAAAAAAAAGTTAAATGGAAAAGTTGTAGATCTTTGAAAAATACAACTTTTTTCTATTAACATCAAANGGATACACGAGGCATTGCGAAACCATGAGGTACCTGGGTATGTAAGAAGAAAGACTAACTTAAGGACAGAATCCTACTATACGATACGGAGAACGGCACAGAAACCTATAAGGTCACAGGAGGCGTTCCCCAGGGGTCCGTGCTGGGCCCACCATTGTGGAATATCATGTACGATGGAGTTCTAAGACTAGAACTACCCCAAGGGGCAATTGTCATAGGATTTGCGGATGACATCGCAGTCGTAGTAGTGGCGAAGGACAAAGACGAGGTGGCAGAAACTGCTAACGAGGCTGTTCGTATGATACATGGCTCACGGAGACGGGTCTAGAATTAGCCAGCCACAAAACGGAAGCTATTCTGATTACCAGTAGGAAGAAAATAGAAGAAATAACACTGATGGTAGATGGACATGAGATCGTTTCTCAACCGACCATCAAGTACCTGGGTCTCACCATGGATGCAAGACTTAATTTTAAACAACATCTAGAAGTAGTAAGCGATAAAGCAGCAAGTCAAATGTAGGAGGGCCAACTCAGAAGCGAAGGTTACTCCTAGTCAGTGTGACCACGTCGATCATGCTATATGGAGCCCCAATTTGGGCAGAGGCGATGCAGGTGAAATCGTATGCACGAAAGTTGACTACCGTGTACAGGCGAAGTGCACTAAGAGTGATCTGCATTATAGCAGGCATGCCGCCAATTGACCTTTTAGCACTGGAAAGGAAGGACGTATATTCCCTCCCTTTGATATTCAGTATGTGCGTTCATTGAAATGGTGATCGACCCAATTGAGACGTAACTCTACGTCGTAGCGTCTTAATAGTTCGTTCTACGATAATTGAATTTATAAATCTTTAAGAGAGAACGAATGTGGGTTTCAAATATTCTATTTTAGTTAGATCTTAGCAATGCAAATAGGGCGTTAGTATCTCAACTGCAGCGTAGGTTTCGGAGAGAGAGAGAGAGAGAGAGAGAGAGAGAGAGAGAGAGAGAGAGAGAGAGAGAGAGAGTGTAAATAGCTAGCTTATAATAGATGTTATGTCGACACCTACCTTTTGTAGTTCTTGCTTCTGCTTGGCCGAAGGCTCTGCTACCTGCTCGTCCTCAATGAATGCGTCGAAGGTGCGATTGAATTGGTCGAGAGGGATGTTGGAACAAAGGTCTCGTATTGACTTCATCACGATTTATGCCGTTATAACTTGATTTATCCAAATAACTAAAAAGCTTGTGTGATTTACGCTCTTTATGACGCGGTGTTTCGTAAATGCAAGACTGACGATTTACAGTATAATATTAAATTTAGAATCCGAAAGACGATTAATTCGAGAGACGGTGTCATACAATTCGTGAATAATTAAGTTCGAGATCAAGTGTGATTTCTTCTAAGTCCGTTACTTCAAGAATTCTCTAAGTTACTTTTATGAAAAAGATTCTAAGTCGTTGGCAACAACGGTGTAAAAGTGTTAGTGATAACTTTGACAGAGAACTCCAATCAAAAAGCTCGGTTCCTCGATGGAACTTCGATATCACACGTACATAGGGTCTGATCCCCTTCGTATATCATTTCCCCGCTCGTGCATCTCCTGTACTTGTTATTCTCGAATTTCCGATGTCTGTTGCTATCCGCTTTCCCTTCTTCTAGCTGTCAACCATCGTCTTCTAGTAGCATTGCGCAATTGCCCTGCTTCGCGGCGCTTTTGTTCTCTCTTCCGCTCGTTTGCACAGCTGTGGAATGTTGGTGGCTACCTCTTGATTCTTATTTTTCGGCACTTTGTAAGTGTCATTTTGATTGAAATTCTGCGAATATGTCGTTTCGCGAATGCGTAGATGTAGCCGTTCGATGTTCCGTATTTAGGCCATTTCTCCTCTTCTGGCTTGTAGCCGTCGTCTCCATGTCGTTGTACACCTGCTTTAGGCTCGTGGCTATAGTGCTGACTTCCGTTTGTTTGCACAGCTGTGGAATGCTAGTGGTTACTGCTTGGCTGATTTTATTATATAGCTATATCGTTTGAAACCTGCTGCTATGACACCTCGTTCGTGTGCGTACATGTGGTCGTTTGTCATTTCGTAACTAGCTTGATTCTCCTCCTTTGTTTGTGAGGCGATTTTGAAGAATGTGATTTCGTTGCCCGTTCTACTGGCTTGTAGTTGGTATGGGGCGTTGTGCTTTTTGGTGTACGTGTGAAATATCGTTAGCTTGTTTGTGATTGATCGTTTCATAATTATGTTATTTGTTAATTTAATTTATGACTTCCGCGTAATTTGTCTCTCTCGATTCCGTCGTCTCTCATTTCTTTACCTCTCTCGGAAAATGTATAATATATTATAATTATAATTCATTCATTGGGCTTAAGTGAGTCATTACTCTTGCCTGTCGGTTTCTGTGTTCAGGTTTTTTTAATCTAAGCCGGTTGATTACCTTATCTTTTAATATTGTCGTCGTTTGCTACCTCAATTACGCTATAACTCAGTGGGACTATTGTTAGCATTGATTTGTATGTGATTGACTTATTATTTACTGAAAGTGGAAATGCGAAAATTTTGAGCATTTCACACAAGGATAGAAGACTGGATTGGAAGAAGACATGGGAAGGTTAACTCCTACCTCACGCAGTTTCTGACCGGGGATGGATGCTTCCGGGCGTACCTACACCGGTTTACAAACAAACCTGCCGAGCAAGCAGGGCAGTACAAAGCTCGCCTCGTGTGCGACTGGAGGACTGTTCCCTGTGACCTTATGGGAAGTGCCGTGGACTTCGGTCTGCATGCTTCACAGGGATTGCGATCCCGAGGTGCCTGGGCTACGGTACGCCGTACGACCGGGCGCTCTGACTGCCGTCTCTCTTGGCCGCTTGCGCCCTGCTCAGTCTCCCGGGCTGGGCTCTTAAGCCTGAGCACGGAGGGTACAGCTCGAAAACTGGTTTGCTGGCGCTCCTCGACTGCCGGATAGTACAGGGACCCGGGTCCGTCTAGCCAACAGGACCTGTCTGCCCTATCAACCAGCGAAAATCTTCTTGTCCGTAGTAGTGCCGGATGGCGTCCGGAACAGGGCCCTGTTGCGGTCAGGGGGGGGGGGCTTGCCGAGGCCACCGTGACTGGCAAAGGATTCCCGCGATGGGGGACAACGCAGGGGACAACGCAGGTGGGCGGGGAGTGGCGGAACGGCTTAAACGGCGCATGTGCGTAAAGGAGACAAGGAGAAAAAGGAAATCGATACGAATAATAAGAAGAACCTACTAAAAGTGCCAGAACCAACGGGATCGGGGATCCCAACCCCCAAATCAGGAAAGCAAGATGACCACTTGAAGACCCTGAAGGATACAATTAGGGCAACAATCGAGTACTCCGAGGGTAGAACCAACATGCATGGGCCGATTAAAACGGGCCTCGCGAAGGCTTTGGCGTATGGCAATGGCACTATAACAATCACCGAGAACATGGAGATTATGAAGAACGCATCTATAGATGCGGACAAGAAGCCTTATGCCGCCCTCCCCATCCCTATCCCCTGAGAAGCATGCGACGAAGTAATCGTCAAACTCAGTGGTAAAGTACCCTAAAGTCTTCACCTGAGCCGTCATTAGTAATCATATCAGTTACTTATTTTGGTGTTGTTTATAGAAAGAGTAGCAGTGAAAGGAGAGTAAGAGAGAGAAGTAGCAGCCGATATGCTGCATCAATCACTACAAAAGAGATTTAGATTAAGATTAAGATTTCCTTTATTCCTGTACAACATATTGTACATTAAATAGTATTAGTAGTGTGTACATTTGTTTTACAGATAACACAATTTATAGTATTTATAACAGTGAATGAGTGAGTAATTGGTGTGATGAGATGATGAGAGCATAAGAGAATACTGTGTGTTAGCATTTATATGTTTTCTTGTGTGTAGAAGTACTCTCTTGCTCTCTGCTTGAATAGTGTGATGATTGTAGTGTTGCGATATGTTGATTTGATTATGATGATGTTGCGTATGCGTGAGGGTAATGAGTTCCAGAGATATGAGGCGCATGGAAGCTAACGTTCGGATTATACGAGAGAAGCGGAAAGGGAGAGAGAGAGAGAGAGAGAGAGAGAGAGAGAGAGAGAGTGTGTGTTGTACAAATTAAAATTATTACAGTAAATGGTAAATCAAATAATAATATGTGTGAGTGAGAGATGATGTATGTAGAGTGAGTGGAAAATTATATAATATATAGAGTGATGGAGTGTAGATGTTTGCGAAATGATTATGAGTTTTCAAGTGAAAAAAAGTGTTCTTTGGCTAACTGTTTATACGCAAAATGCGGTACCTCCAAAAATCGCTAAAAACGGTTTTTTGGCTCTAACACGAATAACAAAAAAAAAAGTTAAATGAAAAAGTTGTAGATCTTTGAACAATACAACTTTTTTCCATTAACATCAAATCATGAAAATGCTTATAACTCGAGTTTACAGCCCATAATCGATTATTTACAGCTAAAAAACCAATTATTTGCCATAAAACTTTGCGGATTTACGTTTGTAACGACCCTGAAGCAAGGGCAAAACAAAAAGAAATTATAAAAGTATAATTTCAAGCGCGGACGTCGGAGATGAACTGACGCGTAAAGAAAGTTCGAGAAAATAGAGTAGTGTAAAACGCGAACCAGCGCCGAACCAATCAGCGAGCAGCCGCTTCGGCGCAGGTGTGCGCCACAGCTTAAAAGGGCGGCTTGCGCAGCTCCCGGCATCATTCGCTCGAGAGAGCTGGAACAGGAAGGAGTACTAAGTCTCCTGACTAAGTAGAAATTTCTCGTAACTATTTTTTTTTGACGCGCGTGTCGAGAGACTTCGGCAATATGTCCGTCGTCTCGTACTCAGCGTTCTTAAAGTAAATAAAATTTCAGTTATATATAAACGTAGGAACAATAAACTATTTGTTCACATATAATATATATATATATATATTTTTTTCTTATATTTTTTACTTTTCAGCTTTTCGTACAGTACTACTTCAGAGGCAATACGTCCTCTGAAGGTTAACTATACACATTTTTAATTTTCAATAGAACATCTTCGAGGTATTACGTCCTCGGAGAAAATTCTATTAAGGAGAGTATTTCAAATAGCAATACGTCTGTTCAAAAGAAATTCTTAAAACATTTTCTTTTTAAAAATTCAAACACAAGTTCTTTTTAGGTAGATTAGACTTGGCTGCAATGAGTCAGCCAAGATCGAAATACCATAAATAAGAAAATTTTAAATTACAAAATTTTTATAAGAGAATGAATTCCAATACCACGACATCCCGGACCACAAAAATATAAAATGAAATATATGAGCTCGGTCGGAGTATTTCACGTTTTGCATAAAAATGTTAAATGCAAAAGTTGTAAACGTTTTTAAAATACAACTTTTTACCGTAGAAAACATTTTTTAAACACTTTTTGACATACAACAACTCTAGACGCGATGTTTTGATAAATAAATTCAATAATACCTGCAATGCAACATGCCTGGAACTCGTGTAAAAAGTGTGTGAGATGCGGTATCTCAGCCTGCTCTGAGAAACATCTCTCCAAACTATGCTATTACAATCAATTTTCTAAATTAATCCCTGTTACTAAATTAATTGCTGCTCCACTTTAATTGCTTTTTTCCACCTAGAAGAAAAATAGAATTAAATTAATAAAACGAGAAAAAAACGACTGTACAATGTAATTATCTGTTAAAGAAAAACAAGATTCTACAAAATGCATAATTATAAATACGTATAACAGTAGTAGTATAGTAGTGCCAGAGTTTTGAGTCTTGAAGTTACGTTACAACTCCAAAATTTTGATAGCTCAATTATTAATACCATCAGTAACCTTAGTTTGACTCCGGTAGACGCAGTAGACCATGATCCAATAAATACAGAATCAAGGGGCGCGGTAGCGCCACGATGGCAAGTATATTGTTTATACACCTAGACATACATAAAAATATTACAAAATCATATTCATAAATAACACAGCCCCCAAAAAAATTGTAAGTCCCAAAAACTTGATCACGGTACTTATAAGTTTTTGGGATCGCTGAATCTGAATCCAGGGTTAGTTTAAACAATCAGATCTTTCTCAAGGTCAGTTGAAGGTCAAATTATCGAAATACATGAAAAATACACTAAAACCATGGTATCTTGTGTTTTTTTGAGGCGCTGTATCTGAATCCGGGCTTATTACAACCCTATCAGGTCATGGTCGAGGTCAGTTGAAGGTCAAATCATAAGGATTCATAAAAAGTAGAGTCAAACCATGTCTCGCTGCCTCGCTTCGACTGAGCCAACGAACAGCTGTTCGGCTTTGCTTAGTTGTGTATAATAAAACTAATACTTTTTCTGTATAAATTATGTAACAAACTATGTTTGCACAAAATTCAAGACTTTAGAAATGGGATGGAATTCAGTTTATTAAGCGTGACGTCACAGCTTATATATAAATCAATGTATTTTCTACCAATAGGATAGTTCCGAATATTATGGAATTTCGCGGGTATAGTTTGAATTACAGTTCTATCAAAAGATACTTTTTTTTAACCTTACAAAATAATAATGAGTTTTTAATCATATTTAAAATTTTCGTTGCGATAAAAGAATACATTTTAAAATTTATATAAATGTCTGTTCCAGAATCAACAATATTAACTAGCGCGCCGCTTCGCGATGCAAGGCACGCAAAACGCTCGCGCTTCGCGTTTTGCGCATAAGGCACGACCGCCGACGCTCGAGCTTCGCGCTCGCCTTACCCCACGACGCTCGCGCTTCGCGCTCGCCTTGCCCCCCGACGCTCGCGCTTCGCGCTCGCTGCAGTCTAACGTTTGTGTTACTTACCTAATTATTTAAAAAAAAAATCAGTAATTAATAAACATTATCTCTTTCGTATACAATTAAAAAATGTGTTGGCTATGCATAGCTTGAATAATTTTTAATTATTTTAGTTTTTGACTCATGATTTTCAATATTATTTATTTTGAAATATACATTCATAATTTTAACATATATTCTTGAAAATGTACTACGGTAATACGAGTTAAACCCTACAAATTCATCTCAAACAAAAATTATTGTCAGAACTCCTCTTTGCTCTTGGTATGCGAGATTCAAAAGACGAGTTTCTTCTAACAATATTATAAAGCGTTTCGTCCTAGACTGTTGGACTGGACTCATCAGTAAGGATCCAACAGTCCTCCTTAGACGCTCTGCTGCAAGATGTTACTACAGCCCAATATATGTAGGAGTCCCTCGACTACTTCAGTTGTGGGAAGTAGTCAGCCTCCTACCGGCATTTCTTTCAACCGTATGCCGAATTACAAAATATATATCTAACACTCGTAAATTTACAAAAATTTTCTTGAAAATGTACTACGGTAATACGAGTTAAACCCTACAAATTCATCTCAAACAAAAATTATTGTCAGAACTCCTCTTTGCTCTTGGTATGCGAGATTCAAAAGACGAGTTTCTTCTAACAATATTATAAAGCGTTTCGTCCTAGACTGTTGGACTGGACTCATCAGTAAGGATCCAACAGTCCTCCTTAGACGCTCTGCTGCAAGATGTTACTACAGCCCAATATATGTAGGAGTCCCTCGACTACTTCAGTTGTGGGAAGTAGTCAGCCTCCTACCGGCATTTCTTTCAACCGTATGCCGAATTACAAAATATATATCTAACACTCGTAAATTTACAAAAATTTTCTTGAAAATGTACTACGGTAATACGAGTTAAACCCTACAAATTCATCTCAAACAAAAATTATTGTCAGAACTCCTCTTTGCTCTTGGTATGCGAGATTCAAAAGACGAGTTTCTTCTAACAATATTATAAAGCGTTTCGTCCTAGACTGTTGGACTGGACTCATCAGTAAGGATCCAACAGTCCTCCTTAGACGCTCTGCTGCAAGATGTTACTACAGCCCAATATATGTAGGAGTCCCTCGACTACTTCAGTTGTGGGAAGTAGTCAGCCTCCTACCGGCATTTCTTTCAACCGTATGCCGAATTACAAAATATATATCTAACACTCGTAAATTTACAAAAATTTTCTTGAAAATGTACTACGGTAATACGAGTTAAACCCTACAAATTCATCTCAAACAAAAATTATTGTCAGAACTCCTCTTTGCTCTTGGTATGCGAGATTCAAAAGACGAGTTTCTTCTAACAATATTATAAAGCGTTTCGTCCTAGACTGTTGGACTGGACTCATCAGTAAGGATCCAACAGTCCTCCTTAGACGCTCTGCTGCAAGATGTTACTACAGCCCAATATATGTAGGAGTCCCTCGACTACTTCAGTTGTGGGAAGTAGTCAGCCTCCTACCGGCATTTCTTTCAACCGTATGCCGAATTACAAAATATATATCTAACACTCGTAAATTTACAAAAATTTTCTTGAAAATGTACTACGGTAATACGAGTTAAACCCTACAAATTCATCTCAAACAAAAATTATTGTCAGAACTCCTCTTTGCTCTTGGTATGCGAGATTCAAAAGACGAGTTTCTTCTAACAATATTATAAAGCGTTTCGTCCTAGACTGTTGGACTGGACTCATCAGTAAGGATCCAACAGTCCTCCTTAGACGCTCTGCTGCAAGATGTTACTACAGCCCAATATATGTAGGAGTCCCTCGACTACTTCAGTTGTGGGAAGTAGTCAGCCTCCTACCGGCATTTCTTTCAACCGTATGCCGAATTACAAAATATATATCTAACACTCGTAAATTTACAAAAATTTTCTTGAAAATGTACTACGGTAATACGAGTTAGTAGTACATTTTCAAGAAAATTTTTGTAAAATTACGAGTGTTAGATATATATTTTGTAATTCGGCATACGGTTGAAAGAAATGCCGGTAGGAGGCTGACTACTTCCCACAACTGAAGTAGTCGAGGGACTCCTACATATATTGGGCTGTAGTAACATCTTGCAGCAGAGCGTCTAAGGAGGACTGTTGGATCCTTACTGATGAGTCCAGTCCAACAGTCTAGGACGAAACGCTTTATAATATTGTTAGAAGAAACTCGTCTTTTGAATCTCGCATACCAAGAGCAAAGAGGAGTTCTGACAATAATTTTTGTTTGAGATGAATTTGTAGGGTTTAACTCGTATTACCGTAGTACATTTTCAAGAAAATTTTTGTAAAATTACGAGTGTTAGATATATATTTTTTAACATATATTCTTTTATCTTAACGAAATTCTTTTTAAATATGATTAAAAATTATTATTTAGTAAAATTAAAAAATTTTCATTTTATAGTACTTCAATTCAAATTATATTAGATGGGAATTCGACTTGTTAAGCCGCAAGTAGCGCACAAAATAGGTACACGCGAAATTTCATAAGGTGGCCGGAATCAGAACTATCCTATTGGTGGTAAATACATTGGTTTATATGGGAGCTGTGACGTCACGCTTAACAAGACGAATTCTATCCCGTTCCTAAAGTCATGAATTTTGGGCAAAGATAGTTTATTATATATATTGAACAGAAAAAGTATTAGTTATTTATTATCATCTAAGCAAAGCCGAGCAGCTGTTCGTTGGCTCTGGCGAAGCGAGCAAGCGAGGCAGCGAGCTCGACCATTGCGCATACATTGTGCGCATCGATCTGGCGACCGGCTGGCGACTTGTTGTGTTTTGTCGTTTCGAGCAACCTCCCGGCCTCTGCTCACCGCAATGTTTCACCCGGTTCAACTTTTAGGCGATATTATATGTGAGTACGTAGTATAAAACAGCGACAACGACACAATGCAGCAGTGTTATAAGAAGTTTAAAATTCAGAAGTGCTACTGTGACGCCTGTGTATTGTGTTTTCAAGCAGTCTCATCTCGCTCGCTGCAGATCGGCTGCTCGCGGTTCTTGCTTTATAGTGCAAAAAGTATTCAATTGTGATGTACCCAGAATAACACTGACGATGCGATGTGTGTCAGTCCATCGAGAAATGCTGCAATATGGGAAGATCCGTAACTCCATAAACGTACTCCAGCAGAAACTTGATTTATTGCTTCGAGGTTATCTCTTGTTTTTATGACTACTCCATCTGCTGCTGCTAATGATTCTACTCTGATATATTTTTCTTGCTAGATACTGTCTAGGTGACGATTCACCGTCACACAAGATCCACAAAAAATATTACTGTGTTCTTGCAGCGTTTATCATTTTCAAAACAAATATTTATTGTGTTATGTGCAGTGAAATCAGTGACTATGTGATTGTGTGATCTGTTTTTAAAGTTAAATCAGTGTTCTAATTCTGATGTCTCCTACTGGTAGTTATGTGGCATTGGTGTTGAAATTTGCACCATGCATGCAATACCCTGGAGTTGATTCGCACTGTCTGGGCAGTGCAGCTTGGCGTTGCTGGGTACTTCAAATACGTCAAGGTGTCTCTGGAGCTAATTCACACTGTTTAATCAGTATAAACTGACGTTGCTGACTTCTTCAACCACATCAAGATGACCCCAGAGCTAGATTTACTCTTCCTGTCATGGTGCTGATTGGCGTCTCTAGGTACTTCAACGTTATCTGGTTGTGCTGCTTGGTATTTTTGGCTGATCTAACCAACTGGGGGCGTGTTTCAGTTGCCTGGCCACCTCGAAATGACTATGGAGCTGTATTTTTGCTTTCTAGCAGTCCTGGTTGGCATTGCTGGGTGCTTGAACCACCTCAAGATGATCTTGAAGCCGGATCCATACTTTCTGGGAGTACTAGTACTACTAGTGAGCGTTCTTGGACACTTAAACTACTTTAATATAGCTCTGGAAATGGGTTTGTACTATCTGACATGGTTATGTTTAAAATATTAAAATTACTTGCTGTATGTTTAATTGATATTGTACTTCAATAAGTTTTAATTCGGAATGCTGTGTGGATGTTTTAAGTTTTTTAAATACATATTTTTTACTCCTTACGGGTACCTTAACAGTGATTATTAATATACTGTTAGTTTAATATTATTATTCTAAGAGATCAGTAATCTTAATTTATCAATAATTATTTGTGAGAAAAGCTTGTAATATATTTTCCTGTATGTCTAGGTGTAAGAGCAATGCTGCGTTAGTTGGCATCATAGTCTACTACATGCAACGGAGTATAACTTATTGGTGTTGTTGGTACCTGAGCTATCAAAATCTTGGAGTTCGAAGAAAGCTCGATCAAGACTCTGGTTATACTGCTCTATTAATGGATAAGTGTTTTTATCAGGTGAGATCAGTGAGTTGAATAATCATTTGTTAGTATGAGTTTTTAATGATTTCTTTTGTTTTTCTAGTGTGTCATACTACAACTACAGATATCATGGTCTGCTGGATGGGGAGCAGTAGGATCAAGCACACCGGTTATATGCCTGATCATCGATAACACTGAATCTTTATTAGTGTATAGCTTTCAGGTACAATATATGTTCTGTATAACTTATACGATTTCATAAGATTAATATAATTTATTTTTGCAGATGCAGTGCTTGAAAGATGCAGGTTATATGTATCTATAATCATGCATTCAGTATAGGGGCTCGTTTTTCTTCAAATTAATTACACAGTAATTTTTTCTATTTTTAATTTTACTCTATTTTTTTTTTAGATGGAAAAAAACTATATCAAAGTGGAAACAATTGGAAAAAGTTGCAGCAAGGACTCAAGAGGATTTTTAAGACGATTCAAACCTTATTAACAGAGAAGATTTATATCAACAAGTGAAGTCAAGATTTCATTTAATGATAGGGTTTAATTTATAAATAGGATTGTTTATAGTATAGCATAGTTTAGTGGGACGTGGCAGGCTTATCAGAGCCTTTCTTCAATCTGAGTTATTTTCATTATTATTTAGTTTAGGTTTTTCTAGTTTAGTAAAATATACTCCAATTTTAGAAATATATTGTGCTGATTTATTTTATAAAATATCCTGTATTGACACTCTTCTGTGATGCCGAAACACTCGGGTTGGCTTTGCAGATCCTTATGCATTTATGCACTTATGAAATATACTATTGTGAGCGTATTTTATATACATGTATATGGAATTAAGTACATAATATAACTATATATTTGGGCATTATTGTGCGTGTCGCGCTGAGATTGTTATCAAGTTATATGCACCAAAAATCGTCTTTTAGACTATGCCTTGGGTTAAATCATTTAAAAAGTGTATGTGTCATGGTGAAATGCTTGTATTTGTAAATGTAATGTCTACAACTTTTACATTTAACATTTTCATGTAAACGTAACTCGCAAAGTTTTAATGCAATAATTGGTTTTTTAGTCTAAAAAGTCGTTTCTAAAGAGTTCTAATAGTAGTTGTATGTCGAAAAGTGTTTTAAAAAATGTTTGCACGGCGAAAAAGTTGTATTCGAAAATTGATTACAACTTTATATTAACATTTTCATGGCTAAACGTAAATCCGAAAAGTTTTATGGCAAATGATTGGTTTTTTAGCTGTAAAAAATCGATTTTGGGTTGTTAACTGAGTTCTAAGCATTTTCATGAATTTGATGTTAATAGAAAAAAGTTGTATTTTTCAAAGATCCTACAACTTTTCCATTTAACTTTTTGTAGAATGCTTAGAATTTGAGTTACAGCTAAAAATCCGTTTTTAGCGATTTTTGAAGGACCGCATTCTCGTATATCGACGCTGAGTGAATATAGGCGATATCTCGGAACCCGCTCCGAGAAGGGCGTATCTTGGAAACCGGTCCCAGAAGGGCGCATCTCTCTGAACCCGCTCCGAGAAGGCACATCTCAGTACCCGGTCCGAGATAGGGCGTATTTCGCGAGCGGTTTTCTTTCCTCAAATTTTGTAGTTGCAGCCCTGCAAATATTTATAATGCGTTTTCTGCCAAATAACGCAGTTAAAATTCCGAAAAATTTGGAGTCGACTCCAAGCTGTCACGCGTCGTATATATTGAGTAACTATAATAAATGTCAAACAATACTCAATAGGGACCGACAGTTATTTATATATTATTTAAACGATATTTTTGTAATATAAAAATCACTGTACCTGTTTGGGGATGGCTCTCCTACTGAAAAAATTGCGCGAAAATCGAGCGATTTTTTTCAGTAGGGCTACCAGCTCACGATACATTAGTAGATACATTAGTTTAAGGGTATAATTATGGATAATGTTATAAAAAATATTGTACAAGACAAATATAGAAAGAAGAAAAATATATATATATATATATATATATATATATTGAATATTTATAGTACAAACAAATAATAATATTTATAACATGAGAAGAAAACAAAATAATACAATTTTTTAAATTTAATTATTATAATTAAAAAATATTTATAAAAATTCAGGGATGGCAAACAAAATGAACTTATTTCATTACTAATTCATAAAATGAAATTCTTTAGGAATCACTTGTCAACGTAGCACATTTTTCGCAAATCATTTCTTTTCTCCTTGTCGAGTGAGATTTTACTTTGCTTACTTGTGTCAAAGGATATAACTTTCCGATGCATTTATTCGTCACAATTAAAATCGACTTTGGTTGTTCGGCATATTCGTATTTGACCAATACATTGGTTTCATCTTTGGAAACAAAAAATTTCGTCGCCAAAAATGCTAATTTTAACTGCCTTCCAATTTTGATCATTGGCCAGCAAGCGGAAGTTTAAAATATCCTTTAGCGACAACTCGTTGACAATATAAAAGGGCTCGTTTTTTTTAGCACTTCTCATAATGTCACACCACTCATTTTAAATAAAAACCGCCTTATTTCGGCACGAATTTTCTATAGTGGCGTGCAGTGAATCGCCTATTATAATAATATTTGCAGGGCTGCCACTACAAAATTTGAGGAAAGAAAACCGCTCCCTAAATACGCCCGTCTCGAAGCGGATCCCGAGATACGCCCTTCTCGGACCGGGTACTGAGATGCGCCCTTCTCGGAGCGGTTTCCGAGATGCGCCCTTCTCGGATCGGTTTCTAAGATGCGCCCTTCTCGAAGCGGGTTCNTGGTTTCTAAGATGCGCCCTCCTCGAAGCGGGTTCCGAGATACGCCCATATTCCACTCAGGCGTCGATATGTGCAGGATCAAGTCCAAAATAGGACCGGCACCTTACTATCATGAGAGGAGTTCCCAAAAAAATTTTTAGCCTGATTGACTGAAATCTCTCAGAAATAATTGCATCACAACAAAATTTTTATTAAAAATTACATGTAATTACATGTAAAATCAAACAAATTGTGCCCGCATTTCAAAACAACGTAGAGGATCGGGATAAAAAAAAAATAGTTTTTTAGTTTGTGCGAGAGGAGACTCCTCCTAAAATTTCAGCCCGATCGGTCGAAAATTGCGTGAGATATCGCATCTCACACATTTTTCGCGCACGAAACTATAAGGCACTTCCGTGTCGCGGTCGTGCCTAAAAATCATGAGTCGAAAAATAAAATAATTTAAAAACTTGTTGAAATATTAAATTCATTTCGTCAAACGTATGTAAAAGCACAACTAAGCAGTTCAATAAACTCGGAAGAACGGCACAGCTAAGTAGTGCAACAAACTTCGAGTAATGCTGATTTGTAAAACAGTGTGAATGAGGAGCAGCTATAAAAGCTATTGAGTGTCAGTCGAGTTTGGGCAGTTGAATCGTCATATTGAATCTTGTAACGGTAAAGTGTGCACAATAAAAGTACTATCTTGATTGCACATTATTTATTTTAAACATGGATATTTTAACATTGTAGCAGAGCATGGTTCAGAAGAGATCTGTGGTTGTAGAAAAGAAATCCATGTTTGAGGAACTCAAGTAAGCATACAGGAAAACTTACTAATGAGTATTGAAGAAAAATATTTGCATTTAGAAGGAAAAAGTGCAAGTTGGGTGCACACAGTCTCAAAGGAAGATTTAATAGAATATTTGTGTATATTTCAAGTGGAATCAGTGTTAACGTACTTACACATTGACGTATTAAGAAAACTATGTGCTTGTACTAAAGAAAAAGGAAAGGCAAATTCGGTATCGAAAGAAGATTTAATCGAAATCCTATCAACTTATGATAACAAGGAAATTCATAAAGTACTAAAACTAGACGATTTAAGGAAGGTAACTAAAAATATAATTGAAAAAGAACTTGAAGCACAGCACAGAGAATTAGAAGAAAAAACAAAACAGGAAGCTGAAGAGAAACAATAAAAAAATCAAAGCAGTGATCAAAAATTAGAAGCAAACGAAGAATCGAATCAACAGAAAGAACAAGCAAAGCTGGAAGATAAAAATGATTTAAAAATAAACACAGCTCAACTTTCAAATGCAGACGAAATGGCCAATAATGAAGATGTCAAACTTCAACTATTTGATGGCAGAAATTATAGTATTTGGAAGAAGAGGATACTATTATTTTTGATTTGGGATTGTGGATTTTTAAAGAATAAAATAAGCATGTGGCAGAGTTGTAACACCTCACATCAGCTCCGCAGGGTTTTCAATTTAAAACTATAAAAAACTAAAGTCTCGCGACTTGCATTTTAGAAAAATTACACGCAAATAAGCGTACTCTCCCACGTTTCTCACCGACGCTCCAGGCCACAGCTGATCAGCCAGCTGCAAGCAACAACAGCAGCGCCATCAGGCAGTAGCGGCGGCAGCGGGAGTCATCACGCGGCAGCGGCAGCAGCGAGCGCGATATAGCTATACTCAGCGGCAGCAGCGAGCGCGTATATCTATACATGTAGCGCAGCGAGCGGTGCGGCGTGCACAGCGTGAGAGTGGGAAGATGACGTAGCGGCGGCGCGGCGCGCGCATCTCTGTATACTTGTCTGAATGGTTTTTGTATATAGGTGTAAATGTGTGTGTATATATTTGTATGTCCCGCTCTCTCCGTAGCCTTTATAAGGACTTGCGCGGCCTATGGCCAGTCACTAGCTCCAGCGCAATTATCAGCGCACTAGTCCTACCAAGAGCAANATATTTTATCACTTTTGAAGGACTTATACAATTTTCTAGTCAAGCAAAGATATCGCAATTTAAGCGTATCAGTCTTGGACTTAAACAAATTTCACCAAGTACCAAACATTTGTAAAACTTCGAATCATCAGATAACGCAAATAAAGCGTATCTGTTTATATTTTCGTTTGTAAAAATCAAAAGTGAATTTACTATTTTATTTCATTTTGTGATATTGAATATATGCAATATTGAATCAAGGCAATACTCTCAATCCTATTTGAATATATTTATGTGGTTAAAATCATAGTCTTATTATTGTGTTAATTTCCACTACCTTGTATCCCGGACCTGACTAAATTATCTAAATACTAAATAAAATCATTCTAGTTAGTCTGCTGTCAGCAAGACGACACGGACTAGTAAACATTCATTGTTTTTCTCTAGAAAAACCATTAAATTAGATATTTTTTGCATAAATCTACATAACTACAGGACCGAGAAAAGTCGTGACCGTTTCAGAGTCGAAATGCAAATAATGACAGTGGAAAGAAAAAAACTAGTGTTTTTCAAGCTGAACAGAATAAAGATAAAAATTGTTATGGCTGTGGACAATTTGGACACTATAAGACGGAGTGTAGAAACTCCTGGACCCGAGGACGAGGCTCCTGGACCAGAGGGAGAGGTGGAACGCACTGGCAAGGAGGTGCGCGATATCCACAGTAGCAACAGCAGATACAGCAGTTCCGAGGCCGCGGAGGCAGAGGAGGACAGCGAGGCTACTACGTCAGAGGCAACAGAGGTCAACAGCACAACAACGCAGCAAGACAACACGACGTTAGGTATAGCGAAAAAGTCAGCGATCAAGTTACAACGGATTCATTTTTAACTAAGGTAAAGCGTGACAATGAAAGCGATGCAGAAATTTATATTTGCGATACGAATAAAATAGATTGGATATTAGACAGTGGTTGCTCAGACCACATAATAAATGATGAATCGTATTTAAGCGAATCTATAATTCTAGAAAAACCAATTAATGTTTTCACTTGGTTGTGCCGGTAAATTAATTAATTGTGACGGTAGAATTTTGAAAGGTACAAAGGTCAGAAACATTTTAACTTATTTTAACGTGAATGGAATTTTATATAGAATTAAAATATCCAACATATTTTACGTCAATGAAATGGATAAATATCTGCTGAGTTTTGCAAGAATAACGAATGAACATAAAATCATTTCAGTTGAAAATACGTCGAATATATATATATATATATATATATATATATATATAAGGCAAAACAATTTAATTGCAGTAGCTTACAAGGAGCACGGATTATATAAAATAAGTAGTTTCATTAATAGAAAAGAATGCTACATATCAGATGGAAACAAAGTAAATGAAACACAAAAGGAAAGATATCATACAATAAATTATAGAGATCATGTCAATTTTAAATATTTAGAAAATATTGCGACGTGTAGATCAGCTACACGTCGTTTACACGGATTCGCGTCATATTTCGGCCCAAGGAGTTGGCAACAGTGCGAATACTGTGCAACTCTCGGCGCCGTTAAATCAACAATTAACAGTTCTGCTGCATCGAGCCGCACTGCAGCAGAGCATAACATAAACAACCCGGGAACACAACACCGAACAACGCAGTACACGAGAGCTGCGGAGCTCCTAACCTCCTAACGTTGACTCCGCACTGGCCACGCAGCAGACGACGCCATCGCGCGGCGCCGATACGAGCCAGCTGGACCTCGCGGGTGCTGCCCAGGAGAAACGCGATGCACCGACACCAGGAGTCGCACAACACCCAGAAAGCGAGGTCTGGAGCACGCGCAGACGACCACGAGGCGTGAATGACGCGCGCGCACCGGAGCCGCGCATCAGCTGCCGTCCGGCCGCAGCTAGAGAGAGAAAGAGATAGCGGGAGCCGCTCGGAGAGAGCACGAGACTCCGCACCGCGGAGAGGGAGACGCGCGCGCGGGAGAGAGATTTAGATTTAATTTTTAGATTTAATTGGTTTTATTACTGTACATTATGTTGTACAAAAATATAAGACAAGTATATATACATAAGTAGTAGACTATTCGTTAATGTGTGTGTGCATGAAAGTGTGATTCTATATGGTGATGATGAGTGAAATGGTGTCGATATTTGTATTGAGGGTGGTCTGTGTCTATGGTGAATTTTCGATGGTGAAAAAGTGGTCTTTGGCTATTGTTTTGAAATGAGCGATAGATCTAGTGTTGCGAGATGTGTTTAAGTCGCAGCCTCGCCACGTCGCTGGTCCTGCCTCTGACAGATATAAAAAGACAGCTATCGCTGTCGGACTGGCGGTGATCAAATCACCTCCTCGTCGGTTTCCTATGGACGCAATTCGCGATTTTCCTCGTAATACTAATTATGCATCGTAACCTTTCGTGCATATAACAAATCATATGCACGAGGCGAATTCACAGTCATATTCTACGAGCGTGTAAGCAATCTTTCGTTTCACTTAGGTACTATTCATCAATCTTTCAACATTTAACCACAATATAATTTTCTATCATAACGAGTATAATTTATTACATAGTATAACTTATTTTCTTTATAAAATCCGTTGGAAAACCGGGTTTCTGCCTGATGTCACGGTAAGGGCAAATAAGTTGTGTTCTCTCAATTATTATTGAATTTCTACATGACAGTAAAATCATCATAGTTCATATCAAGCCAATAATACTATTTGCTATCAAACATCTCTCAACGTAAATTCATTATTCAAGTTTCCCTTTTCACCCTTAGCTATTCCACATTTTTCGCACATCTAACTACATTTAATCAACTAACAATCATATTTATTTATATTACGTTTATTTAGGCTCGTATTTTCCTAATTAAGAACTGTACTACGATTTCCTGTGGTTTAATGCTATCGTTACAAAATCCGTTTGTAACCGAATATATAGTTGTTCGTAATCATTATTTTCGTTGTATCTTTATTCCACAATAAAGTGATTAAAGGCTTCATGCCACCAGCTTATATACAGCCTAAATATGCTGTGTTTTTTCTTTATTTAGCCTTATCCTGCTACAACCACTCAGTACCTTATCAATCCCAATTATTTTCTATAAATTATACATTATAAGATTCACAAATATTATCGTAATTAACAAGTACTCAATTCTCTAATTAAGAAAAGTTTGCTCTTGTTACTTTTACTTAATAGTTGCTCGCGAATATTCATTAACTTGTGATGAGACGCAAGTCTCGCACATAAAGCAAGCAAACGCGGCCTCGAGTCAATCAGCTGACGCCAGCGAGCGCGCGCGCAGCGAACAAAGGCGAGTCCGCACGACGCGAAGTGAGCGCGCGCGCGCACCAGTCCGCACGCGCAAGCGCGCAACTCAGCGGCGACGCGCCAGGCGGCGCGAACGGCGCACCGCGGGCACACCTATATAAAGCGGGCCGCGCAGCGCAGCGGGCAGTTCTACTCGAGCTTAACTCCTGGCGGCATCGTGAGCACACGTTACCGCAAGGAACGGCCAGAGATAGACCGACGCCGACGACGTCGCCTCGTGATCACACGTGACGACAGTGTTAGCGAACCCGGAACTCCGAATTGTCATCGTGAGCACACGAGACAATCAGGAATAGCCGAACAGCGCCGAGTTTCGTCTACGTGAGCACACGTAGCCGTTACCCGACGTTGCCACCTGCTCCTGAACCCCCGTCCCAAGGGACTGGTTGTTTTCTCCGCCACCGTGAGCACACGGGGCTGAGGAAATAACTAAGGCCCCACCAACGATTCCCCAGGTCGTGCACTCACGACTCTATGGACTCGAGGGATACCTAACCTCCGAAAACCCGTCAATATCCCGAACCCGTGTCACCGTCCGAAACTCCGATACCGCGTCCGCAAAACCGAAACCACGTAACTCCGGCAACGTCGTGTTGATGTACCGTTAACCGCACTAGTTTAAGCCAGACCGATTGTAAAGGCGAAATATTGTATACAAACCGCGATCTTGATTTCTGTTACAAATGGAGACTAATAATTGAACGATCAACTTGTTATCATATTTACTAGAATATATCTATTTTGTTATTAATTACATAAACAGTCTCTTCAATTAACCTTTTCCCTAACCAAATCCTGGCGTCCGGCCGACTACTCAACACACGGGGAAAGTCGAACCGTTACAAACTAATCCGTTATTGGAACTGCTGCCAGTCGCCAGACCAACACCAAGAAGTTCAGTAGTGAACAAGTTATACTAGTGAGCATCGAGCAAGTGAAGTTCTCATACACTAGAATATCGAGGGACTTAGGCAAAATCGACAGTATAGTGAACAGTTACACACGTGTCTACGTCATCAAGACGCACTATCCTCTCATCTCGGAAAGAAAGCAGATGCATCAAGGCGCCCATCTGTCTGCACCTGCTTGCCATTGAGGAGAGAAGCTGAGAGCCGATGGCCCATCGACAGCCCGACCGCACTGAACGACCGACGCAAGGCTCCAAAGCTCCAAGGACCTACAGCTGCAACCTCCTGCTGGCGCGCATCATCAAACACACACACACACACACACACACACGCGCGCGCGCGCGCGCTTACATATTTAAAAGTACTTTTCTCTATTTTTATTCAAGTTAATAAACGTAGAAATGTTGTAAAATTCTAACACCGTATAAAGTGATTTCGTTGTCCGGCTCCCTTTTCCAGAAGGCAGTGGCTGCATCTGCGGTAGCCAAAAGGCATTTCCTTCAAGACTAATAGTAACTTAAGATAGGAACTCAGCACAACGTAAGTATATTGAAACAATCGCCGAAAAATAAGATTCGTGAGTTCGTAAGAAAAATTTGTTTAAGGACTTGTGGCGCAGATATTATTATTTTGTAGTATAGGAGTAGATAAGGAGCAGTAGGTCGAATAAAGTATTACACAGATTTATGGTTGAAGAAAATGATTGTGGCTAACAGCATTTATTCTCTTTATTTATTACTCAAAAGAAAAAGCTTACTCAAGAATTTACCAAGAAATTGTTACTAATATAATATTAAAATGAGCTAAGCGTAGGAAATCGACACCTAGAAAAACTCCAAACACAACTAACAACAATTGCGGCGGCTCGACATATCAAATCACTTTATAAACACGGATTATAATATTATTCGAACATGTTACAATATTGACTCCTTTTGATATAAATCGAAAAGATTGCGCAGGAAAAGAGAGTTTATAATAATGATTAGTAAAATGTGGATGAGTTGTTAGATGAAATGTCCTGGAATGAATGAAAGCTGGTACAGAAAAGATTGAGTATATATCCAGACACGTCTCCGGCTTTCAACGGATAGATTATGTGGGAAATAAGTCTGGAAAGTACTAACGTGGTTTGATTAACCAGAAAGAAAAAAATTATTACACATATAAGAAATAATTGACGAATGTAGAGTAAGTGATCTGCAAAGTGTTACATAATAAGGATAAAAAAAAGATGATATGTGATCTTCGCGATTGTCGTAGATTAATTTGGTTAGTGTTACGAGGTGTTACGATGAGAAAGTTTATTTTGCGTATAATTCGCGAGATGCGACCATGGGAGAACCTACTGAGCTAGCCCAGTAGGATAGCATGAAGCTATCTTTTTATGACCCGTCGGTGGCAGGGTTAGTGAAATATATAAGCATGAGTCTTTCCCGGAGGAATAGACTCCCCGGATCAGGCTGGTGTAGAGATCCCCGGGTGCGAGAAATACACTAAAAGAACAAATGTTAGTTTGTTAAGCTATTAGGTTAAAATTAGAATCCATAGAGTCCAGCGGCGAGGCGAAACGGCAACTCGAGCAGCTAGGACCTGGCTTCCTCTGGAACACTCTGGCACGTGGTTTCGTCTGTAGAAGCATCATGTGGAGTGTTGTAGTCTGTTGAAGGAAGGAAATGTACTGATACGCTGCTTCGCTCGAGCTGGTCAGCGAGGCGACGAGCGAAGCGGGGCCGCTAGGAGAGGGGTATGCGCAGTGGACGAAATCTCGTTTGCGGCGTAGATCTGCTGCGTCGGCGGCCCTCATACGATCGATAATCGTATGGGAGCCGTGTAAGCGCGAGAGAGAGAGAGAGAGAGAGAGAGCGAGGCAGCCCTGTACATACGCTCCGCGGCACCTGACCTAGTAGATCAGGGCCGTACCTGCACGGGCCCAAAATGTGGCCGTTGCAATATTGATGGGTTGCGCTCATTCGGACGCAACATGTGTCAAAAGTCTTTGCGGCAAAAAGATTGAAACGTGCTAGCTTCAGTGGCAACGAAATATATATTATAATTTTCGTTTATAAATATTTGATTTTTTTAATCTACAAGCGTAATGCTTTTATTTTAGATGAAAAATCTGAAAAAGAGGAAAATTCCGACTCATGTGTTTGTTCATGAGGTAAGCCGTAGTTTATATTTTTATGCAAATTTATAATCTTACTATTATAATTAATGTATTTTTTTATTTTACAGTTCGATCTGTTCAGTTTGCAGAAATTCTAATGAAATTGGATACAAGACAGCAAACTTCCATGGATGCTGTGACGATTTAGTTTCTTGTCGCATATTTAATTGTTGATTATTATTTCCTTGTGAGCGATATGTATTTTTAATTGATATGTGAACAGTCGTTTACTAATAATTTGACATTAATTATTCAAAGTGCAATAGAAAAATTTACTATTAAATACGCAATAATTACTTCTGAATAAAATTAGAGAATTTTTCTGAGACACAAGGTACTGAGTGGGATTGCGGGAAAAGGTGAATAATTGCAACACAATTGTATATATTTATTTATGTAGAATTCAGCGAAGTTTCTATTATTTATTTATCCAACCATATAGCGAAGAAAATAGATTGTAATAAACATATGGAACTAATTTAAAGAAAATCAAGCGGAGTAATATATTAATATAATACAATACGTCATACAAAGCGTAGATTTGAAACATGAGTAAATTTCAGACAACAGAATATTTTAAAAGAATCGATAATTTGATGGAATGTTGATACCTATTTATAAGAAATTGAAATATGATTAGTAGAATGATGCGATGAATATTAGTGGTAGAATAATCAGCTATTTAGAAAGGAAAGGAAATCAAAATGAATTATCTATTGGAAAATACGAATATTGGAATATGATTTACGTTGGCTATTAAGAAAAGAAATGATTATTTATATTGAATGACACTACTGAGTTCATGACTTCTCGATTACTCCTGCTCGCGACACAGGTTCAGAGGTCACCTCTGAACAAGGCTTTCAACAAGTCTTATGGAGAAAGCGAGAGTTTTTACTAAGTAAGAAAATAAAATGTTAATTGTATGCAATTGAAACTAAAGAGTCTAAATTTAAATTATTAAGTTGAATTTCGTTATGCAGAATAGAAAAGAAATCACATAAAAGTAACACTCATTTGATGTAACTTTGTGCTTGCACGTGTTAGTGGCACAAAGGGTTAGTAGTGAATTATTAGTATTTATTCGAGTTTTGCGAATGCGACCATGGGAAAACCGACTGAGCTGGCCCAGTCGGATAGCGTATAGCTATATTTTTGTAACCCGTCGGTGGCGTGTTAAATGTTATATGCAGAAATATTTCCAATAATAGGTCGGATTTCCCCGGATCAGTCACGAGGATATCCCCGGGTGCAAGAATTAGTGAAATATAAGAGAAATTAAAAGATGAGTATACAATAACAGCGAAGAATCTCTAAGACTGCGCCGCTGCAACGGAGAGCTTCCTTCCTCTCGAACGCTGGCACGTGGAAAATGGCGTGGCTGGAGTGTCCAAAAGAAAGATGTGGTCTGGTAGTTGGTTGAGAGTATACTGCCTCGTGCGAGTACTCGTGCCGCTCGCGAAGCCGAGGAGACGTGCAGCTAGAAAGGGATAGCGCGATGCGTACAAACGCAATTCCATTTACATGCGAATTCAGCGCGTCGGTGGCAAACGCGCACGCGCTGCCAAAGACTAACCTATCCTCTCCCGCGGCATCAGACCCGCGAGCGAGAGAGAGAGATAGATCGATTGCAGGGACGTATGAAGTCCCGTCGAGGCCCCTGACTAAACGCAACCTCGTGGTCAGCTGCGCCGGATCCCCTATCTTTATCCAGCTCCTGGATATGGACGTTGCAATGCAAAGATGAATACAATATTTTGTTTTTACAATACTGTTGAGAATGCTGTTAAACTCACTGAAAAGTACATAAGACGAATTTTGGATATTCTATTAGATTATTTCAAAATTGACTAAAATCAATTTGTTTATTTGCATGTCATTTTCATCAATAAAATAAAAATTTTATCAGTTATAATGTGTCATATTACGGTGTTTTGTATAAACATAAAGCTTTATTTTATTAAGTACATTTTTGATTTTGATATATACTTTCCGAATAAAGTTAATTCTTTGTTTATTTGTATTACTTCATAGCAAAAAATCGCGGTCGAAAATTGGTCATTGGTACTAATATTTCCATGATTATATAGATATTGATGTGGAATTAGCTGTCAATATATCATATTTATATATGAATTAATGCACATATGTTATTCAAACTTTCTTCTGTCAGATATTGATGTATGAGGGAATCTTCGCAAATCGGTCACTTTTTGGGGTCGCGCAATGGTAAATTTTCAAAAAGCGAGCATACCTTTCTAACTTGGTTTATCTTGTTTATTATATCATAAAATGTACAAAAAGTCATATCAGTGGAGCATGAGAAAACTGCTTTGTGACACTGTTTTTTCGGCCCCTTAAATTTAACCAAAAATAGTCATCGTTCAATGGCATGTACTTAATTTCCGAAGGCGCAAACGGAAAATTCAGATTACTAGGATGAAAGAACGGTAAAAGAGCTTTAATTAAAAAAAAAAAAAAAAAAATGCGTTGAAAATGCTTGATTTGGCCAAAAGTTGTCTACAATTGAAAATATGTAAAAATTATGAAAATTTGAGGATTTTTCGGAGTCAAGAAATTCGTACATTTTTTCGTAAAATAACTAAACATAGCTTTGTAACTTTGTAAAATGGGTAATTGCATTACGGAAAGCAACTATGACGTAGTTTATCGTTATTTTCTTGTTATTTGTTTATAAGAAAGTTATATTGTTACTTTTTTTGACTGCCCATTTGATGGCGCGAAATTTGGATTTGAATTGACTTTCGGATCCCTGAAAAGCTTACTAATAAAGCCCAAAAACTCTTTTACTTTAGAATAATGCTAATTGATTTTAGTATATTTTGGAGATAATGATAAAATTGACGGCAAACGTAATAAAGTGTCAGTCGTCTCAAGCGAAATTGGTTTCCAAAAAGCAAACGATTTTATTAGTTTTAAGACGTTTACAACACACACACACACACGCACACCCACACACACACACACACACACACACACATACACACACACACACACACACATACACACATATATATATATCATAAATTATTGTATCAATGGTATTCCATACTGGACAAAACTTTTTCGATATTCGAACAAGTTAGCTTTTACGGTTTCGCTCCCCAATAGTAGTTCGAAAAATTGACGACACTAAAATACATCAAAGGCCCTGATAACAGCAAGCAAATCCTCCATCAGATTGAGCAACTTTCATGGTTCTTATCAAAAATAAGTATAGCGAAATTAATAATAATAATATAAATAATACGTACATTCAATCGTTTTGTACTATTCATTACATACTTGAAATTTAAATAAACTTGTGTTTTTTTAAAAAATTACAATTGAAATCAATATGCTCAAGATTATCTTGAATTCTATCAATTTCAATTGTGACTATATTTAGTATTGTCACAGACGCACACGTCTGCAACGTGAGCTGCGAGACGAGTCAACGACAGAGTCAGCCGAGCCGTACTATCGTAGACATTTTGGGTCTCTGGGTTAAAGCTCGACCGGGTCTACTGTTTTTTGCTTTCCGACTCGTCTCCTGTTCGTCCGTTGCAGTATAGATTTTGATCGTCCTATATATTGACCTCCTTGGCAAAAATAACTTATTATAAATCTGATTGGAATAAGTTAATAGGTTTTAATTAGGTTCCTTAATCGGGAAATCTCAAATTAAAATCAATTAAGCAATTAGAATCTATTTGATCTCATTTTAAAATTTATTCGGTCCTTATTGGATCTTATCAGTTGTATTTTAAAATAAAATATACATATCTTTTCAATACAACTGATTGAATTCGATTAAGACCGACTAAGTTTTATAATTAGATCAAATATAGATTTTAATTGATTGAATTGATTTGATTTCGATAATTCCCGATTAAGAAACCCAATTAACATATTAACTTTCAAATCAGATTTAATAAGTTATTTTTGCCAGAGCTATATCATCGCTCTCTACGAAGAGTAGTACCTATAAATTTCATAATTCACGGCGAGACTAGTACATATTTTAATTAGCAGCGAAGACTTCGCGTTTCATTATTCGCCGTGAAAACTAGCACGTTTCACGATTTTTCCACGAAGACAATAGCAGTTTTCAGCGTAACAATGCCTAAAGTTCTCAAAATTTCTAAAATTTCACCTTTTTTAAAAACTTTTAAAATTCCTAGTTTTTGCGGTAAATGTGTCAAAAGTTCTATAGACTTCGCTGCAAACAATTAAAAGTACTACTTCTGAGGGATACTTGGGACGTACTAGCCTTCGTAGGGCGAGTGCGACAATATCGAGTCATACATCGACCTACGTCGCATTTTATGAAGTTTATCCTATAATGCAAAGAATTGAATTAAAATTCACTATAAAGTCGACTGAACACATCTTATCGGATTCTATAAACTTTTTATAACAGGGAACCTACTATTGAATTTAATTCGTTTTTTGATTGTGCGCGCGTCAAAGCTGGGGCAAAAAGGAGCAGACAATTTTCTCTTTAGTAATTTGCGTTTTTGATTCTACAAATTTATACGTATATATACGTATATATATATTTAGGGGAATTAAGTGTGCCTAGTACGGATCCTTAGCTATATTTCGGGCATAACTTGTAAACAACGCGATGAATATTCGAATTCAAAATTTCTACGTGTTCTCTAGTTAAATTTCTACAAGGAAATCAACGGGCGCCAGTCAACGTCGCCTCTAAAAAGAATTATCCACGTTAACGTAAAAAGTGCAATTTACAAAATCTCGAAAACATGCTCCCAGTATGGATAATTTTAAGCTATTTCGGCTATAATTATTTACTTACCCTCTACAAAAATAAAAAAATTTTCAAGTGAATTTGTTCCTAACAACCCTATATGATTAGGAATGGTCCCGATTCGATGTCCCGTCCACTTAAAAATATTAAAGTATGCGTAAATGAAATTTTATATCGAATTTTATGTAAAGATTTTAGACTTTTGCATATAAAATTTCACATAAATTATTTGAATTGTAAAACTTTACGTAAAATTTCACATATAATTTTATGTAAAAATAACATATATACAATTTCAAATCAAAAGTGGGAGGACAACCCAGGATCCTCCCAGAGTGAGGAAAAAGCCTTTTCCTCCCAAGGGAGTAATTTTTTCCCGCTGGTAAGAAAAACTCGATTTTCCATTCATTTTACATGCATGGAAAGTGGCCTTTTTCGTGCACGTATGATACAAAAATTTTTACTAGCATATAAAGGGACTTTATCGTACGTATTACATATATATATGGGTGGTTCTCTCACAAATCGTGCACGACAAAAAAAAATGTTTGCCCAAACTTGGGGGATATGTTCTAGAGGCCACTACGATGTCAGCTGCAAATTTTCAGATCGATTCGATCAATTCTCTTCGAGTTATAAGGGTTCAAAGTTGGTTATTTAAGCATTTTTTGTATGTTTTGCCTATTTTCAATGATTTATAGCTCTTACACAACGCATCTTTCACTAAAAACACACAGAATATTTTTTTTGCAAAATTTGCTTAACTTTTTAATAAAAGTTCCCTTATAAGAGAAGTTTGCGCAAACATTTGGTTTTGTTGCGCACGATTTGTCAGAGAACCACCCATATATATATATATATATACTATAAATATATATATATATATATATATATATCTTCCTATATTATATGTTATTTTGGCAAGAACTCCCCACCATCCACCACCCCCCACCGCCCCCGCCCATGGCCCCCCACCAATAACGCTAAAAATTTTTTCGTGTTTTATGTGATTTGAAAATATCCTAAGCCCCCCACCAATTTATTGCTATTATTAACTTACTCAAAATGTATAAAGTTTAGAATGTGTCAATGTTTAAAGTGTAAAATTTTCTACATACTGTTAGCTCCCGTTTCGATATTCTCTCCTAAAAGACGCGTCTCCACCCCTTTAGGCCTTAATGGCTTGGGAATCCCGGAGATTGTTTGCCGCCGCCGAGGATGCAGCCGCCTGGGCCATAAAAGAGAGAGAAGCGCTAAGCTCTTTTATGACCACCCTCGCTACAGCTGGAATTTCCCGGGCGTGCCGGGCCAAGTCCCTGCCAAAGCGGAACATCTGGGACCAACAGCGGAAGGGGCAGCCTCACGGACTACCGGAGGGGATGGCGTCCCGAGGTAACGAGACACTCGAGGCGGGGGAGAGGAGGCATTCTGGTTCGGGCTGCAACGGCGTGCACTACATCTTGCTACGACGACTCGTGTCATAATTGTCGGGTACTGCGTGTAATCAGAGATCGCAGAATTATAGATTTATTTATCAAACACCCTGTTTTATTATTCAATCTGAGTATTACCCGTTATTTTACAATACATAATGCTCTCAGAATGCTCTCCGCGTTATCGGGCTTGAGACCGTCATATTTTTACTATGTTAAATAGTCAAATATGGCCGCATTGACAATCTGCTTGAATTATATTTTAGATTAATAAGTGTATCCAACTCGTCATCAATTATACACATTAAATGAGTCTAAGGAACTCAAAGAAGAACTTGAAGAGTATAATTATCCATTGAATAATTATATTAATTTAATAGTATTCAGTCAGTAATCATTTTGAACCTTTGCAGACCATTGCAGTCCAATCAAAAGGGAATGATAGTTTCCCTTATTACAATCAATAATTTGCCATATACCCTGTAGCAAGGCTGCCAAAATTGTGAATCTAGGCCCTATAATTTCCGTAACTCAATTTCTGATTGGGATACATTTAAGAAGGTCCATCTGATTTATAACAGTAGTAGGGGCAAAGGGGATTCTACCTCAAGTTACCATCAGAGTTTCGATTCCATCTTAATAGACCATGACATGACACTGACGGTGAGGCAGCCGAGGCCACCCACCCCCAGTGTCACCGTGTGTTGGATTCTCACCAACTGAAAACCCTTCGCATTACGGCCAGATTCATGCACCCAGCCGTAGCGAATCCTCTCCGTGGCTCGTGGCTCTGCCGTAACTCAGCAAGGCGCACCTAGCTCCATCTCTACGTCCTTTACCCCCGCGGTACGACCGTTAAGCAATCCTTCGGGGGGGGGGGGGGGACGAAAGGATTGTTGCTCTCTTCTATTCGATGAAGTCATCANTCCTTCGCGGGGGGGCGAAAGGCTTGTTGCCCTCTTCTATTTGATGAAGACATCAACTCGTCTTCTTCTTTCTGCATCTTCCGGGCGTCTACTTTCTTCTGCATCGTCCGGTCGTCTACTTCGTGCAGCATCGTCCGGTCATCCTCTGGACAGACTCCACCCCGACACCAACGTTCCTCTGCATCGGGTGAGGGAGTCTGGGCTCCAACTCAGTTACCTACGTTCCTCAGCATCGGTCTGAGGAGCACTTAAAGGTACTCAACCCTAGCTCCTACGTTCCTCTGAATCGGGCAGGGGAGTGAGAGCTCAACTCTATGACCTATTTAACTTGGCTGTTTTGCCTTATCTTTTCCTTCTATTCTCTTCATCATTTCTAACCTTCTTGAAGATGGTCCTTACGTAGTTGTCTACTGCGAGCCAACCATCCTCCATCGACAGCATGGCTATCATCATAGATTCAGGTGTCACATTTGTCTGGAGGTAACGCTCGAGTTCTTCTCGCCCCATTTGGTATCGCGGACAGTCACAGAAGACATGCTCCGCATCCTCGTTAGCGTCCAAACAAACTGGGCAGTTTGGACGGTCCTCTATTTTAAATCTGTGTAGGTACGCCCGAAAGCATCCGTGCCCCGTCAGAAACTGTCAGGTAGTAGTTAACTTCCCCATGTCCTCTTTGCGCCCAGTCCTCTATTCTTGGTATGAGGCGATCGCCCCTTATCGACGGAGTCCCATCTTTTTTACCACTCAGTCATTGTCTTGCGGAATCCCAGATTTCGTTATGGGTGTTGTCGTTAATCCGTCTCTTTGCCTCGTATACGTCCTTCCTCTGTATTACCAAAAGGTCGATAGGCGGCATGCTTGCTATGATGCAGGCCGCTTCGTCCGTTCGGTAAGCTGATGCGACCCTAAGTGCACTTCTCCTGTACACTGTCGATATCTTTCGTGCGTAACTTTTCACCAACATGGCATCTGCCCATATTGGGGCCCCGTACAGAACAATCGATGTGATTACACTGGCTAAGAGCAACCTACGTTTCTGCGAAGGCCCTCCTGTGTTTGGCATCAATCGTGATAGAGCTGCGCCAACTCCTGCTGCTTTATCGCTTACTACTTTTAGATGTTGTTTAAAATTAAGTCTTGCATCGATGGTGAGACCCAGGTACTTGATGGTCGGTTGAGAAACAATCTCATGTCCATCTACTATCAGTGTCATTTCTTCTATTTTCTTCCTACTGGTAATCAGAATAGCTTCCGTTTTGTGGCTGGCTAATTCTAGGCCCGTCTCCGTGAGCCATTCGTGTATCATACGAACAGCCTTGTTAGTAGTTTCTGCCGCCTCCTCTTTGTCCTTCGCCACTACTACGACTGCGATGTCATCCGCAAATCCTATGACCATTGCCCCTTGGGGTAGTTCTAGTCTTAGAACTCCATCGTACATGATATTCCACAATGGTGGGCCCAGCACGGACCCCTGGGGAACGCCTTCTGTGACCTTATAGGTTTCTGTGCCGTTCTCCGTATCGTATAGTAGGATTTTGTCCTTAAGGTAGTCAGCCATAATCCTTCTTACATACCCAGGTAGCTCCTGGTTTCGCAATGCCTCGTGTATCTTACTCCAGTTAGCCGAGTTAAACGCATTTTTTACGTCCAGTGTGACGATAGCACAGTACTTCTTGGATCCTCCTTTCCATCTTTTCCCTTTTATTGCTGATCGGGGAGTGTCGATCGCCACGCCGGCGGCGTCCAGGGTAGAGCGCTTCTTCCTGAAGCCGTATTGGTGCTCTGCAAGTCCACTGGATCCTTCTATGGCCTGGTCCATCCTTACGCAGATTATGCGTTCTAGAATCTTGCCCGGGGTATCCAGCATGCATAGCTGTCTATACGATGTGGCTTCTCCAGGTGGCTTATCTCCTTTGGGTAGCAACACAAGACGCTGTTTTTTCTAGTCTGTAGGAAACGTCCCTTCTTCGAGGCATGTGTTGTACAAATCTACAAAGACTTCGGGGCGGGCTTTGATAGCATGTTTCAATGCAATATTGGGTATGCCATCCGGGCCTGGAGCCTTGTTGTTCCCCACCTTCTTGCATACAGCCAGCAGCTCCTCCGTGGTGATTGGGGGAATAGCTTCGTCGTCTGTCCTTGCCTTGATTCCGTATGCTTCATTTAGCTGGAGAGGGAACAGCGTAGTCACGTTACGGTGCATCAATTCCGGGCATTTGGGAGGCGGTACATAGCTTCCTTTTATCTGCTTCATTACGACTTTATAAGGACGGCCCCAGGGGTCCGGTTCGACTTCGTCCTGCAACTCTTTAAGGCACCGTCGCTTGTTTGCGCGGATTGTTCGTTTAAGGTTCCTTTTAGCGTCCTTCATTTCTTCTTTGCGGGCCTCTACTACCTCCTGGCCTCTTCCAGTTTTGTAGTATTTCTTCCTTGCCCGTTGTTCTCGTCTTCTGGTCCGGCGACACTCGCTGCGTGCACTTTCTACCGCTTTATCCCACCAGTATGCTGGTGATCGTCTATTGTTGGGTACTCTTCTTGGCATGGCCGCGTCGGAGACTCGGGTAATATTTTCCATTACCTGTTCGGCCTTGCTGTTCGCTGATCCTTGTGGTTGCATTTCTTCCAATGCCAGCAGAAACATATCCTTGTCATAATTTTTTGCTTTCCAACCGATTCTATTGGTTCTTGTACTCGCGCTGGTTCTCTGCGCTGATTTCATTACCTCCATTATTATGACCTGGTGGTCGCTATTTGTGTAGTGATCACTCACGGTCCACGTGTCAATTGAGCCAATTAGACAACTACTAACAAAGGCCAGGTCAATAATAGATCCTGTGTCTCCTCTGCTGAAGGTGTGAGTGCTACCCTGATTAACCAACACCAGGTCTAGAGGAGCAAATGCTTCCAAGAGCACCCGTCCTCTTTGGTTCGTCCTTTGACTGCCCCACTCTACGACCCATGCGTTAAAATCACCTGCGATGATTACTGGCTTTCTTCCTGCGACATCCTGCACGAGTCGATCCAGCTGCTGCTCGTACTGTTCGATCGGTGCATTTGGCGAGGCATAGCAGCTGTATACGTATATACCTGCTACCTTTGCGCGAACAAATCCTTCCTCCCGAGTCCTCATTTTTTCCTGGAGAGTGACGTTCCCACATGCCCAGATCGCCGCTCTACCAGTGCCATCTGCTTCCCATGATGCCTCGTCAAGATCTCTGTATTGCTCACAGATGATGGCCACGTCAGTCTTCGTCTCACTGACGTACTGGATAAGCAAGTCCTGCGCCGTCTCGCAGTGGTTAAGGTTTAGCTGAACTATCCTCATTTTCTTTTCTCCTTCAACTCTTCTACTGCCGCTCTGTAAACTGGGTATGTGTAGCTACCAGCTGCATGGTCACCTTTTCCTTCTGCGTCTTTCCCACGACAGAGAACATAATTCGGTTGGCTGCTACAGTTCTTTATCTTGTGTTCTGTGCTCCTACATCTATAGCAACAGTTACTTCGGTCCTGTGTTGCTGTGCACTTACTGGAGATATGCCCAAAACCTAGGCATTTATAACATCTGAGCGGCCGTGTTCCTCGTTGGACCTCCCGGATTCTGCAGACTACCCATCCAATCTTGATTTTCTGCTTCCCTATCACCTGTTTAGCCATTGTTGCTGGCATTTGTATGACCGCTGTCTGGGTACCGCCGTAAGCTGATCGCACCGACTTTACTGCCGTTTCCTCTACTTCGAAAAAGGTAATTTTTGCGAACCAAGGCACATCTCCGAAATTAAATATCAGAACCTCACAAAGAAAAATATGATGAGAGGTTCTGAGTCAAGCTATATACCACAATAATTTCAATTTAATTGACTACATAGTTTTTGAGTAACAAATAGAAAACTGAAAAAAAAAGAGTTTTCTATGTCCTACGTTTACGAGAGTAAAAAGGCTTAAATTCATCTACAATTTTGAGAAAAGGTAGACTTTTTATGCGTCTCGGCTAAGTTCTTTGCGCAGCTCTCAAAACCTTATGGTTTCTGGGATATCGATGATACAATTTTTTATTGAAATTTTTTCGATTTCTTATAACTTCAAAAGTAAAAAGTTCTTATAACTTCAAACGCTTAAAAAGAAAAGTTAGTAATTTACTACAGCAACAACAAATTGCTGTTGAAATTTTGACTGGTTCTGTCGATTTGTTCCTGAGTTATGAGTCAACCTCTACAATCAGTTTTTCTGCTTCAATTTTGCTTCCTCCCAGATGAAGCTTTGTAATAGTAAAATTTTCACTTTTGCTAAAACTTTGTAGAAACGCATTTGGAAGTGTTTGGAGTTCGAATCACATGTTTTTAGAAAATGTCCGTCGGATGTGTGTGTGTGTGTGTGTGTGTGTGTGTATACCGCAATATTATCGAATCCAGGTTATGTATCTCTACAAAATTTGGCATTAATGAAGGAGGAAACTGTGCTGACCGGTTTTCAAGGATAAAACAAAAACTTTCATCTGTATTCGAAACTAAGGAATCGAAATTTAAAAAAAAATTGCAGGTATGATATTAAAAACGTATATTTATCTTATATTTGCTATTCCTGATTTTAATATAAGTAATAATTATTAATAAGTAATAATCAGTAATTTTTTATATTTATTTAAATACTTGGTTCCAGATAATGGTGCACAAGTGAAGCCAGGCTTATCTCAGTCCAAGGATGCTTTAGGTCCAGAAACCTCTAAAGGAAATCAAAGTACCAGTAAGTAAATTGATTTTGAGAGGGTCCGAAGGTCAATAAAAAATTCAACTGTCGAGCCATAAAATAGCAAACAAAAAAATAATTGGTTGATTTTGAGATATTATTCAACTGCCATTCTGTGAGATATTTATAAATAAACTTTAAACGTTGTAAATTGATAGATAAAGACATAACGTAGGGCAACTAACTCCTGGCTTTTAGTAATTTTTTTTTATTAATCGTTATAAGTAAATTAATTATTTTTTCGTCTGCTATTTTATGGCACGAAATTTTTATTTTTTATTGAGTTTCGGACTCCCTTAACGAACTTTTTAGATGCCATTGGGTGTATATACGGTAAACAACAGAATTAAAATTGGAAAGCAACGCTTTATAATTATAAAGCGATTAATCTATAAAATAATGACTTTTATACTTAAAAATATCATAGCGCAAAGTAAAAGACTAACATTTTCTAGAGCCAAAAAAAGTTACTAAAGATGTCATTGGAGAAATAAATAACAAAAATGAAAATTCTCCGCAAACCCATGGACGTAGTGCTTTACAAATCAATAGTGAGTTACAGAATTTTCATTAGTTTTGAAAATTTAGTTAATTTTATTTAAAGATTTTTAAATATTGCATGGACATTCGTCGCTTTTTCACAAAAAAAAAAAAAAAAAAAATACAATTCAAATATAAACATTTTTGTTGGATATGAGCGAGCAGATGTCTGCTTGCTAGAGACGGCAGGCACAACGCAGAGCTACGCGACTCAACTCTCCCCTTTCTATGCCGCGAGACGGTTACCGCCGACGTCGCTGTGCGACGGCGGCACTCACTTCGCCTTGTGCACTCGAGCGGTCAATACGCGATTTTGCTTGTCTGTTCGATTACTTTTGTTATACTAATTATATTCTCATATAATAGCTTGACTACGTTGTATCATCAATGGATGATTAGCTTGAGGTGTTATCAATAAATAGTGTTTTATTGTGAAATCCTGTGTACGCATTATTTCTCCCCAAACATGCGTGGTCCTAGCACGTTAGAGTCTCAACAGGTTATGGGCCCAGCACGCTTCCACTTCGCGCTGAGACTTTGCTGGACTTTTGTATGCTTGGTTGAAATAACTCGCGAGTGAAAAGTGTTGTAAGTGCAAGCCGGTTTCTCAGTTCGAAGTACTACGTTCAACGTGGACAGCGTCTCGACAAGGACAGAGTTTGCTGTGGAGAGTACCTACTGGCGCGGCATTTTCTTTGTTCGAGATCTCGTTCAACCCAGCTTGATTCGATGTTCGACAATGTTAAAAATGGCCAACAGCTCGAGTAGAAAGGTTTTGTGATATTTTAGTCAAGGTAAAAGCTCGAATAAACAAGATTTCTGAAAACTGCGCGATCGCGAGCCTTGCAGGAAAATTGTGTTCGGTTTCTTATGCAATCGTCTCGTCAAAATTTTCTTCAGAACAGGGGCATATACGTAGCCAAGCTCCAAGAAATCGCGCGCAGTTGAGCAGCAGGTTCGGACGTGCATATCGGCATGTGGCGTCGGTTGTTTTTCGACGTCATCAAGATGGCGATAGATGGCAAGATGGATATAGCAGGGCGTACGTGTATTCGCAAGTAAGTAAAGGAATTAGGTATTGATTTTATGACGTTTATTGAACGTTCTTACAGCTTGGAAACCCGACAGAGACTGACTCGTTGCCGGTGCAAGAGCCTTTTTAAAAGGTCAGTAATTTTGTTTGTTTAATCTCTCTTCTATTGTTCTCCATGCGTGCTCGATGCGTGCTCCGCTGTTCGTGCCAACGTCCGAAAGCATAAACATCTTATTGTTGCAGGTTCCGAGAGCTGAGGCGATCGATACGGCATGTGGAAAGTGGTCGATATCAAGTGATGAATAAGCGACGACTAGTACGGTTTATATAACTCGCGCGCTCGCGTCGGTCTGGGTCAGAATGAGCGAGAGAGATGCGGAGCGAACTTGATGCTGGTATATGTGTCCACGGCGTTCCTATAAGCTTGACGGAGGGAGCGTGAGCGTTGCTCCCTGACCATAGCTTGATCGCAACCGCGTTTAGGCTGATGATGTGCTGGTGTATAACTAAGTAAAATTGTGACAGCTTGACCTTACAATTTACTAGTATACATGCATAATATATGCATGCAAGCTGTTCGAATCGTGTCGCGCCGCACTGATGGTTTATGGAAAATTTGTGAAATTAAAACAAACGATACCTTGACTAAAGTTGTCAAAATCAATAGTTTGGCGAAATTGAAATGAAAATTAGTTTGATTTAAAATTATTTTAATAATTATGATTATTATGCTTGATTTCATGCATTGAATGAAGAACAGTTATAACTGCCAATTCAGGATATTAAATTGGGAATTTCTGAAAGACATTCAGAGAAAACAATATAATTATCTTCACAGATGAATTATAAGAAAGTTTTGTGATGCCCAGAAGGACTAGAATAAGATCGATCAAAGCTCGAAGAAAATTAATTTGACAGCTTGAAAAATTGAAACGTTTTCAAATAAATATGTACATATCGAAATTCAAATAGCATGCTTTATGTGCATACGTGCGTGTGTATGTGTATGTGCGTACATGTACATGCGTAAACGTGTGTACATCAGATCGAAATTATTGTGTTGGCCAGTACTTGTAGTGTAGTGTACGTTGTTTCTGCTACACTATGTGTGCTGTGAAATCACAGGTCACGTGCTGAGTTAGTCAATTAGCATTGTTCTTTTGATTGTCATTCGTCAACTGAACATTTGCTCATAAAATTGAATTTGCTTAAGTATGATTTTTCCGTAAGGGAGTTAAAGCTGGAGTAAGTGTGAAACGAAATCTACAGAAAAGGAGCCGAAGAGGTGGCTTCGGCTGAGGAGTTTTCTTTAAGCCAGTATAAAGAAACTCGGTCCAGTATGAAATATGATTGAGCATGACGGTGTGCCGGCGATCAGTTCGACATTGTTGAAAACAATAAGTTCGAAATGTTGGAAAACTTGTATTGTAATTGCAAGGTGTGAAACCCACCCCAGTTATGATTGAATAAAAATATAAAACTGGATTTGGATCTGTTAAATTAAGAATCCGTCTAAGGCTGAGGACACATAGTTGGAACATTTAGTTAGAGAAGAACATGATAATAAGTTCTGTTGAAAAATAGCTTGAAAGTCTAAGTTGGAATGTGTGGACAAGGAACAAAATGTTAGCAATCATTTGGATTCAGCAAATTTTGTTTTTAACAATTTTGTTCAAGAGAAGTTCGAAAAAAAGCTCGATTATATATCAATAGAAATGATACTGATATTGAAACTTCAATTTTTCACATTTTAATAATATTGTTCAATTTTTAGATATAATGAACAAGCTCAATGAAGAGGATACTGCTGATTTCAAGGAATAGGTCAACGTACGAATACATTCAGCCTTAAATAACTTCCTTGAGTGACTGTCGAATGCTCGCTTTTTGGTGGAACAAAATGGCCTGTCGAGAGGACAACTGCAACAAAAATAGGAGCACAACGGATTGAACTGGTAACGAGCATAAATTCAAATTACAATGATGGATTGGATAACGTGAGTAGAAATTATATAGTTTACAAATAGTCCAGGAAAAATTAAATAAGAAACAGTTCATGGGAATGTGTCTGTAAAGAGTAAAAATGAACAGTTAAGTTGGACGTGTTAGCTACTAGAAATTGTTAACGATGAATTCTTAAATATTACAATATTTAACAGGAAATACTTTGAAAGAAGTTGAAAGTGTGAGCTGGATATCTCTCTAGATGACATTGTTTGTGCCTAAACAAACCAAGTATTTTCATCTTCGAAGGATGATTTTCTACTACGACAGTGAAGGGTACCGCAAGCATAAATACACTAAACAAGGAAGATGTGCTTTGGATGCAAGGATGTGAAATGCATGTTCGGTTCGGTTACGTTCACCCGAAAATCTCAGCTTGAAAAGTTTGTTTAAGAATATGAAAGTCAGAAAAGGCTCGATTTCTCGTATGTTATTGTCGGCGTGATCATTGTATTCGGAATACGAAATGTAAAATTGATAGCGTATCAGGCTGTAATACGATTGAGAAGTCTAAGTTTGATGGAAGTCAAGGCCGAGGCCAATAACGACAAAGAAATTGAAAGACCCTAAAACTGATAGTATTTCTGTATTAAAATCCGAACCTGATTTCTAGTAGGCTCGTTGGAAAAATTAAGAAGTGGTGTAGTGCACGTATCAACTCAATGAAAATTGTCGTCTGTAAGAACTGTAATCTCTAGAATGTACAAATAACTACACTCGATGATGGAGTGTATAACAAACAGTTGGAATGGAGGAGAAAATAGCTTGAAACAAATGAAATTGTTGCATAGTTTATCTCAGTATGATGTACGTATTTGACAAAAGTATAAATAAGAAAAATATGATCAAAGTCAGCGAAGCTTAATAGCTTAATAGCTTAATAGCTCGATTATAGATCCAACATATAACAAGCAAGTGAACAATCAACAACATAAGTTTGAAACTAAAAAGAAAATCTCCAAGCTGGAAATTAAATAAAGTTTTATGGGGTTCATAAAAGCAATAAGTCTGATAAATTTATGCAAATTACTTTGAATGCTGAATTGAATATAGCAATGAGCTATGCTCTTGCTATTTAAACTTTGATAATTCATTGAGATTTGGAATAAATAGTTTGAATGAGTTAATTTCTTTTAAAGCACAGATTGTGAATTGATAAAATTATTTTGGTCAAGTCAGAAAATTTAGTACATACAAATAATCATGAAAATCTTGAAAGATTTTATTTTCAATAATTATTATTGAATTGATGATTTTTAGTTTGTATTGTACATTTAGCAATGTTTGTTCAGTGATACAAAGAAAATACAGAGAAGATACATTCAAAGAAAATACAGAGTTCATAGATGAAAGAGTTCTTAGATTGAAGAGACATGCGTCGAAGTCATGCGCCCTATTCAGACAGTATATAATAAAAGTAGCTGGATAATAGAAAAGAAAGCGTTCCTTGCAGAATTTGATTAAAATTGGCATTGTCAAAAGCTCGAAATATGTGTTACTTTCGGTGTAGCTATATGTCGAATGTATTAATAAGTTTGAAATTAAATTAAAGATCACCATCCCTGATATATACCTGAAAATAACGGCATTTACTGAGTTTAAGTAAAACTTGGTAAAATTAAGTTTGTAAGATTTGATGTGCCTAGTAACATTCAATAGAATAATTCAAGTCCGAAAGCTTCATGTAAAAATCTTGTCTATCTTCTTGGTCAAAGAGATAAGTGTTTGAACTACTGATTTACATAGATGATAGCGATAACCAGCAATGACATAAAAACCTTGATAAAGTTAATGTAAAGTTTTAAATTAACCAGTAATGACAAAATTAAGTTGGATGGAATTAAATTACAGTTTGAGCTAGAAATCGATGACTTAGACACTTATGTGGGTATTGATCTTAACTGAGACAGAAGCATAAACAAAACTTAGCTCGAGAACATATTGAACAAGCTGGTTTTTCTACAGGAAAGTTGTAGATTCTCAGTTACTTTTACCAAAAATTTTCGATTTGACATGGTGTATACTATGGAAGCTTGGAGTGAAACAAGCTTATCAACGATCAAAACACATCAGAGGTCTGGGTCTCGAAGGTTGAAGAAAAGTTTCACAATTACGAGGACTTTCAGATGCTAGTCTCACTGTCCGTATCTGCTCGAATTTACAAAAGGATTTATGATCAAATTGTATGGTAATACAGTTAGTGATAAGTAGAGAACGCATCACTGTCTCACACAGCCCTGTAAACTTGTTAAGCAGAGTGCGTAGCCCTAGTATGTATAAGCAAAGTTTGCCAGGAGATATTATATCTACAATTTTCTGAGTTTGAATTTGAAATATTCTATATGCTTGATCAGATTTTTTACTATTCTTCTTCCCCATGACTCTCTAGGGTGATGATGTCCCTGCGGCTTATCAACAAGTGAGTTGCATTGCAAGGCTGAGACATTTCATCAAGTTTAATACTATGCTCCAGAACGTATTGGCAAAAATTTGATTAAAATTAGCTGGATGGTTTGAATTGAATTAAAGAAGCCGATTGATTTCTGGAAGAAATTAATAGCCAGCATATTCACAAGAGGTTTCCCTTTTGAATTGCATGCAAGGCTGCTTTATTGCTATATCATAAACTCAAATAACCATGACTTTTGCTTGCTTTCAGAAGACAATACAAATAGTACTGCGCAGGCTGGATGCAGTCGATTCCGAGCAAGAGAAATCTGCTCGGGAGGGAGTGTTGGATATAAGGGAGATCAATGGCAAACCAACTTTTATTTTTCCTCTGCTAACACAGATTCATCTCCAACTATTTTTCCTTATTCAAGCTTGTTATCTGTACCAATAGTCAGTTCATATAAGTTTGGATCATTTTATACAGTCGCAATACATTTGCCCTGTTCTTGTTTTGTAGTAAGTTTAAGTTTACTTCAATCTTACGTGACGCTATCAATTGTCCGATTTCTCCCTCCGTTTCTAATATTTACCACTTTCTCCCTCCGTTTCTAATATTTACCATTTTCTCCCTCCGTTTCGAAGATCAAAACCTCATTTTCCGTATCGAACTTATTAAATATTTTGTATTTATCCCCAAATACAAATTTCTGTCAGCTCAGATTTGGATTGTACAACTTTTACGTTCCAGCTAAAGTTCAAAATTTGAATTACTGTTATAAGTATGATGTCATCTCAGTAATGCCGTTATTTTCAGGTATATATCAGGGATGGTGAACTTTAATTTAATTTCAAACTTATTAATACATCCGACATATAGCTGCACCGAAAGTAACACATTTTTCGAGCTTTTGACAATGCCAATTTTAATCAAATTCTGCAAGGAACGCTTTATTTTCTATTATCCAGCTACTTTTATTATATACTGTGTGAATAGGGCGCATGACTTCGACGCATGTTATGTCTCTTCAATGTAAGAACACTTCCATCTATGAACTCTATATATTTTTATTGAATGTATCACTAAACAAACATTGCTAAATGTATCTACAATACAAACTAAAAATCATCAATTCAATAATAATTATTGAAAATAAAATCTTTCAAGATTTTCATGATAATTTCTATGTACTAAATTTTCTGACTTGGCCAAAATAATTTTATCAATTCACAATCTGTGCTTTAAAAGAAATTAACTCATTCAAACTATTTATTCCAAATCTCAATGAATTATCAAAGTTTAAATAGCTAGAGCATAGCTCATTGCTATATTCCATTCAGCATTCAAAGTAATTTGCATAAATTTATCAGACTTATTGCTTTAATGAACCCCATAAAACTTTATTTATTATCCAGCTTGGAGATTTTCTTTTTAGTTTCAAACTTGTGTTGTTGATTGTTCACTTGCTTGTTATATGTTGGATCTATAATCGAGCTTAATAGCTTCGCTAACTTCGAGCAAATTTTTCTTATTAGATTTTATACTTTTGTCAAAGACATAAATCACACTGAGATAAATTTCATTTGTTTCAAGCTGTTTTTCCCTCCATTCCAACTGTTTGTTTTACACTCCATCATCCAATGTAGTTATTTGTACATTCTAGAGATTACAGTTCTTACAGACGACAATTTTCCAGATAATGACTTGACAGACTATGTTGTTCAGATTCAATTGAACAATCATCCGTAGCGTAACTCGGACCGTTACCTACTCCCTTCGAATTTATAATCACGGAAATATACGAATTCGCACATTAAATATCAAGCTTTTCAGTATCATCATTGATTTGAAAATCAATTCCGAGTTGATACGTGCACTACACCACTTCTTAATTTTTCCAACGAGACTACTAGAAATCAGGTTTGGATTTTAATGCAGAAATACTATCAGTTTTAGGGTCTTTCAATTTCTTTGTCGTTATTGGCCTCGGCCTTGACTTCCATCAAACTTAGACTTCTCAATCGTATTAGAGCCTGATACGCTATCAATTTTACATTTCGTATTCCGAATACAATGATCACGCCGACAATAACATACGAGACATCGAGCCTTTTCTGACTTTCATATTCTTAAACAAACTTTTCAAGCTGAGATTTTCGGGTGAACGTAACCGAACCGAACATGCATTTCACATCCTTGCATCCAAAGCACATCTTCCTTGTTTAGTGTATTTATGCTTGCGGTACCCTTCACTGTCGTAGTAGAAAATCATCCTTCGAAGATGAAAATACTTGGTTTGTTTAGGCATAAACAACGTCATCTAGAGAGATGTCCAGCTTTCCTGTTAAATATTGTAATATTTAGGAATTCATTGTTAACGATTTCTAGTAGCTATTTCATTAAGAATCTGTGTTTCTCCAACAAAACATGGATTATTTACAGTGATTTCAAGGAATGTTATTACTTTTAAACAAATGGATATACTCAGTAATTAATTATATAATCAAGCTCTATATTATCAAACTTATCTTCTTAAGACTGAGTTCCTTTTATACCTCTTTGCTCGAACTACACATAATGCCGTATAACCATTTTCTCAGGAGGACTGTATTTGAATTTCAACAATGTCACTTTGTTTTGTTAGTTTGAGTTTATCAAGCATATGAGACAAATCACGAATGTCTACCAACTCAAAGTAGCATGACATCAATTCTATTTATAATAAATTTTTCGAACATAATCCAACTTAATTCAGTCGAACTTTCGAGCACATACGATTGACGGATAAATTGCATAGAATCAATTACAAGTAGTCAATTTTAATATTAAACAATTTAAGAAAGAAAGAGAAACACGTCCAACTTAACTGTTCATTTCTACTCTCTACAGACACATCCCCATGAACTGTTTCTTATTTAATTTTTCCTGGGCTATTTTTAAACTATGTAATTTCTACTCACGTTTTCCAATCCGTCCTTGTAATTTGAATTTATGCTCGTTACCAGTTCAATCCGTGGTGCTCCTATTTTTGTTGCAGTTGTCCTCTCGGCAGGCCATTTTGTTCCACCAAAAAGCGAGCATTCGACAGTCACTCAAGGAAGTTATTTTAGGCTGAATGTATTCGTACGTTGACCTATTCCTTGAAATCAGCAGTATCCTCTTCATTGAGCTTGTTCATTATATCTAAAAATTGAACAATATTATTAAAATGTGAAAAATTGAAGTTTCAATATCAGTATCATTTCTATTGATATATAATCGAGCTTTCGTTTTCCAACTTATCTAGAACAAAATTGTTAAAAACAAAATTTGCTGAATCCAAATGATTGCTATCATTTTGTTTCTGGTCCACACATTCCAACTTAGACTTTCAAGCTATTTTTCAACAGAACTTATTATCATGTTCTTCTCTAACTAAATGTTCCAACTATGTGTCCTCAGCCTTAGACAGATTTTTAATTCAACAGATCCAAATCCAGTTTTATATTTTTATGCAATTATAACTGGGGTGGGTTTCACACCTTGCAATTACAATACAAGTTTTCCAACATTTCGAACTTATTGTTTTCAACAATATCGAACTGATTGCCGGCACATCGTCAGGCTCAATCATATTTCATACAGGACCGAGTTTCTTTATACTGGCTTAAAGAAAAGCTCTCTGCTTCCTTTTCTGCAGATTTCGTTTCACACTTACTCCAGCTTTAACTCCCTTACTGAATAATCATACTTAAGCAATTTCAATTTTATGAGCAAATGTTCAGTTAACGAACAACAATTAAAAGAACAATGCTGATGGCTTGGATTTTCCACGATTAAATGCCTACTCCTCTGACGAACGACAATCAAAACAATAGCATTTTATCACAGGAGGCAATGTTGTATAGAGCAAATGTTCTGTTGACGAACGACAACCAAAAGAACAATGCTAATTGCCTAATTCATCTCGTGACCTGTGATTTCAGAGCACACATAGTGTACCAGCAACAGCATACACTACACTACAAGTACTGGCCAGCACAATAATTTGGATCTGATGTACACACGTTTACGCATATACATGTACGCAAATACATATATACACGCACGTATGCACATAAAGCATGCTATTTGAATTTCGATCTGTACATATTTATTTGGAAACGTTTCAATTTTTCAAGCTGTCAAATTTATTTTCTCCGAGCTTTGATCGATCTCATTCTCGTCCTTCTGGACATCACAAAACTTTCTTATAATTCATCTGTGAAGAGAATTATGTTGTTTTCTCTGAATGTCTTTCAGAAATTCCCAATTCAATATCCTTAATTGGCAGTTATAACTGTTCTTTATTTAATTCATTAAATCAAGCATAATAATAATTATTATTAAAATAATTTTAAATCAAACTAATTTTCATTTCAATTTCGCCAAACTATTGACTTTGACAATTTTGTGATTTTCCAACTGATTTAAACTTTAGTCAAGGCATCGTTTGTTTTAATTTCACAAATTTTCCATAAACCATCAGTGCGGCGCGACACGATTCGAACAGCGTGCATGCATATATTGTGCATGTATACTAGTAAATTGAAACTTCAAGCTGTCACAATTTTACTTAGTTATACACCAGCACATCCTCAGCCTAAGCGCGGTTGCGATCAAGCTATGGTCAGGGAGCAACGCTCACGCTCCCTCCGTCAAGCTTATAGGAACGCCGAGGACACATATACCAGCATCGAGTTCGATCAGTCTGTCCCAGACCGACGCAGACGCTGTCCACGTCGAAGTCCACGTTCAACGTAGTATTTCTTTTCACTCGCGAGTTATTTCAACCAAGCATACAAAAGTCCAGCAAAGTCTCAGCGCGAAGTGGAAGCGTGCTGGGCCCATAACCTGTTGAGACTCTAACGTGCTAGGACCATGCATGCTTGGGGAGAAATAATGTGTACACTGGATTTCACAATAAAACACTATTTATTGATAGCACCTCAAGCTAATCATCCATTGATGATACAACGTAGTCAAGCTATTATATGAGAATATAATCAGTATAACAAAAGTAATCGAACAGACAAGCTAAAACGCGTGTTGACCGCTCGAGTGCACAAGGCGAAGTGAGTGCCGCGGTGACCGTCTCGCGGCATAGAGAGGGGAGAGTTGAGTCGCGTAGCTCTGCGTTGGGCCTGCCGTCTCTAGCAAGCAGACATCTGCTCGCTCATATCTAACAAAAATGAAACATTATATAAGTCCAGTTAAAATGAATCATAATTATAAAAAAAAATATTCAGTTTTGCGATATGTCGCATGCATCAAAAGATGTCTGTATGACTAACGATTATTTAAATTTTATGTAGTATCACCCTATGATACTTGTATATGTAGCTATCTACATATACAAGTACAATAGTACATGACATAAACATAATTTTTGAATGACTAAACAAAGAAATATTTGAAACGAATTAATTATTGCAGAATGAACATGTCAAATGCAGAGGTATGCCTCGTTTTTCATTTGCTGTTCCCTGTATCTGGAGGTTATTATAAAATTAATATATATTGGATTATGATTTACCTACATCATTTCTATAGGGTAGTAGTAATTTTTTGATTAAAGAAATAATTAGTGAGTAACAATTTACTGTAAATAAATAAGTAAAATTAAAATGTGTAATATAAAATAATTATGCTTTAGCCATACTTGCAATTTTCCATACCTTGTTAAAAATTCAATGATTAAAATAGAATGGTAGTCTTTTCGAAATAGCTGTGCCGATTGCAGCAGGTGACTCCAGTTAAAATGAATCATGATTATAAAAAAAAATATTCAATTTTTTGTTAATCTCTAAACAATTTCATGTTATTTGAATTTATCAATTACATGGCAAATCCGAATTTTCCAATAACAAAGTTTAAAATGATTAAAAAATTAAACTGTAGGAATATAATATAACCTTTATAAAAAATTTATGAAAAAATTGTTAATTTATAAAAGCTGTTAGATTTGAAATTAGTAGTTATAAATGCAATAACTCACCGATAAGGTAATTAGCAATATCTCGCGTTCTTTGAAGTATACAATATAAATTGGTGACTTGTGAACGAAACTGTACTTGTAAATGTTAAAATGATTAAGGGATAGGTATATTATGACACTGTATGTGATATATTCAATTATAATAGCAAGCTAGTAAGCAGATATTATGTAACATTGAATGTAACTTAAGTTTAAGCATTATTGATTCAGATTCTTTAGGTGATTTATTGTATCTTTAAATACATAAAAGTATAATGATTGATTAAACAATTTTTTTTTTCATATATATAGAGGTCATAAAAACGTCCTTTTGTCGTCATTATAACGTTTTATAACGTTTTATGGACTTATATAGTAGGTTGGAAAAACGTCTTTAAGACGTCTTTATAACGTCTATGGTTATTCGTTTCCTACAGCTTCTATTAATAAAATACTTTTAAATGACTTAAAAAGACGTTTTCGGAACGTTACTTTCGGATATAAAAATGTCGTAAAGACGTCTTAAAAACTGTATTCACTGTTATGGAGACGTATCAAAGACGTTTTTTTAACGTTTAAAAAACGTCTTTAAATGCTTCTATAAAAGTTTTTTGGAAAAATTCCGCGGCCAAAATGACGTTTAAAAGACGTTTATGTAACGTCTTTTTAAACATTGAAAAAAGACGTTATGTCGTCTTTTTTAAGACGTCTTAATGACGTCTTAATAATGTTTTGTCTTATCAGGGATGTGTGTGTGTGTGTGTGTGTGTGTGTGTGTGTGTGTGTGTGTGTGTGTGTGCGTGCGTGTGTGTATACTGCAATATTTTTGAAAGGAGGCTATGAATGTCTACATGCAAATGCTAAATTTAGCATGCATAATCCGTTTTCGAATTCTGAATTGGGGAAAAGAAGTTATTTTTAATTTTGCTAGCTAGTTATTGTTTGATACCCACACTCTTGTCGATCCACCCATAAACCTGACACTCTTCCCCTACAAGTATCTCGTCACCCCATCCCCACAACCTGACACCCCTCTCCTATAAGTGTAGAAAAAAATAGTCTAGTAGATCTACCTCATTTCTTAATTCATCCAAATCTGCCAATCCACTAGCAGAATAGGAGGAAGCTAAGTGCCAATGACTTGGCAGCGGTTTTTTCTATACTTAAGGGCACCTAACCACCTTAAATTATTAAAAAAGTGGAGAAGGGTTCTTTCTGGCTCTATCCCTCGGAATTACTCAAAATGATTTTGGTGGCTATATCGGTTTACCTGAGGCAACTTGGGATGAACAAAAATCAGCTTCCTGACGAGGACAATACTGACTGTCAAAACGTTGAAAAGAGAAGAAATGAATTAATTTTTTTTTCTTCATCTCAAGTTGCCTCGGGTAGACCAATATAGCCACCAAAATCATCATGAGGAAAAGAACTTCGAACTATGCTGATCATTATCATTTTTGAATGTTAAATTTAATACCGAAATGTCCTAGCATGAAGATGTTTAAGCTAGAGCACGGAAAATGTTTTCCCGGTATAACGGCATAACTTCTAAGGTAATTTCTGCACCATCAAAAAACAATCACCTATTTATTATGCCCAATGTAAAGATTTGAAAGATACTTATAGTACATTAAGTATCACAGTATCGCGCCGTATATCGTATGTATATAACTGGCTCAATAAATCAACAAATAAATGAATCTCTCACTCACACTTTCTCTCTCTTACTCTCTCTTGCATCTGCTTCCCATGCTATTATCTGACAGCCGTCTGTTAAACGGGATAGTAAGCAAAACTACAAAAATATAGCACATAAGTTACATTTTACATCACAAGTGATTATTTTTCTTTCTTTTCCTCTGGATACCGCTATTTCCACGGATATATACGATCATGAGTCAGTCGGTCCGTGCCTGACAAACGGTTATTATTAAATTGCAATAAATAATAAATAACTGCCCCTTACCTTCACAACATATTTATCATACTCGAAACGTTACGTTAATTATTATGATTTATATACTAACCTATGTTAGTACGATATCAAGTGTTATTATTTGTACATCAGAAATATCTTGAATTCATTAAAAAAATTAATAGATCTAATTTATTTTTGCTTAGGACTCCGTTGCTTATGAAGATTGGAAACATTGGAAATTTCCCAATTTACTAGAAGTTCTAGATGAATTTCAGTCAGTTCGACCATGTGCTCCAGTGCTTTTACTTCATTTAACACCATTGCAGCCACGATTTTATAGTATATCATCATCACCTCTAACTCACTGCAATCAGATTCATTTAACCGTCGCTGTTGTACAATATAGAACACAAGGTAAAAAGTCTCAGTTTATCGATTAGTGGATTTAATATGAATGTTTGTACTTGACTGTTACTCTTAAGGGGGTCTCAAACCCATTTCTGCGATTTTACCGACCTTGCGGCCGGTAGTGCAGGTAGTGCTTATGATAACCTCTGGCGCCATCTGGCGTCAACCACTATAAAAATTTGCAATATCGAAACTCACACTGCGCGTTGCCGTAACGCAGATTTGATATAACAAAAAATGCCTATACATAATGATCTGTATTTCGTATATACATCACAAGTGTTTCGACTACACGCATTTTTTACAATAAAATAACTGTGCATTCGCATATACACGCGTGTTTCGAATACACGCTTTTTATATTATAAAAATTAATAAATAATTACGTGTATTTCGCATATACACACGTGTTTCGAATACACGCTTTTTTTATGACAAAAAACTACTTTTGAGATGTGCAATTTTTTTTCCCAGAAATTTGAAAAAAATGAGTTTATGTATAAATGATGCAATGTATAAAGTTGAAACTTGGTATAAAAGCCCTTGTTATGTCTTTCAACAAATTTATACAGTTTAGTGACTTAAGCGTAACCAGAAGATCTAGTTTGTTCTAAATTGTCGCTTTTAGCGCAAGCATTTTCAAACAAAGCTGAAAGTTCATTGACTCAACGGACTATCCGTTGAGCCCTACAGTACCATCACTCGACACAGTCTACAATAGCAGGAAGTGTAGAAAACAGCATGTACCGACAGCTGATAACAGGGTTCCAGGAGAACCAAGTACGATACACCCACCTAGGGAACAGAATGCTACACAGGAACAGATAAAAGGCAAAAATCAGAATACGAGGACTCTCACAAGAAACCAGCTAGCGATCCAAAGACAGAAGCAACAACTAGATCTGTACACTACTTCACCGACGTCAAACAAAGAAAAGAAAAACAAAGATAGGTAAAGATGGCCACATTTGATATCATAGACATGATCCGAAAAGATTCTTTCCAAAAAGAAAAAACATGTAGTAGTGTTGATAGTTTTAACAAAATTAGTAGCAGTAAAAATGATACGATTATGCATATAAATATTAGAAGTATGAATGCTAATTTTGACAAAATTAAATTACTAATTGATAGTTTGGATACAAAGCCATCTATTGTTATATCCACGGAAACTTTTCAACTGATTAATTACAGAATATATGAATTGAAAGGATCTGACTATGAATACAAGTGTTATTATAACCATAGTTCGATTAACAAAAACGACGGCGTAATAGTACTAGTAAATAT
>CM053170.1:41791613-41837110 GCA_012977825.3 Pteromalus puparum | reverse complement strand
GTTAAAAGTATGAGTGATTTTAAAAAAAGTTCACTAGTATTATGTGCTAATGGAGTATTTTAGAGAGAGTATCATGAGTCTAGTTTAGTACCTCTCAATAAGAGAGTCTTCATACATTAACAAAATTTCGAAATGTTAGTCTCTGTAATACTACTTTGGATCAGATAGAAATATTTGATACATAACCTATACTTGTGATAGCGATTCAAAACTTTGATTCTTATACATCTCAATCAAGGCAGGTTAGAAAAAAGCATAAAAATAACTTGTTTCGTGTAAATTCATGTATAGAATATAATGGAAGCGTTCTTCACTCCTGAATAAACTTTATACGCTATTGATCCGATATAAAGCTAAAAATATACAATTTCAAAAAGCCGCCTACAAAAATTATGAGGTGAGGGGTAATGGCATGTGTAGACATTATGCTGAGTCCAGTGTGGTACGCAAAACGGTTTTAGCATGTTCGCAAGTAATTGTAATTATATATTAACACCTGATACTCTCTATACATCCATATATCTCACAATCAATGTACTCTGCTTTGCTATCAATTATTGAAAACTTATTTAAATTAGACTACAAGCACCAGTGCCTTAAACAAAAAGAGTCAAGTAAAATTATTCAATAACAATGATTATTGACCAAGATTACAAATATCCATATGTAACTCTACTTCATAGGCTGGTAATGAGATTCCAAAGCTTTGCATTCCTCTGCTACATCTGAATGCTGCACGTACAAAAAAAGCCATTAGAATACTTTTTGCTGCAAATTTCTTGTGCGAAATGTGATAAGGCCTGTCTTCTCAGATAACTTTTCTATCGAGCTAATGTAGAACCTCTCTCGCTCTCGCACTATAAAAAAACGCGCCCTAAAAAATTATGAGCGTAAAGGATTTTTAGACGATATCTTGAGTGGGTAGTGGTGGGCTACGTAAAACAGTTGTAGCATGTCACAAGTATGGCTATAACCAAAATAGACCACTCGAAACCCCTTTCACTGGTCATATATTGGAAAAACAAAGATCTCTTTAATAAACAGAGTCTCATACATTTGAGCATAAGTGATCAAAAATTAATATGATTAATCAAATTTGTAATGGCTAGATCGTATTATTTCAAGAAATTAAAAAATATCCACCCTCTAATACAATTTTGGTCAATATGAGAAATATTGAATACTGTACCTGTTACTCTACAGGTTGAAGGGAGGATAACAAGAATTTTGATTTTCTACTGTCGTTCTCAATCCTTGTTGGTTCATCAGAACGCCATCAGATTACTTTAGGGATCTTGCTATTTCACGAGCTGTATAAAATCTGTAACAACATGAAATTCAGAAAGTGCCTCTAAAAGAATTACGGGTAAATGGTATGTAGAGAGTAATTTCATTTCTTGTGCTTTGTCATGCACAAATAAGTTTTTCACGCTTCACTAATAGAGCAAACTGGTGAAGAGTAGAAGAAAGAATCAAAAGTTGCAAACTTTGACTGTAATTTAATAAAACCACGTTTATTACAATAAATATATGCCTCGATGTTTGCTAAATTATGCAAACGAAATTTTATTAAGAAAGAATAATTTTTCATACAAATTGTATTAAATTAATTCGGGTAAATTAATGAGCTACATAAATGAATAATAATTATCTTAGCTATGAAATAATGATGAAGCTCTATAGTAGTGATTTAATCACGAGTAAGGCTTTATTTAAATAATAAGGGTTATAAGAATGCTGGGATAATGCATCGATGGCATAGTGCATTTTTGTAGCATTGGATTAGGTGGAGGCTTGGTTGCCTGCGGAAAGAGATCCGGAGCCCGCCATAGAGGGTTGCCCACAGCCCCGGCGTTGCAATGCTGTGACATTGGTACAGTCATCGGCGTGGTTGCTAACTTGTACACCTTGAATCTGCTGTTGATGATACAATGTCATTCACAGGTCTCTTACAATTCTTGAAATCGTAGTACAGATTTGATGTCATTCAATACGTTTTATATAATTATTTTACCAATAATATAAAGATAATCATATAAAACACGTTTTCGGATACATAACCTTTTGCCAAACTGTTCTTTCATTATTTTTCTGTCTGCTAGGTGCCGGCTAATTTTTTGACTGCGACTTTTGGCGGCTGTCTTCTTTTTTCCTTCATCTAAAATATATGCAACCCAGTGTACATTAAAATCTGCGGATCAGAGCAGAGATTAATAAGAAATATCAACTCGCAAGCTATCATTTTACCGATTGTTCCATTGTTTTTGGTCCTTTTGCGTTGCTGATATTCTTTCCCTTGCTGCAACGATTTAGCTTGGTTGCCCCCCATTGATTTTTTTTAAAATCTTTGGACATCGAAACCTTCGTAGCCGATGATCTCCTCAAACACTTTTTATGTGGCTTCTGGGGTCGCTCTAACAATTAAAAATTATATACCACAATTATCGTAAATTATTATATTATCAATTCATTTATAGCGTTTGTGCAAATTCTACTTTACTTTTTTTTTTATTTTTCTACAAAAATCAATTACTATATAACATTTTATCTAGATTCAGTGTCTAAGAGTAATTACCCACTCGGGTTGGCTTCCGTCTTCGACAATTTAATAAGCATCTCTCTGCACGCCATGATTGTTGCTGACCTCATGGCCAGTCTCGGTATTGCAGTGTTGGTTGTACTGCAGCTACTGTTGTTCTGCTTGCTGCGTGGCTGCCGGACGGTTGAGAACTGCAGCTGCGCCGAGCCTACATGATCGGCTTTCCCAGTGGTGCTTCGTTTGGTATGCTGCGAAACTATGTGCGAATGAATTGCTCCTGTATATCTGCTGGGCTGCTGATTCTGCGCTTCCCATATACGTCAAGCTGAGCGTTGGTTGCCCATGGAGTCGGTTTCTATTTTGCAGCTGTAACCTACACGTCAATCTGCGCGCGCAATAACTTTTCATAAGAGCTCTCCTAATGATGAATTTTTTTCTAGGTTTTATCATTAAAATGCTGTTGCCACTGGCTGCCGGCATTCTCCGTATTATGTCTCGGCTAGTGCCCATCTGGCTTGCTCGAGTTTTCTATTGACAAGGAACTGAGGGCTGCCGCTTGCGGTGGATCGCAAGTATCCATAAGTGCAATGGCCTCGTGATTCGCGTGTCTACGGATTCTGGGTGTCGCGTACAGCTGCCTTGAGAAGGCGCCATTCCAGGCAAATGCCCTGACCTTGTGCCGTCAGCTCAGCGATAGGCTGCCAGGGTTAGATTTAGACTTTCTGTAGGTTGAGATTGTAACGCGATTGCTGCTGATCGCTGGCTCGTGGTAAACAGCCGTGATCGTGCAGGGAAACTTGGGTAATCACCGATGCGAGGGAGTCTGACAGAAGGCCATGTGCGCCGGGAATCGACTTGTAAAACTCGAGCTGCATAAGCATCGATCTGCTGCCTGCGTTGGCTATCGAAAAGCTGAGGAGGTACGCCTGTTGCGTGACTTGCGGTTGATCACCCGCAGCACCTGATTCAGTGAGGGCCTGTTATGCTGGCATCTACTTGGAAATACTTCAGCTTGGATCGGTGCTTTTCATTTGCTGTGCTCTTTGAAGTAAGCCTACTAAATAACCTTGCTGCTTATCGCCAGAACTTGTATAAGGAGGCCTGTTGCGCTGGGTATTACTTTGCAGAGCAAATGGACTCTGATTATTGTTAGACTGGACTGTTTGCTGGGTGCCGCCTGCCTGCAGGCATCGAACGGCTGCTGATAAAGTTGACCTATATAGCGAGTAACTGGCGGCGTGACGGCATGCGCTGAATATGAAAGCCAGTTGGTGCCGGGAATCTACTTGTACAAATCACTATTGACAATCAGCTTGAGAGCTGCCGGTTGGTGGCTTCACAATCTGAGAAGGTGAATTTTCTCTGGCTGGCCCTGGCGGCTGATTACGAAACTGTATCGCCAGAGCTCTTGTTGGGCGTGCATCTGTTTGAATATTGATTACGTTGATCGCTGTTGAGTCGATTGGCGCATTCAAACGAGTGAGGCAGATACCCTTGTAGGCTGACTGTGGCGGCTATCGCCGGCCGCCTGGCTGCGAGGGGTTTTGCCGCGAGCGTCATCTGCTTTTAATACTGTAGGCTTTGAATCGACGCTCGTCATTGTTGCTGTCGCTGTGTGAGCTCGTATCATAGTGAAGCTTCTCTGCTTATCGCGAGTTCTACATGCTGCAGAAAGGTTCGATGCTATGGCATCTACTTTGTAGAGATGGACCATCATTATTCATTTGACTGCTCTGCCGCTCCTTTGGACATTTTCAACCAGCTGAATGTTGTATTTTGTGCTGCGCGAGTAGCGGCTGATCGCCAAGCACCTGTACACGAGAGTTCAGCTGTCCGGGCCGCCACCCGCTTCTTTATCGACATGTCCTGCTCTGCTCCTCTGCTGCTTGCTGCGAGAGCAGTCGACTAGGCAGGGGGCTGCTTCTGCTTGACTGCCCGCTACTGTCTGTTTGGCCGTGAGACACTTCTCCTTTAGCTGTGCCCGTTTGTGGAGACATATTAGCCTGATTAGCCTGGTAATATATGATAATTTTTTTTTTTTTCTTTTTAGTTCAAGCAGAAAATCTTCTTACAATGCGAAGCACTTTTTGCCTCTCTTTGTTGCTAATGCGTCGCTCAATATGAGAACAGTTTGAGAAGAATATAGTATTACCGGTATTAGAGCCGTATTCCGGATGTTCGTATTAATTTTTTTATGGGTACAATGCATTTATCAGTGAACAACATTTGTCTATTTTTCATGCAAAGCGATACACGCGTTTGATTTCGCGCTACTCGTCATCACGACCGATTGTATATACGCGAAGGTTTACCTGGCGCCCTCTCTGTGTGAATGCCATGTACTGCGCTAGGCAATATGGCGCTACCCACGCGATTGACAGCTCCCGAGCTCTCGGCCGAGCTCATGTAGTATTTCCAAAACCACGTCAAAAATACAGCTTCGGGACTGGGCCAAGGGTAAAAATATAATCCGTCATGGATTTGGCTACGCCGGAAAGTACTTGATTTTATCCGTAAGTGCGTGCATGATTTTTACTTAGTGTTTAACCAAAATTTTTTTCGCGATTCTACACCTGACTGCAGCGCCATCTGAGCTTGGCCGCACAATTCTGAACTTTTTGATACGGCCGCCCCTTAAAGTGTCCGGCAAAAAAGTATGGCAAGCGATCGGGTGTGCACGCGGACATTTTCACGCAGTGAAATCATCGATTTTCAATTTTCAACTTCCAAATGCAAGTTGTTTCCACCCGGCCGCGGATTTGCACATATAATAATCAGAAAGATTCGATCAAAATCTCTACAATAGTGAAGTTGCAGAATCAATTAATCGTTTAATTTTGAAGATATATATATGTAGAAATCGTAACAAGGTGAGCACAAGCGAGGAATAAATATAAAGCCAAAACTCTCAAACTCGCTACCCCACGCGTCATGAGTTTTAATGACAACAACATAAAATAAATATTGACGAGTAGCGCACGAGTTGCTATGGAGAAATGTGTGGCAATGAAAATAGTAATTTAAAAAAAATTGAAGTATTTCACTTCGTCTTACTCAAACTGTCGCAGCAGCAACATCGCGCAGAAATTGGATTACGATGGATTTTTATCTTATCAGCATTTTTCTGCTAGTTCTTGGAGGAGCAGATTATCCTGACTTTTGTGAAAAATCGGTTTTTATATTTCAGCTCATTACTTAAGAACTGCTCAACGAAATCGTTTAAAACTTTAACAGCAGATAGCTTTGTTTATGGTGAATCACCAAATAAAATTTTGAAGCATTTGACTGCATTGTTTTAAAGTTATAAGGAATCAAAAAATTTTCAAAAAAAAATTTAAACCTTGATATCTTAAGAACCATAGGGGTTTCAAAGCTGCGAAATAAACTTAGCCAAAACACAAAAAATATCTACCTTTTTCCGAAATCTCAATTGCAATAAGGCTTTATTGCGCCCGTAATCGAGGCACAAAAGAAACAAACTCAATTTTTTTTAGTATTTGATTTATTACTGAAAAAATAAGTAGTCAACTCACTAGAAATTTTGACGGAATATAGTTTGACGCGTGAACCATAAACATGATTATTTTCGTGAGGTTATGATGTTAAGTTTCATAGATATAAATTTTTTTTATAAAAGCACCTGTTTCATGTTATCTGCCGAACGGAGCGGTCGATCCCGATGATCAAACGGGAAAAAGTAGGTAATTTTATTATCTTTCAAATGCATTTTAGCTAAATTGTTTGTTACAGTGGGATGATTGAAAAAAACGCAAAATAGTGTTTTTCCAAAATAGAGTATAGTTCCAGAAATATTACAGTATACATACACACACGCACCCACACACACACACACACACACACACACACACACACACACACACCCATACGGACATTTTCTAAAAACACGTAATTCGAACTTCAAACATCTTAAAACATATTTTTATGAAGTTTTAGCGAAACTGAAAATTTTATTATCACAAAGCTTCCTCTACGAGGAAGCAAAAATCAACGCGCCTTAAACAGTACCGCAAAGGTGGTGGGGAAAACTGTTTATATTTTTATTAGGAAAATAACAAGCAAGACATTTTTTTTTTATTGAATTTAAGATTATGAACTCTTTTTTTTAAATAAAGTAAATTAATTTGGATTTTTCTGAACATCCAAGTTATTAAAAAGTTTCAATTATTTGCATTAAATTATTAACAACAAATAATATAACATTTTACATTTGCTATAATTATTATTTTGAACACGTAGATGAAAAGGCAATAAGCAAAATAACAACAAAAAATCTTCCGTGACCGAGATTTGAACCCCAGTACTCATCAATCTGCCGCGCGCGCTAGATTTCGCAGACGACGGGTAAACGGAGTGGGCGGGGCTTGCTAGATGCGTATAGTTCGGTCGAGCGCCGCATGGTGGTGTCATGATCGAATATGGCACGCTTTTTTAACATGGCATCGGCAATCTCTCTACTAATCTCTGCTCTCACCAGGCCTGCGGACAGATGACCTATTTATCTTTGCAGGAATGCAGAGGGTATAAATATCTCTGTATTTTCCTTCTGGATTAAATAAATAAATAAATAAAAGTAGATCATCTGATTGTAGTAAGTGCATCAAACTGCTGAAATATAGTGAAATACATTACGAGGGCTTATTATATCAAATTTCAAGTGCACCTTTTGAGATATGCAATTTTAGTCAAAGAAATTAAAAAAAAATTGAGTTTATGTACAAGTGATGCAATGTTTAAACTTGAAACTTGGTATGCAAGTCTCTGTTATATATTTCAAAATATTTATACAGTTTAGTGATTTAAGTGTAACCAGAAGATCTAGTTCGTTCTAATTATACGCTTTTGGCGCAAGTGTTTTCGAACAAAATAGATCTTTTGGTTACACTCAAGTCACTAAACTGTATAAATATGTTGAAATACATAACACAGGCTTGCATATTAAGTTTCAAGTGTATATTTTACATGAGGTTTCAAAAATATACAATTTTTAACCACACAAATCTTAAAAACTTAAATTTATATAGAGGTGCTATATCATCATATAGACTTGTGACAAAATTTTGGCCTGCAAAAAGCTTTGGAAGGAACAAGAAGCGTCAGAAGCTACTTAATTAGCCGTATAAAAGGAGATGTACTAGTATAAGCAGCAAGTTGATCTTGGTCAAGGACCAGTGAATCCTGAACATACAGCTGTTGTAGGAGTTGCTTGTATAGCAGCAGCAGCAGCTGTTGACCAAGCTCGAGTAGCAGCAGCAGCAAAATTTGTATGAATATAAGCAGCAAAAGCTGCACAGCAGTGGCCCCTGAATATGCAGCTGGAGTACACCCTGGACCAGTAACTCCAGCAGCACTGGACTCCGTATTAGTAACAGCAGACCCTGGTCGAGGACCTACTGCAGATCCTTGATGTACAGCTGTAGAATGTATACCAGCAACTCACAACTTCAGGGTCGTCTACAGATGATTGAGACAGGTCAGCAAAGCTAACCAGGCCAGCAAACAGCGTGATTTCAGCTCCAGGGTTGTCTTCTGATGATTGAAATGGGCCTGCAACGCTAACCTGTCCAACAAACAGCGTGAATCTGGTTCCAAGGTCATCCTCAGATGACTGAAGCTTCCAGCAACCCCACCCAGTAGCAANGATAATTGAATCTGGTTCCAAGGTCATCCTCAGATGACTGAAGCCTCCAACAACCCCACCCAGTAGCACCAGAGAGCGTGAACTTGGTTCCATGGTCATCCTCAGATGTTCGAAGCCTCCAGCAACGCCAGCCAGTACCACCAGTGAGTGTGAACATGGTTCCAAGGTACTCCTCAGCTAATTGAAGCCTTCAGCAACGCCAGCCATTACCACCAAAGAGCGTGAACCTGGTTTCAGAGTCGTCTCCAGATAATTAAAGTCTTCCGAAACGCCAACCAGCATCAGTAGCAGCAGACAGTTTTTATCCAGCTCCAGAGTCATCTTGTTTGTAGCCGTCAATGCCAACCTATAATGCACAGACAGTGTAAATCAGCTATAGTCATCTACACATAACACAACCACGTAATCACTGATTTCACTGCACATAACACAAGAAATACTTGTGAATTTTGAGTGTCGACGAATCTTCATCCAGACAGTATGTCGGAGGAAGGTATCAGCACAGCCGTAGAAGTAGCAGCACAAACAGTGATAGTCGATCCACATCTAGAATGCATCTTGAAAGTTGAATGTATACGCAGAAGTGGAAGCAGCAAGAGCACCAGCAGCAGCAACAGAAGCAGACACCAAAACAAGGGATAACCTCCAAGCGCAAAAAGTCAAGTTACTTGCTGGAGTTGCGTATTTTCCTCTACTGCAGCACTCCTTGACGGACTAACATTCACACACTGCATCGTAGCTGATATTCCGGAGCATCACTTTTATATACTTCTCGCACTGCATTAGAAGTAAACGAAGCACTGGCGAGTCTCGCCGTGAGCAGCAGATCCGCGAGCGAGATCGCGCTGAGCGGAGGCTGCTTGAAAACATATGCGCTTTTGATTAGCACACTAACACTGCTGTATCGCGTCGACGTGCTGCACTTATACAATTAATACCTTTGAATAACTTGAAGTTGAACCGAACGAGCGAAGGCCGGGATGCAGCTTCAAAACGTCAAAACACAAGGCACGGCAGGCGGCTGCGTGAACGTGTCACCGCAGACGCCAGTAGGTCCCCAGATCGACGCGCACAATGTATGCGCAGTCGTCGTACTCACTTCACCAGAGCCGCGGACAGAGCAACGAACAGCTGTTCGGCGTCGCTTGGATGATAATAAAACTGTTTCTTTTTTGTTAAAATGATAGAAAACCAAGACATAGTTGCCCTTTCTCTCATCATTTTATATCTATGTGCAAAGTTTCAAGTCAATCTGTCAACGCATATAAAAATGGCATTTGAACGAAATTTTCAACATGCACACGCTGCAGCTACTGGTTTTTGTTCAAATGCTATTTGTTAACGCATTTAAATATTGACTTAAAACTTTGCATTGTGGTAGATGATTCCGAGACGAAGGGCAACTAACTATATCTTGGTTTTTGATAATTTACCGTATTTATTTAGTTTTAAGCAATTTTCTACCGAGTACTCATTCTATCGACTCGGTCGGTAAAAATTGGGTTTGAGACCCCCTTAAATTCTATGTTCTATTGAATTTGTATCAAAAATTACAGAGATCAGATCTTGAGTGCGGTTATACCCATCATGCACTAAAGTAATAATATTCGTTAAATCCTTCAGTATGTTTAAAATATCCCCCTTTCCTGTCTCTGACGACTTTAAGCTGCTTTTAAAGGGCCAGCTATTTTATATTTCAGAATATTAGGATGGATCGGAAGTTGACCAGAAGTGAATCAAAAGTTGACCGGAAGTAAATCGGCAGTTCTAGAATTTCGTTTGCAAGTTAACTTTTCGATATTTCACTTCATCCCTTAAGGTAGTACTACCCTCACTGTGGTAGTCAAAACAAGTCCACTTTTTATAGTTTGTTTATTTGCGAGATACACTAATAGAAATTGCATAAATCAAGTTACATTAAATAATGATTAAACATTCTCGTCAAAAAATTTTATTTACCGTAATTAACAATAAATAGTTTCAAACAGAAGCTGATTTGACTCATTTTTTTTGAGTTCAAGTCTACATTTTTAAACTTTTATTTGTTTATTACTACGCTCACACGTTCCAAGTTTAGATTTTTGAGGTATCAACTTATTCGTTACATGTTTATCTACTGATTTGCAAAGTTTGGGAGAATTCTAAACGGTTAGTTTTGTAAAATCAAGCAATTACTCGAAAAATGTAGATTCTCGTTCATTAAAATGTTTTATTCCACACTCGACGGAAATAGCCACTTTTTTTTTATCCCTGAAATGCGGGGCAAAAGTAGCACATTTTTCCCGCAAATCAGATTAGCGGGAAAAAAGTAGAATTAGGGGGAAAAAAGTAAAATTAGCAGGAAAATAGTAAAATTTATAGGAAAAAAGTAAAATTTTGCGGGAAAAAATTTTCAAAAATTAAAAAATTTTAAACAATTTAACAAATTTGCAAATAAACAAATTAATATACAAATTGTATATATCCCGCTTTTCAGGGACAAAAAGTGGCCTTTCGGTCGAAAGTGGAATAAACTACATATGCAACAAGGGGCGAAAGTAGATTTTTCCTCGGGTGATTACTGCCCTCGCGAGAATATTTTTCCCTCGGGTGATTACTTAAACGCACCCTCGCGATAAATCTACTCGCTCTGGCAGTAAAGCCACCCGCGGGAAATATCTGCTACTTTCGCCCCTTGTTGCATAATGTACTATATAACTTTTGTCACATGCTCCAAACCTTCATTAAATTTCAACTGAATGTTTATTAGGGTGGTTCAAAATTTCCCGACTTTCGAGTTATCAATTTGTATCAACCTCTTGAAAAGCTTAAATACATAAAAAAATAAAGTAAAATCGTTATTTTTCGTTTTTTTCAGTATTTCCGTTCTTTTTTCGATTCTTGCTATTAAAGCTATATAAAAGTTTTCTTAGGTCATGTGTTTTTTTTCGATACACTATAACCTATTATATAAGTTCCGACCAAGACAAAATTTGGCGTTTTGTGTGTCGCGTTTTGGCACATCGTGGCTCGCCGCCGGCGCTCTGCTCTCCCAGCCGCTGGATTCCGCGCGCGCCTATAAGTCAGCGCGGCGAGGCCCGACGGCCCGCTCGCTCATGCGTATAGACATCCGTGAACGCGCGGTCAGAGAAGATAGCCGCGAAACTCTCGCTACGCGCAGGCAACCTCTCGCTCGAAGGCGACTAAGATAACCTCAGCCGCGGAACCCGTGGTGACTCCCTGTCACAGACGCAACGTCTGCAACGCGAGCCGCGAGACGAGTCAGCGATAAGAGTCGAGCAGCTGAGTCGTACTACGATGCAGCGCATCTGAATGCATCGTAGACGTTAGCTCAGTGGTTAGAGCACAGGCTTCGCAACCTCGGGTCCGTGAGTTCGAGTCCCGTTGTCTACTCTTTTTCGCTTTCCGACTCGTTCTCCTCCTCGTTTGTAACACTTCCAATGCTCCGTTCTCCGGGCCCTGGACTCGAGTAGCATCTGATGTCACGCTTGTCCTGCTGCATCGGACTCTCGTGTCATCAGTCTCCACGAAAGGCACGTCACCTGCATCGAATCTCACGGTGCACGCGCCAACTCGAACGCCCTGTCGAGGTAATCGGTTGCTGCGGTCGCGCCAACGTTGGTCATCTCCTCGTGTCTCTCACTCTTGGGTATATGACGTCCGAAGTGCTTTTTGTCCGTCGCGGCCACTGCCATGTCTCCTGTCGTTTACTCGGGAAATAAACGACATTAGTATTATACACGCACACATTCATACAGCCTGGAGACGCTCCACCCCAACTGCTCGGACCTAGGTGTTACACGGCAAGATTTTGCCGTGTTACAAGTTAAGCCGCGAATAAAGATTATATTTTGGCTCTATTCTAACTTGTAATACAAAGTATTGATTATAATTCAAGTAGATAAGCTATAGTGACAATTGTAGTTTAAGACTTATGAATAATGTAAGAAGAAAATCAATTGAGACAAAATATAAAAAGCATTGAACATCGTTATAAATACGTAACCGGACATTTCACCTAAAGACACTTCACCAAAAGACATTTCACCTAAAGACACTTCGCCTAAAGACACTTTGCCAATGTGACACTTCGCCAATGCGACACTTCGCCAATGCGACATTTCACCTAAAGACACTTTGCCAATGCGACACTTTGCCAATGCGACATTTCGCCAACTTTGCAGATGAGCCAGAGAAACGCGAACCACTGCTGTACCTTCCTGAGTTCGGTGCTGTTTTTGGTTATTTTTATACACGTTTGAGATCAGTAAAAAAACCAAGATCAGCCCGAGTTGACCACCCATAACCCGCAGGGTCAACCAACACGGCATTAGAACCACTGCGGTAACAGAACCACTGCTGTACTTCCCAGCGTTCGGTGCTGTTGGGGTTTTAGGTTATTTTCGGAGATATGCGGATGTTGAGTGACTATTGCTTTATCACTATGTGGCGAAATGTCTTTAGGCGAAATGTCGCATTGGCGAAATGTCGCTTTGGCGAAATGTCGCTTTGGCGAAGTGTCTTTGGGTGAAATGTCTTTAGGTGGAATGTCTTTTGGTGAAGTGTCTTTAGGTGAAATGTCGGGTACCTTTATAAATAATTTCATAATAAATTAGGTTTCTGTGGTAGAGAGTAGGATAAAAGACAGAGGTTGAATAAGTAATTCATATATTAATTTTTATACAATGTGTGGCTTGAAGCCTCCATACTTTTTATTTATTGAAAGCTACTAACGCAATAATTCGTGAAGATCAAAAGTAATAATAAATTATCATAAGTAAAGTACATATTACGGAAATAATATCGATGAGATAGTGATTCGAAATAATTATTTACTATGAGAATAACCAAAACGAAATATCAATTATGTGAAATATTAAACAAATTGTTCAAAATGGAGAAAATATTATCCAAGTATGAAATGTTCCTCATCCAAAGCTAGATGAAAATAAACAAATCATTGATATAACGCGAGCAAAAAGAACGATAATTGATGAATTTAATTATTTTATTTATGATCGTATACATTTGTAAAAAGAATTAAATAATTGCGTATAAGTTCGCCTACGACACAAACGACATACATCCGGTTTTGAACTGGTCTTATAGGTATAAAAAAACTATTATTTAAATAATCGTTGTAATAATCAGTAAATTGAAAATGATTAACAAACAAAGGCATAAATCGTGAAACACGAAAGGAAAATGTAACTACGTAGTAGTGAGAATACGATAAAACGCAATATGTACGTGATGACCATGTACGCTTGAGAGGGTTATACGTACAAAGTTGTTAATAATGCTTATTTAACATAAAAACGTAAAGCACCCCAGAATAACCGACTGGGACTCAGCCCAACTGGACGGCACACAGCAGTCTTTTTATGTCCCTCAGGAGGGAGGTTAGTTTGTTTAATACTATTGTAAAACTCCCTGGTTCAGTGCGGATTCGTACATGATGCAACCTCCATATCTAGAGGCCATATATATATATATATATATATATATATATATATACAGGGTGACCCAATGNATACAGGGTGACCCAATTTAAATGGGCACCGCTCATAACTCGTCAGGGACGGCCACAATCGAAAAAATGGTAGAGACCAAAGTTGTAGGATATCGAAGGGGCAACCCGATGGTGACCTTGGCGCGTTGTTCAAGGTCATTTGAAGGTCAACTTTGGTTTTTTAAATAGGAACCCCATTCTTTTATTGCGGGAATGGAAAGAGCGGTAAATTTTACGTTCAGAATGGTATGTTCGGTTGCGGCACTGAAGGTCATCTCAATGTCATGCAGCCAGAATGAAACCCCGCCTACGTAATTCCTCTAGCAACGCCAAATTAAAAAAAAGTGGTAGAGACCAAAGTTGTTGTATAGGGGGGGGGGGGGGATTGTGACCTCGAATTTGAGCCAGTCCTACAAGGTCATTTCAAGGTCAAATTATTTTTTTTCAAACAGCACCCACTTTTTCGACTCCGGATCCTGAAAGCATGTAAAATGTTGCACTTTAAACGAAGTAGTAAATTTAAAATAGAAGAAAAGATTTTAATCATTTAGCTGAATCATTTAATTTGAATAGCCAGAACATTTTTTTTAAATCAAATGAGTCAAAACTTTAACCTTTTTTCAATTATTTTTACTTATTTGATTTTTAAGAAAAGATTTTAATTATTTAGCGTACCATTTCCTGCGTTTCGTCATCATTATAAAACTTGATGTCCAGGATCCACGATGAGGACTTGGTTGGATAGATTCACATCATGTTTTCTCTACTGGTAGAAGCTTCCGCATACATGGTACTTGCACAGATAAATACTTAAGGGGATATAACGTTTTTAAAACCTAAAAAGAAGAATCAGTTTTAAATTTACATGAATCACTTCGATTGATTTGAAATGTTTTATACTTAAATAACTTAACTTTACCTACATATTAAGAAATTGATTATTTACTTATTAAGCACGTAATTATCTTTAAAAATCAAATAAGTAAAAATAATTGAAAAAAGGTTAAAGTTTTGACTCATTTGATTTAAAAAAAATGTTCTGGCTATTCAAATTAAATGATTCAGCTAAATGATTAAAATCTTTTCTTCTATTTTAAATTTACTACTTCGTTTAAAGTGCAACATTTTACACGCTTTCAAGATTCGGAGTCGAAAAAGTGGGTGCTGTTTGAAAAAAAATAATTTGACCTTGAAATGACCTTGTAGGACTGGCTCAAATTCGAGGTCACAATCCCCCCCCTCCCCCTATACAACAACTTTGGTCTCTACTCTTTTTTAATTTGGCGTTGCTAGAGGAATTACGTAGGCGGGGTTTCATTCTGGCTGCATGACATTGAGATGACCTTCAGTGCCGCAACCGAACATACCATTCTGAACGTAAAATTTACCGCTCTTTCCATTCCCGCAATAAAAGAATGGGGTTCCTATTTAAAAAACTAAAGTTGACCTGCAAATGACCTTAAAAAACGCGTTCAAGGTCAAATCCAAGGTCACCATCGGGTTGCCCCTTTGATATTCTACAACTTTGGTCTCTACCATTTTTTCGATTGTGGCCGTCCCTGACGAGTTACGAGCGGTGCCCGTTTAAATTGGGTCACCCTGTGTGTGTGTGTGTGTGTGTATATATATATATATATATATATATATATATATATATAGGGTATCCAACGCAGCTGATCACTTGCTCGCGGGTCTGATGCTGCGGGAGAGGATAGGTTCATTTTTGGCAGCGCGTGCGCGTTTCCCACCGACGCGCTGAGTTCAGCTGTATATGTAATTGCGTTTCTGCGCATCGCTCTCTTGCTTTGCGTCTCCACAGCTCGCGAGCAGAACAAGGGCTCCAGCGCAGTTAGTTCGTGTTAGAAATGAGGTAAAGCAGAGGATTAATGTTTATAACAATGTGGATTTATTGTTCTCCTTCTATGTACAGCTATGCGTCGCACACACCTTGTGTATTCGGCGACGGCTCGTTCCCAAGAGAGCGATGTGCGAGACTCGTTTAGTCTCGACACCGCAAGTAGTCATGTGACTCACACTCATACGCGAGAGGGGATACTTGCATGTGTGCGTTCCCTCACACACTCGTTAAAGCGCTCACTCATTCTAGCACGAACTATACTATACATACAGTCAAATGTACTATATTCTCAATAGTTCGACTCCATTATTCTTTCAGACTACATCTCTCCTTACGTTACCAAGTGCGACGAAGCTACGTGTAGGAGAATTCCAGAAGAAAGCTCGGATCCAGCCGCTTGAGTTGCAGTCTTGCCTCGCCGCTGGGTTTTTTCGTAGTAATTTTAGTAGTATTTTAACTTTTCACTTTAACTAACCTTTTTCTTCCGCACCCGGTGATATCTCTCGAAGACTGATCCGGGGAGTCATTCCCATCCTGGGCATAATCTAACACAATAACTCTATATCTGACAGGTACAAAAAGACAGCTTTTGATGCCCGGCTGGCGATGATCACATCACTTCCCAGTCGGTTGCCTATGGACGTAATTCGCGATTATTCGTATTATTAATTCTCTCATCATAACCCCTCGTGCACCTAACGAATAATGATCACGAGGCGAAAGCATCATCATATTATATAAATGTATGAATAATCTTTTTTGCTTATCTCCACATGTCATTAAATTTGCATTCTTTTTGCTGCCATATATTTTCTGCAATAATAATTATAATTTCCTACAAAGCACAACTTATTTTCCCTATAAATCCGTTCGAAAGCCTGATGTCATGGTAAGGTCAAATAAGTTGTTTTCTTTCAATTATTCTTAATTTCTTCGTACCAGTCTCCGCTTTTGGTGCTTATGCGGGCGATGTCGTGTCCGCAGATATCAAACTCTTACCTTAGGACTATCCGTTTGGCATGTCACAGAGTGTCTTGATCTTGATTTATATTATTTTTCGTTGATTACCGGACTACAAGAGTTTGCTTTGGACGCTTATTATATGTGCTAGGTGTTTGCAATCTAGATCTTACGATTAATTATAACTATGGAGTAGACTTACAATTAGGATCGTACTCGACACTCAAGATGTTTATAATACCCGCGCATGGCAAATGCTAATCTTTCTTGCCATGATCTCTCGGATAGATGCAGGGGATCCGGCACAGTTGATCACGAGGTTGCGCTTAGTCAGGGCCCTGGCGGGACTTCATACGTCCCTGCACTCGATCTATCTCTCTCTCGCTCGCGGGTCTGATGCCGCGGGAGAGGATAGGTTAGTCTTTGGCAGCGTGTTCTACAGTTCGAGAAGAAGCCATTGTCGCTGCACGCCTGAGAAGCCGTTCGCCTCGCTGCAGCAAATTAGTATTTTAATTTAGTTTTTATCTGCTGGCTACGTCAAGTCCCAGTCGGTTCTCCCATGAACGCACGACGTCCTTTGAATCCTTTAAATAACAAATACATCTAACAACGCGTGTGATAACCCATCTGCACACAGGCGAGTCTACAACCACATTATTTTCATTGCATAGCGTATGATTATTTCATTCTTTTGTTCATCGCATATGACATCGACTTATGTTCAACCGCAACTCACGATATCATTGTAACTTCTTTGAATATCTTTTTTTTGTCAGCTTGTTTGGTCTATAAGGCCTGTTGAATTCCAAGCTTACGTTTGTGACATAGGCAAGATAACGAGTCAACCCTTTTTGTTGAATCATTCACAGACAAAAAATTCCATAATAATTTCTATATAAATATATCTATAATATATTTCTGTATAATAGATATATCTATATAAAAAATCTTCTTAAGTCATTATCACATCATAAAATTCAATGCAATCTGTTCAATAGTTAAGATAATTATCATTTACACCACGACTTATCATTTTTCAATAGCTTTTTTTCATATCATCTTGGAACCTTTTTCTATAATCCTTAATTACCCCAGTATTACATATAATTATTATTATTACATTCAATTATTCTTCAAGGTCTACGAAAATAGTCTGTGAAATACTTTGCTTCGAATAATTTATTTGATGTTGCGTTGACCTAATATTTGTGAACATTTGTAATTAATTTTATTCTATTGTCGATACTAATTCCATCGCTTAAATATTTCTTGCATTCATTTTTCATCTTGATCTGCTGCTAATAATAAAGTGATTAAAGGCGCAATGCCATTCAACAATTTCAAATTATAAATAAATTGTGTAATTATTTTTTTTACCTAATCCTGCTACGACCGTCCAGTGCCTTAAGAACCCAAAATTCTCTATTATATTCTAAATCATAAGTCAATATTACGATTAAATTTAATATTCAGATTTTGCTACAAAGTAAATTCTTTAAAAGATATTTAGCATCAACAAAAAATTATTATTATTCTCAAACTTTACATATTTGTGTTTAAGTATTTAAAGTAAAAACATTCTAAATTTATATAATCCTAATATAATTTTTATAATCTTTGTATCATGGCACTTTATTTTCATCAGTTTCTCATCAACATGTGTCTTGCTGTCATAAATCTAGCTGACGTCGCATGTTTATCCCTTATTACATATGACATTTTTTCTGTTGACTTGAGCTTAGCATAGCACATAAGTCGAACAGCACAGGTAAGTGTATAGTGAGGGAACATTTCTTTGCGCTGATTATATTATGACAGTCTGGGTTAAAAACTATATCATTTATTATTATTATCATTACCATACCTTTATAAGGGGATTGTCATTTTAGAGATAACACTGAGTTTGTAAAAACCTGTTTTTCTCTTATTTCTTTATCAAAAATATAATAAGTATAAAATAAAATATCGAATTACATTTCAAAAAATATGAAAATTCACCTTAAAATAATTATGATTTATAGGGGACACAGGTCAGATTCATTATGGTGTATGTTCAAATTACTTAGATAATTTGTCATCCGAAGATTTATTATACGTCTTTATAAGAAGGTAATATGCAAACAGTGTATTTGAATGAAAATAAAGAGATTATTGCATGGTCGTTATAATATATAATAAATAATTAGTATATTTTGTTTATTAACTGAAAGAAATACAAGCTTATGATTAGCTTCATATCTTATCATAAATATTATTAAATGTAACCGAAAATTATCTAGCAAAACTCACAAAGTGCGCGACAGCACCATGATAGCAAGTATAAATACGACAAGATAATGTCTTCAGGTCAGCAGCTAACGCAACCGCATACGCTGAAATTGCCGTATTTAACCTTATCACAAACTTTTATTCTTTGTTATGTAATTATATTTCTTTGGCAAGAGAAGCTAATTTAATTTAAACAAACAAATATTTCTTTTTATCATTCACGTCAGCACTCTCTTGTTGATTTCGTCTTCTGCCAGTCCTGACCAGTACGTATGGGATACTAGCAGTGACAGCTCTCAGATCAATCTTGCACCTTGCTGGTCGTGTGCTTCTATTTAGATTAATTTTTTTTCTTTGATAAGGGCTACACGCATATTTTACTGCACGCGGTTTGTTTATGTACGCGCGTTTATCTTATACATTTCAATCAGCGAAACGTTCAGCGGATTAATCGCGCTGGTGGAAAGAATATTTATTTATGCCCAGATTTCGAAGAGTGAGAGAGGTGACTAGAGAAAGATGCGTATTTTCGGCTGAGACGAATAACAGGGCACTGTTTCCAATTAACACTATATTTGCAATATATTTAGCAAGCACTGAGAATAACAATAGTTCTTAGATTTAGAGTGTATAGTGTCAAAGAGATTTTAAATACGTATCTGGACATTTTGCCTAAGGACACTTCATCACGCGACATTTCACCTAAAGACATTTCACCTAGAGACACTTTGCCACTAGCGACACTTCGCCACAGTGACATTTCGCCACAGCGATACTTCGCCACAGTGACATATCGCCACAGCGACACTTCGCCATAAACTTGAGATTACTGATTATGATACTAGGTCACTACGCAGGGTACTGAAACCATTTATTTCTCATTGAATGCATAAAGTATAAATTCATTTTTTTTTTGGTATTAGAAAAAAACTACCACACAACCACTTCCCCTAACCACTTAATACAACAACTCACGTAAAGATGTTTACTTACTTACCATCTTTACTTCGGTTATTGGGTTAAGCAACTCGGTACTTGAACCAACTGCAACACAAACCAAAGGCGGTAATAGGGTTAGTATAGTTATTTTTAAAAGCATTGTAGTCTGTCACTAAAGCAACTCGGTAGTAGAACTAACTTTCCCATGGGCCTAAAAGTTATTTATGGCCCAATCTCAAATTTGTGGGGAAGTGTCGCATGTAGCAAACTGTCTCGGTGGCGAAATGTCGTGTGGCAAAGTGTCGCATGTAGCGAAGTGTCTTTAGGCGAAGTGTTCTTAGGTGAAATGTCGTGCGACCTTTAAATATTGTAATTTACGCGACACGTCTTTAGTAGAATTATCGTACGCGCACAAGAAGTTTCGGTCAGAGAGTCAAACGGTTTTTTCGCGACAGTGTGTGTTTAAGAAGGAGTATCATGCGGTGTGACTGCGGTGGTCAGCGAGAGACTCCAGAATAGAAAAGTACTTGTAAACTCAAAGCGTAGAGAGATCAGCGGCGAGATATTTAAACCGATTGGCTCGACATATTGCCTCGTTGTGATGCAACAAAGTTGATCAACTGTTGGCAAGGAGACATCTGTGCGACAAATTGCGAAAATTGAAGAAGAGAAGGAAAACTCAGAAGATCGTGGAATTTGTAAGTGTAAGGTCTTTGTAGTGTAGCTTGAGTGTGGAAAGGTGCACCAGCACTGCCCGCCGTGGATCGACCTAAAGAAATGACGAGAGATAAAGCTGGAGTGGAAGAAGCCTCAGTAAGGGGCACCGGATCCGCTGGTAGCCTTATGACCTTAACCAAAGGTCTGCGATGGATAGAGGGCACAGTTTAGAGGGCAAATACCTGGGCCAGCCTGTCAGCTCCAAGAGGGCCTTGGCTAATCATTGTCTGAAACAAAACTGGTCGTGCAACCGCTTGCCGGCAGCGCGTAGAAGCGTGACGCAGTCGATGACTTCCTTAGCGTCCTGGACCCTTTTTGGAAGTTCGTCACAGTTCGAAGAGGTGGTAGTGTGGAAGCAGAATGTGGTAGGTGAAGCCAATTCAGAGCCTTGAGGGGGAACTGGACCAGTGACAATCCAGCTTATGACAGTCTGCTAAGCGGCGGGTTCTCCATGACTTCCAAGCCGGACGCCAGGTAGAAGTAACGATGGAAAGACGTCGCACAGTGGGTATATCGGCTACTTTTTTGGACAAAAATCTGCCGACAACACAATTTTTGGCCTATCAAGATAATTTTTTTTTAAATTACTCAGAAATGTTTGAAGTTTAACAGGTAACTGCACCTTTTTTATAAAAACGATCTTAACAATACGTATCCAACATAAATAAACAATTAATGCTAGCATTTTAAATACAAAATTGTGCTTTTTTAGGTAATAACATAATTTTATGAGATATCGATTTTCGATTCTTTTGTATTTTTTCCCGTAGAATACGTAATAATGTAGTTATTAAAAGCTAAAAGTGCACCCAAGTTGCATACAATGAAATTATTTAAACAAATAATACAAAAAAATACCAAATTCATCACACCAGACCTTAGCTATATGAAACACATGTTTTCTTTAGATTTTTTACATAATATATAGTAAACGGGATAAAAAAAACCTTTTAAATTCTAAAAAAAATTTTATAAATTATCTGAATAAAATCATATAACAAAATTCTTTTATTGCAAACATATTTCCTAACTTCAGCAACAGTAGACGGCTTATTTTACTTAAAATATAATAAATAACGAATTAATAGTTAATTAGAATAGATAGATTAGACTCTCTCTCTCTCTCTCTCTCTCTCTCTCTCGCTCTCTCTCTCTCTCTCGCTCTCTCACACACACACACACACACACACACACACACACACACACCCATACAGTGCTCGGAGAGGGGACAGCCGGCAGGCAGTAGCGTGCGGCAATGCGTTTGGCTGTATTATGGTCCGTCCGTACGACGACTAGCACGACCCAAATCCCTTCTGAAGAGTAGCACTTTTCACGGCTTTGCCGCGAACACTGGCACGTTTCGCGTTTTTTTTATACTAAAAAGAGCATTTGTTTGAACCGTGAAATGTGCTACTCTTCGCGGCGAAAAATCAGAACCAAAGCTATTTTTTGTATCATTTAAGCTTAGAAGAAGGTTAAGTGTAATGTTAGTTCCATAAGATGAAACCAATGTCGAAATTTAAAAATTCCAAACAAGTAAAGTAAGTTAGCAGACTTGGCATCCCTTCGAGCGGTCGATCGCCGGTTTAGAACGCGGCTAAGTAGATCTACTGTGTGTCTGAATCCTACAAATGCCTACTCTCTAATAACTTCAGTGTAACACTGTTCCTATAAGATGGAACCAATGCCGAAATTTGAGGATCTTAAACAAATATAGTAAGTTAGTAGATTATGAAAGATCATTATTTAGATGACAGTTTTCCACACCACCCAAGAGGTACTGTCAAAAGTATATTATATATATATATATATATATATATATATATACTAGCTGGGGCTTCGGCCCCTGCTCGTTCGCTCGCCAACCCCCCATTTCAGTTTCTGTGACACTAAGACACTGCGCTTGAATGATTTTACACTCTAGATACTAAAAATTCCACTGCGAACTACCTAACTTCGTTATCAGCCCTTGTACACCTCTCTCATATGATTTATTTATCCAGACACAAAAAACCATGTAGCGCACCACCTAGGCCCTTGTCACCAGTCACTCTGTACACCTAGACACCACCGCTGAATGATTTTCACACCTAGACACTAAAAACTATACAAAATGTATTTATTAATTTTCCAAATCAAAATGCAAACTTGGCGTTCTGGCTGCACTCAGGACGTCAAAACCGTCAAAAACCGTCAGGACATTAAATGTATGCTCAAGTGCTCTATAATAAACCGCGGAGTTATGATATGTGTTTGTAAACACAAACGTTACAGTATCAGTAAAGTGGAAAACATTTATGATTGTGAAGAATTGAACAATGCAAATTTTTGTTTGAAATCAATGTATAATCAGTTAAACAATGACCAAAAAGAGATCTTTGAAACGATATGTTCACAAACTCATAAAATGTATTTTATAGACGGTCCTGGAGGTTCTGGAAAAACATTTCTATATAAAACTCTTGATTTATTATTTTATTTCTCAGAATAAAAAATTTGTATCAATGGCATGGACTGGTATAGCTTCTATATTACTTCCAAAAGGAATGACGAGTCATAGAACTTCTCGTTTACCTTTAGATTTAACAAATTTAAAAATTGCATTTTTGAAGTTTGAATCTGACACAAGAAAAGTTACGAGAAGCAGATTGATTATTTGGGATGAAGCTTCTATGATTCCTAAAAAAGCTCTAGAAATAGTTGATTTAACTTTACGTATCTATGTGATACCAACATTCCTTTTGAAAATAAATTAATAGTTTGGGAGGAGACTTTCGGCAAATTCTTACCCGTTGTAAAAAATAGTAGTAGAACTATTATATATAGCAGAAACTATAAAAGCGTCATACCTTTGGTTACACTTCCATATTTTAAAATTAAACATAAATATGCGTTCACTATCTAGAACATTTTCAAAATTATTATTAGAAGTAGGAGAAGGAAAGATAAAAAAATTTAGTATTCCCGAAAAATGGAAAACAAATGATATATGTACAAAATATCTTTGGTCACAGCATAAATTTTTCACTTAATAGCGTAATACTCATTTCTCACAATGAATATACTTATTTTTTGAATAATAAAATCTTAAATCAAATGGAAGGAGAGGTAAAAACGTATTACAGTGTTGATACTGCAACCTATCAAGGTGTTGATAAATCTGACGATAACATTTACATAAATTTTCCTGTCGAAATATTAAATAGCATTCGCGAAGGATTGCCACCTCATGAACTTAATTTAAAAATGGGGCTATTATTATGTTAATAAGAAACTTGAGTATAACAGACGGTTTGTGTAATGGCACGCGATTAAAAATTACTAAACTATTTAAGTACAACATTGAAGCTGAAATTATAACTGGGGAAAAAATCGGAAATAAAGTTTTCATACCTAGAATTACTTTAAATACTGGAAATTTATCTTCATTGCCAATTATTTTATACAGAAAACAATTTCCTTTAGTCTTAGCGTTTGCTATGACTATTAATAAATCTCAAGGACAAAGTTTCGATAATGTAGGAATATACTTAAAAAAACCGTTATTTTCTCATGGACAATTGTATGTATCATTATCTAGATGCAAAGATCCTAATCGATTGTTTATTCAAAATGAAAGTGAAAACAATTCAGAAATAGAAAATATAGTGTGGAATGAAATTTTCGATTAGAGCATATATATATTTTTAAATTTAATAAAAAAAATATCCTTGTTCTATTTATATTATAGCTATATCTACAAATAATTAAAAATGGAATGGGATCCAACTCGAAATTCTTTAGTTCCAATAGAAAACGAAGCCCATGGAAACTTTTTGCAAGCATTAAATAATCAAATTGAACAACATGAATTAGAACAAGTAAATTATGAACGTTATTTAAATGATTTGGTAAGAGAATATGACGAAGATCGATTAAAAAGATTACATTTACAAATTCAATTTTTTGAAATATCTCGTGACGAAGTACAAATAACCTCAAAATTTACAAGTTTAGACCAAATTCCAACTGAAACTACATTGACTATTCAATCGATTTTAAAATGTCGTAGTAGAACACATGATCTTCTTCCAGATAACTTGAAAAATGATAGTGCAGCTTATGTTGAATATATTATTAATATAGCTAACATTCTAAATCATATCAATCAAAATTAATCGTATGATTAATGAAAGTAAAAATATTATTTCACAAATTATTTATGTAAATTCACAATTATCTAAATAACAAATATTATCGAAGATTCAACTTACAGAACAAAATTAATATTCGTCATTTTCTCAAATATTATTTTTCAATAAAAAAATGATAAAACAAAGGTTGGGATCGTGCGAGCGGATCATACAACAAACACTTACACAAGGCTTTAGATTGAATATTTATTATAAGAGAGAAAACAGTTTTGTAATACAAAAGAAAAACGAAGGTGCGCAAGCTGGCGACGTGACTACTATGGTGGTCGGTCGCGGTCTAGCCCAACTCGTGAACGCTCGACGAAGAAATACGCGGATACAGCGCCCTCACTCGGGTGCGTGGGGATACTCATTACACGTACACGCGACACGCATACATACAGTGTAAAAGGAACGTTTTTCTACTCCAACACTTCCGCCCTTTCCTAATATACGCTGAAGATAGCTTTATTTTTCTGGTTCACACATGCCAATAATGCTGCGTAAGAACAGAAATTGATCTCTCGGTAAGGCTTTAGTGAATATGTCACCTTTCTGTAATCTAGAGGGAACATACTCGATCGAGATCTCAGCATTCTCGCTTTTCTCACGTAAGAAATGATAGCGAACGTCAATGTGCTTCGTTCTCTTATGGAACTCTGCGTTTTTCGCTAGTTTGATGGTACTCTGGTTGTCGACTTGCAAAACAGTCGCCGAAGCACATGGACGCTCGATATCGCTCAAAAGTTTTCTGAGCCAGATTGCCTCTTTGGCCGCCGTTGCCGCTGCCACGTACTCGGACTCGGTGGTACTCAAAGTTACCAGCTGTTGACGTTGCGACGACCAGGTAATCGGGCCGTTTGCTAGGAGAAAGACATAGCCGGACATTGAGCGACGCGTTTCTAAATCGTTTGCATAGTCGGCATCCGAATAGCCACTTAACTCGATATTGCCTTCGCCGCGACAATACTTAATTCCAAGATTGGAGGTTCCTACTAAATACGAGAGAATCCGCTTTACTGCGTTCCAGTGACTTTTGTTGTGACGATTTAAGTACTTGCTTACATTACTGGTCGCAAACGCGATGTCTGGCCGGGATACAATCGCAAGATAATTTAACGAGCCGACTGCTTCGCGGTAAGGTACATCGAAAACACACTCATCATCGCACTCGACCGGCCGGAGAACAGTGGAAGGATCCGCGGGCACACACACTGATTTCGCTTCACTCATCCCAAACTTATTCAAGATCTTTTTAATGTATGCATTCTGCGAGAGAAACAAGCTGTTGGCCGACCGATCGCGTTGTATTTCTAGACCTACGAAATAACTTCCGTCTCCTATGGTTATCTCAAATTCTTCACTCAGAAGTCCAACGACTGACTCGATTGCGCGGGCTGATTTGCATGCGAGAAGCCCATCATCGACATATAGCGCGAGATACATTGGATAACCGCAGAAACAACCGACAAAAATACACTTATCTGCATCACTTTCAACGAAATTAAACTTGTTTAAAAACTCTTTAAAACGGCGGTTCCAGCACCGGGGTGCTTGTTTTAACCCGTATAAGGCTTTACGTAAACGACACACAACTTTATTACCCGCACTCGCTTCGCTAGTTACGCTCGCACTCTTTTCTTCTTGTAGATTGGAGTTGATATCCTGCATGTTGACCTTTGCTCCCTTGGGCAGCTCCATGTAGATTTCCTCCTCGAGAGTACCGTATAAGAAGGCCGTGCGTACGTCAAAGGTAGCCATCTCGAGGTCTTCCAGGGCTACTAGGGCCAGCAGCGTGCGTAGAGTGTCGTAGCGTACGACTGGTGAGAAGGTTTCGGTGAAGTCCACACCCTCCTGCTGTTGAAAACCTTTGGCGCATAGCCGGGCTTTGAACCGGGGAAAATCTTGGTTTGCATTTTTCACTACTTTGAAAACCCATTTTGACTTGATCGGAGCTCTGGACGAATTTCGAGGCACTAGCGTCCAGGTACCGTTCTTCTCGTGGGCCTTCAGCTCTTCCTCAACGGCTTTTGACCATTCGACTGCTTGAGGTCCCTCGAGAGCTTCCTCGTACGTCTCGGGTATGTGGCTTTCGGCGATATTTACCTCGTACTTTCTTGGTCGTTTGAGCGTTGATCGATCTCTCAGTTGTCGACTTTCTAAGTGGTCTCTTTGCGGTGAGAGAGCCCCGGCTCCGTCTTCGTGCTGCTCAGGTGCTTGTTGGTCGCCTTCTGGGGGGTGTGGAGCAGCAAGTTCCTTGTTTGCTAGAGATTTTTCTTCTCTCCTTACCTCAGGAGGAACTCGGCCTTTCGCTTGGTCTGGATCTTCTCTCAGGATAAATGGCTCGTCGTATTCAGGGGAAGTCGAGACTGCTTCCTTTAGCAATCTACCGGAAAAGACAACATTTCTTGAAACTGTCACTTTCTTTGTGACTGTATCGTACACTTTGTAATTCCTCGAGTCTTTCTCATAACCAACGAGAGCACCTTTGCTCGATCGAGGGTCAAATTTTCCGGTAAATATTTTGGGAGTGTGTACGAACGCTTCAGCTCGAAAAATCCTGATGTGGTCCAGCCTTGGGACCCTGCCAGTCCATGCTTCGTACGACGTCTTGCCGTTAGTGCTTTCGGGAACAGTCACTCTGTTTAATAAATAGACAGCCGTGTTGACTGCTTCCGCCCAAAGAGCGCGAGGCAGACCAGAGGCGAGGAGCATGGTTCTCGCGCACTCCACAACAGTTCGGTTGCTTCTCTCCGCCTTCCCGTTCTGTTCAGGTGTGTACGGGGCGGACGACTCGAATTTTATGCCTTTTTATTTCATATAGTTAAGCATGCTTGAATTGACAAATTCACGTCCGTTGTCACTTCTGAACACCTGAATTGGATGACCGAACTTGTTGGCCACTGCTCGTTCATATTCCTTAAAACAATCAAACACGTCGGACTTGTGTTTGAGAAAGTATACGTAGCGGTACCCAGAAGCGTCGTCTACAAAGGTCACAAAGAAACGTGCGCCGCCCAGCGACGTTTCAGATATCGGACCACACACGTCACTGTGTGTCATTTCACCGGGCTTTGTGACCCTCTTTTCTTCCTGCTTGCTGAAAGGCAGTTTATGTGCTTTTCCGGCTTGGCACGCGTCGCAGAAGAAACTTGATTTGTCGTTGACTTTGATTCCGGACACAAGTTGACGCTCGGCTAACTGCTTCAGAGCACGGGCGTTGATGTGGCCGAGCCGTTCGTGCCAGCACTTCAGGCTTGCTATGGATACGTTCGCTTGTGCTTCTTCGGTTGGCACTACTGTTAGCAAGAACATCCTATATAAATTGTTGTTTTGCATGACACCGGTAGCATAGACTTCATCTTCTACGCAAAACAGCACAGCTTTTTCTTTAAACATGACCTGGAAGCCTTTTCTAGTGCACGCACCGACAGAGAGAAGATTTTTCTTTACGCCGGGTACGTGTAATACGTTTTCCATGCGTCCTTCGCGCCACTCGCCTTGGATAAGCCTTTTGACTATTATCGTTCCTTTGCCCAAGACCTTGCATTACATAAACCATAAATTTGATAATTTCAATCATGTCATGAAATTATTAGAAAATGATCGCAAATTTTTTATCAATAATAATAAAAAAAAAAAAAAAAATATTCAACGCCAAAGGCTGAGTATGTTGTATATATATATAACTAAAATTATAATATTGCTCTTCTGCTAAACCTCGAGAGTGGTGTGGAAACTGTCTATATAGTACAATAGTTAATTTTCATTATTAATAATAATTTATGCACTTTTTCCTGACCTTACGTCTGTGCGTTATTTGGTGAGAAATAGGTAGGGTTGGAGGTTCGCTGGGGAGTATGTGGAGGTAGGTGGTGGGGGTCTTTTAGAATATTCAAAAATTCACATAAAAAATGCAAAGAATTTTACGTTAATATGAGTGGGCAGGGACCAAGGTGAAAGGAGTATGGTGGGGGAGTACCGGTGAGGGGAGTCGAGGGATGGGGGGTTAGTGGGGGGGAGTCTTGCCAAAATGACTATATAATATAGGAAGATATATATATAATAGTAAAGAGTATATATAATATATACATAATAGTAAATAGTCAAAAAAATATATCACTTGTAACTTAAGTTAGTATTCCATTACAACGGCAGATAGCTGTTAGTGCTTGAGCGTAGCGAGCTCGCTATGCTCGTACGCTAAATATACGCCGTGCGTAATAACAGTACGTAGGTTACATGTATCGTGATATGCTATTTGAACGCCTTGACTCGTACTGCAACCACACGAGGCCAAAAAGCCCACTTAGCCCTTGGTGCACACCATATTTTTTGTAACGCTAGTACAGATTTTTGCGTTGTTTTTTTTAGATATTGAGTGCGACCGATACAACTTTTTTCAGAATCGGCGACCACACTCTTAGTAGACTAATTTTTAAATTTATATATATATATATATATCTTCCTATATTATATAGTCGTAAGCGTGATTTTAAATTGAAATCCCCTTCACCCCCCTCCACCTAATAACGTCAAATTGTTTCAAAATTCACGTTATTTTTTTCGCATTTTTTCGAAAAATTCCTAAGGAATCAAAACTTTGTCCTTGTGATTTATTTATTGTTATTGCGAAAGCTAATATAATTGGAAATTGTTTTCTATAAAGAGTAAATGGAAATGAAGAATTTTCTCCAGTATTTAAGGTGATTCTCGGTATAAAGACTTTATTTCCAATATTCTCTCCTGTAATTATTTCTGCTTCAATATTGTATTGATATAATTTAATGATTTTCAAACGAGTCCCATTGCATAGACCATCTATTATACTCAAATTTCGAATTAACATAACTGTTGCGTTTATTTTCAACTCTAATTTATGAGGTGGAAGACCTTCTCTAATTTCATTTAAAATTTCAATTGGATAATTTAGATGAATATTTTCGTCAGTTTGATCTACACCTATATGTGTTGCGTGATCTATGCTATAATATGTCCATGTATCACCATATAACATTTTTAATACTTTATTATTAATGATTTTAATATCTTCATTATGAGGAGCTAAAATTACAGAATTTATAGATATATTTTGATTAATATTGCTATAAATTTTTTCACAAACATTATCAGTTTTCCAAAATTGAGGTATTTTGAAAGGATTAATTTTACCTTCTCCTAAATCTAATAATAATGTTGAGAATTCTCTATCATTAGAACGAATATTTTTCTTTAATTTTAAAACTTTGAAAAGAGGCCATAATTTGGAATATTTAATTGTTTCCTCAACGATAGAATTTCTATAACCATGTTTTATTACTGGAAGAATTTGTCTAAAATCACCTCCTAATATGATTAATTTTCCTCCAAAAGGTATTGTATTACAGCATACATCTTGCAAGGTTCGATCTATGATTTCTAAAGCCTTTTTCGGAATCATATATGCTTCATCCCAAATAATTAAATCAGCTAATCTTAATTTTCTTTTATTTGATTCTAATTTTAAAAAAGCAGTATGTATCTTATCCAAATCTAAAGGTAATCTAAAAGTTCTATGACTTGTCATTCCCTTTGGTAATAATATACAAGCGATACCAGTCCAAGCCATTGACAAGACTTGTTTGTTCAATGAGATATAATAGTGTATTAAAGTTTTGTATAAGAAAGTCTTTCCTGAACCTCCAGGACCATCAATAAAATAAATGTTAGTTTTGCTATTAATAAGTTCTGTGAAAATAGAGTGTTGATCTTCATTTAATTGATTTACCATTTGTTTGAAAATAGTGGCACTTTGAATTATATTTTCGGAAGACATATCATCATTGAGAATAAGATTGTCAGGTTCTGGTAAACTAAAATCCTTACAACACCTTTCTTCTGTTTCTAATATACTTTGGATATGAGATAAAGCATTATTTTCTTTATTTATTTTAAAATCTTCAGTAAAAAAAATTTTTAAACCTATTCCAAATTGTATTTCCTTGGATGTTTTCTGCTAATATGAACCAAGCAAAAAATTTACGTAATTGAAATGGTAACATTATTTGACAAGCTTCTTCAAAAATATTATAAACACAAGAGTCATCAGCTACTAAACCCATAGCTAGTGCTGCTTCTTTATAAGTTTGATACAGTGTATTTTTATAAGTTCGTAAATCTTCAAAAGAAGTAGCACCTTTTATTCTGTTTAGTATCAACTTCAGAAAGAATCTTTCACTATCTTTTGGAGATACTACATTTAATCGTCCAATGGCACCATATTTATAATTTCGCGATCGTTTTATCCAAGATTTCGTTTTTTGATCAAATTTGTAATGTTGCGGAATTTCAGCATATTTAATATTTTTTGCAAAATTATCTATTTCATTTAATTTAAACCATGCTGTTAATGTGGTTTCTGTGTTGCGTAATGCTTCTGACTCTTTATGTTCTTCGNTTTCTTAATCTTTTGTATGAACTGCTAAACGTGTAACAGTATGGCTTCTACCACATAATGGAAATTCTTGTAGTCGCCAAGCTGCTTCCATTCCGCTTAAATATCTTCCATCAATAAATTGAGTCATTTCATCATGAACTACAGCACCTGGTTCATCATTTTCTTTATCATCCATTTTTTAAATTTTGCATAATGCTCTATCTCCACCCTTATGTATGTAATCAAATATATATTTAATACTTTGAATAGATGCACAATATTCTACATTTATATGACATTTATATTTTTGCAGTAGGAAGCTATTGTAAGGAACGACCATACGGTTATCTACTGGAATAATTTATTTACACTTTTTTGTCGAATACGTGTATTTTTCAGATGTATTATCTCGTCTACGATATAATGGATAACCGTTCTCTTTAAAAGTTGTGTTGTCGCAAAATTTTTTCGGAAAATTTTTAGCACAAGTAGTTTTAGTTTTACTAATTTTATTATTTTTTAAACAAGGAGATGTATTTGTGTGTGGTCCATGTAACATGTGTTTGATTACTAATTTTTGTAAATCTTTATTAGAATGGATTGGAATCTCAGCAGAAATGTATTTATTTATTGATTCAGGTGTCATAATCTTGTTAGGATGCAATGTCACAACTATATATGAGCATGTGGTAAGCCTCTTTTTTTGAAATTCTATCGTATACACGTAAGCGAGTACTTCTCCAAAGATTTTATTTTTTAAAATATCGTTTAAAAACGAATTAAATTTTGCATAAAATAATCTAACAGTAATATTTGGAATATCATTTGGAGTAGTACCATATTTCTCTATCGCAAAAGGCTGAGAAAGCTTCTCCACGTCAACGTAGACAACTAAGTTTCATCTCCCAATATACCTCAACCATCCAGCACTTGCCTGGAGTGGAAAACGTTGCTGCAAATGCATTGTCTCGCGTAGACGTTATTCGCCTCCCTATGGAGATCGAACTAGCAGATTTAGTTAAAGAGCAACTGAGTGATCCAGAACTCGCTGAACTTCTTAAATCTACCAAGCATTCGCTTATACTGAAATGCATCGAATTAGGTCATAATCACAGTAAAGTTTACTGCGATCTGACAGGCAAAATTCTTCGACCATACATCCCTAAACTCCTTCGCAGGCAAGTTTTTGAGAAATTCCACTCATCTTCTCACCCCGGCGTTAAGGTGTCTGACCAATTGATAAGGCAGAGATACGTCTGGCCGAACATGCACAAAGACATTAAAGTCTGGTGCAACGGATGTTTAGATTGTCAAAAATCGAAAGTCTCACGACACGTAAAAAATGAACCCATGCAATTCGTCACTCCCGACGACAGATTCCGACATGTCCACATAGACATAGTAGGACCGCTCAAGACATGTGAAGGCTACTCTTACCTCCTTACGTGCATCGATCGTTTTTCGCGATGGACGGAGGCTGACACAGTACTTAGGGTTTTTCAAGACAACTGGGTTGCCCGTTTTGGAGCACCCAGATTTTTGTCCACAGACCAAGGTTCACAATTTGAATCAAAAATTTTTAATGCATACCTCGTTTTCATCGGGTGTAGGAGAAAGCGAACGGTTGCATATCATCCAGCAGCAAACGGAATGATTGAGAGATGGCATAGAAGCTTGAAAGCAGCACTTATGTGCCACAATAACCCCAATTGGGTAAAGCAACTTTCCACAGTTTTGCTCGGCCTTCGCACGGCAGTTAGGGCTGATACCGGAGCTTCTCCAGCCGAATTTCTCTATGGAACTACTCTCAGAATCCCTGGTGAATTTTTCATCCCAGATGACTTTGCTGCAGATCCTCAGATTTTTATCGAAGACTGCAGAGAACACATGCGAGAACTCAGACTTGTGCCGGTAGCTCACCGTCACAAACCTCGAAATTTTTTCTTTAAAGAATTGCACTCGTGCTCCCATGTTTTTCTCCGAGATGTAGCAGTTAAAAGGCCGCTCGAGCGTCCTTACAACGGCCCCTTTAAGATCATAGAAAGAATCTCTGACTATGACTTTAAAATTGATCATAACGGCTCACCTCGCGTAGTTTCTACTGAGTTACTCAAACCTGCGCATTTCGTCCCAGACGACCTTGAGGTTCCTCTGCTGGATGGAGTTTCTCCGCTAGATCAGCCTCCAACGGCAGCTAAATCTATTCTTAAAACCTATGCAGGCAGAAGAAAAGTCAGTTTTTCCGTTCAGGAACCTCAAACCTCAAACAGTATAAATAACCGTATTTTATAAGTAAACTATTCTAATTAGTTTTAAAACTCTTGTTCTCAAAGAAAAAGATATTTATACGTTTTGTAATTTAGTTTGTAACTTGCGAATTCTAAATGTATATAAACAGATGTCTCATGTAATAATTCCTAATGTCAAGGAATTAATCGATAAAAGCCAAAAAGCGGTTGCAAAACGTAATGTATAAGCAGTGCCCTAGCACTCAAATTTTTTTTTGTGAAAGCATTGCCATAGACTTTTAGTCTATGGTAATTTAACTCTAGTCTGTCGAAAATCGTATCGACACAACTCAAATGTGATGTTATTGTAAGTGCATACTTCCTAATTTAAGTAGCTGATACTAAGTAAGTACAATATTGTGCCTTTATTTGCGTTTTCTCGAGGGGGAGTGTGTGGGGACTACGTGCCTATGGCGAGAGAGTGGGGGAAACTCCGCTCACTTCGTGTGCTCCCTGCGATACCGACGCTAAGCCAGTTACTGTCTGGCTCTCTCGATCAGTACGGTCGAGCCCTGTACCCTTTCAACAATAAATTGATTATTATTGTAAATTGTAGGGATTTGTTCATCCTCCTGTTCTACTCCTCCTGACTCCTGGAACTGGCAGAGTGGGACTGCCGTATTTACCTGACCACCAGGTGCCCATCATCCCATAAGCTCGGTCACAACATTGCCCTCTCCTTTTCAGATTGTCGTCCCGACAATCATAACCATCCATCCTTTAAGCGGGTTGATCCTCTTACAATCCAATGATGACTTACAGGAACTGATATCAGCATCCTCTACCTTGACCCATCCTAGGCATCAAGTTACCAAGCAATGCTTACAGATGTCATTCCAATCATACTTAGCAGGACTAAGACGGACCCGTCTCTTGAACAATCTACTCCAATCATCCTTCTTATTCACTCATCATAGGATCGGTCGAAATCGGTCTTCAGACAAGAGTGGGAAAGTTGGCGCGCTGTGGAACCTCACCTCAAGTCCCTGCTCCGGTATTCACCTTCACGCCCACGGAAAAAAAACACAGCTTAAAAGAACCGTGAGCAGAGCAGTCTTCATTATCGGGTGTCTCTCTCAGTGTAAGTCCTAAGACGATTGATGTTGACTATCTTGGTTTTGTGTCTTGGTGAACGATGAATACAATAAACGACGTCCTTGATTTTTCTTACAACTTCCCAAGTTCCTTCCCAATTCGATTGTAATTTTGGTGCTTTTCCTTTGGTTCATCGAGGGTTAAAGAACCAAAATTTTTGGCCTTGGGAATATTCAACGTTGAGAGTTAGTTTGTCGTACCAAGATTTCGTCTTTTCCGATTGTAAGTTGATTCGGTGTTGTACCATTTTATGGATATCGCTGAGATTCCTCCGAAGCCTGTGTACGTAGTCTCCGTCTCCTTCAATCTCAAGCTCCTCTGGTAGACACCCTCGAATCAAGTCCAAAGGAAGCATCAGATCAAAACCGGTGTACATCTCAGCTGGAGTACCTCCGGTCGTCGCATGTTTGGAGGACCTGTAAGCTAACAAAAATGGTAAAACCCAACGATCCCAGTCTTTGTGATTGTCATGTATGTATTTTGTCAGATAGTGTAGAAGTTTTTGGTGTTGTCTTTCTACTTGTCCATTCGACTGTGGGTGCATGGTGTTGTTCTTGTGTTCTTGATTTCTAACAATTCAGACAAATTTTTAATCAATTTTGAATCAAAATTTGTCCCTTAATCAGTATTTACTTCTAAAGGTACCCCATACCTATAAACAATCTGATCAACGAAAACTTCAGCAATTGTTTTTGTTCTCATATTTGAGAGAGGAAAAGCTTCAACCCGAATTATAAATTTTCATATCACCATGACCTTTATCTGGAGGACCTTTCTTTGCAATACAAATTTTACAAGATTGACACCAATTTTCCACATCTCTTTTACAAGTAGCCCAATAAAATCTTTTTCCAAGTTTATCTAAGGTCGTATTTATTCCGAAATGTCCTCCAGATGGTGAATCATCTGCTTCTTCTAAAATATCTTTAATTTTATGTTGAGGAATAACTAATTGCCGAATTTTGAAATCTAAATTCGTTGAAACCCAATCTCTATACAAAATTCCTCCAATTACTACCAACGAATCCCATTGTGAACAATAGATTTTGGTGAATTCATCCACTGAAGAAATATCTTGCCATTCGGGTTTTTTCTGTAAGTCTTTCGTTTGACAAATAAAAACCGCTGCCAATTCTTTGGCACGTAGCTTCCTTCAACCTTATGTATCGCTTTAATATCTAAATTGTTTTTACTTCATATATAATTCTATAAAGTTTTTATGTTTTTTCGTTTGATGGATAAAATTATTTCGAAATAATTATATTACATAATCAATGCGTAACTGAAAATATTGTTTTTAACGATTTAATAAAACAAAAAACAGAAAAAAACTAGCCGATAATCATGATGTTTTAACGAAAAGTTCAAAATTTAGTTTCCGAGATATAATGATAAGGATATAGTTCGCGGAACGTATCTAAAATCACCAGTGATCGAAAAATCGCCATGAATATACGCACATGCGTAACTGAAAATCTTATTTTTAACGAATTAATAAAACAAAAACAGCAAAAAACGAGTCTAAGTATAGATTAAAATCCATTAATGGAAACTGAGATCGAAGCGATACAGTTTTCAGTTATATAGAGTATACAGGGTAAGAAAACAAAATTTTGAAGCTTAATATCTTTAAAACTAACTGGTATCATAAACAACCCAAAAAAAGAGATAAAGGCGCTATATAGTGCTAACTAAATCAAAAATTTCAGTTTCGCATTACGTAGAAACGACTCATAGTTAGGGTAAAAAACAAAAGATTTGAGCTCAATATCTTTGAACTACCTGGTTATTTATAAAAATCCCAAAAAAGGGATCATTGTGCTATATAATGCTAACTAAATCCAAAATTTGAACTTGATTATTGCCTTTAAAAAAGTAAAAACTCCACTTATCGCGTCACGTAGAAACACGATTTTTTTCAGTTCTTGATGTTTTTCTCAGGATCTGCCCCATGAAATGACTTAAAATTTAAGTGGTATATAGTTCTAATTACCTTCAATAATCATATATTTTTTTAGAATGATTCGCTATTTAGTTTTTGAGTTATAACGATTTAAAAAAATTGCACTGTATGGTGTATAATAAAAGAACGACGAACGATAATATAAATTTTTCACGGTAAAAACATAGGCAATTTTATTCTCTTTCAGGTACATATTAAGCAATTTACTTTTATTAACTTTTCCGATAACTTTGTTGGCAAAAACTGAAATCTCAAAACTAAAAAATCACAAAAAAAAAACGCGTATATAAATTGTAAAAACGGACTTTCGTCCCACTATCTTCTAGCAAAAACAAAGAAAATGAGACTTGGTGGGTTAAAATCCACCAAGTAGAAGCTGAGAAACAGGCGTATACATACGCGAACGCACACACACACACACACACACACGTACGGACATTTTCTAAAAAAACCATTTTTCGACTAAAAATTCATCAAAACACACTTCCCACATGTTTTAACACAAACTCAAAAAATTACTATTACAAGGCTTCCTTAGGAAGGAAGCAAAAAATAGCTTCATCTTCTGCTTGACTTTTCTTCCATTCTTCTAAAGTGTTTTCTTCAAAAATAATGCGACAAATAGTTTCAACATTATCAAATTTTTCTTCTACTCTGGAACAATATTTACAGGAAAAATCTTCACAAGGCCGTCTTGAAAGTCCATCGGCGTTCCCATGTAAATTTCCTTTCCTGTGAATAATTTTGTAATTAAACTGACCTAATTTCCCTAACCAACGAGCCAATTGTCCATCTAATTCCTTAAACGACAATAACCAAGTCAAAGAAGAATGATCAGTCCTAATAACAAAAGGTTTACCAATAAGGTAATGATGAAAATTTTTCAATGATTCAATAATAACGAGGAGTTCACGTCTAGTGACACAATAATTTCTCTCCGGTTTAGAATGGCCTCTACTGTAATAACCTATGACACGTTCGATTCCATCCTGCTTCTGAGAAAGAACCGACCCAACTCCATGATCAGAAGCGTCAGTATCTAAAATAAACTCAGAAGAAAGAGAAGAAAATGCCAAGATTGGAGGTTTTGTAAGAACCTTTTTCAACTTTGAAAAGGCTTTTTGACATTCTTCTGACCATAGGAATTTAGTTGATTTTTCTGTTAACTTATATAAAGGTTTAACTATATCAGCAAATCCCTTAATTAGTCGTCTATAATAACCACAGAAATTCACAAAACTCAATGCAGCCTTTTTGTTGTGAGGAATTGGCCAGTTTACAACCGATTCAATCTTCTTCGGATCAGCTGTTTTGCCTTCTTCCGAAACAATGTAACCCAGATATTCAACTTGTCTGCTGAAGAAAACACATTTCTTCTTATTAAGACGTAGCCCTGCTTCTTGAAAACGAACAAATACTTTCTTCAGATTAATCATTACCTCATCAAACGACTTTCCCAAAACCATGACGTCATCCAAATAAACTAAACAGAAATCTGAAAGATAATCTCTGAGTAATTTTTCCATTAAACGTTGAAAAGTCGCAGGTGCATTGCATAACCCTTACGAAAATAATGTGCAGAGATCTGTGCATAGATCTCTGCAGAGATTTCTGCACAGATCTCTGCACAGATCTCTGCACAAAATTTGGACCATTTGTTTTCAATTTTCAGAATATTCTTAGAAGCTACAACGGGGATTCAGACCAGGATATTAGAGAACGACGGGGTCCGCACCCGTGTATAAGCGATCAGTGGCGCAACCACTGATCGGTGAATAAGCGAGAGGAAAAGTATGTAGCAGCTCGTTGCAGGCTTCTTGAAGGCTATGCGAAGCCTGGCCCGTAGCGCAGTTTGCTGTACGTGCACGTCCTCGTGCACGTGAGCCCGCGGAGGCGTCGTGAGTGATTTGGCAACGTAGCTAGTTCGCGAGATAAATTAAGAGTAAATCGCATGGGAATGGATAGAGTCAGGAGCAAAGTGACACAAGCCGAATAGTAGCAAAGTTTCTCTTTATGTAAGGATTCGAAATCAGTACAAAAGCAGCGCGGAGTAAGAGAGACGGAGCAGAGCGAATAATGCCGAGAGAGAGAGAGAGGGTATTGCGGTCGGGCAGGTACTTACAGAAGTGCTTCGTAGAACTCGATAAACGCCTCGTGGCTTCGACCGGAGCGGCGCAGGACAGATGACCAGGGCCCGACGCTGGACAGCAGGACGGACGCCTCAAAGCCTCGTGTGTGGCCGGGTGCAGCGAGAAGTCGAGCGGCAAGCAAATGCACTGCTCGAGCCTGACACGCAGTGCTGAACAGCACCTGGACGATTCCCAGCGACACACGAAGAACCAGGTCATGGTTGCTGCCACAGTCCTCCGGGACACGAACGCACGCACGAATATATTCTAGAGTACGCGTAGTCGCGGAAACAAAAGGTAGCAGCGTTAGCACGATTTTACAGCTCGGCGCTATACTCCTAAGTGTTGCGGCGCGAAGCGCGACCGCGTGGTCAGTGCAATCTCTCTCCCTCTCTCTCTCTCTCATTCTCACTGATAGCGCCACACGCACATACACGCGCGCGGATCTCTCCCTGTGTTTTAAGGATGTCTGCTCCTTTCACTTACCTGCTGCTGAAAGGGATGTTATACAAGAATGTTTACAGATAGAATATATTTATTATAATATGATGATATGGTGTAGGGGAGAGAGGGACATAACGAGTGCACTCAAGGCAACTCGTTATAAAGCAAACAAATAATATAATGAGTGCCTAGATAGGTGTTACCATCCAGATGATTATGCAAAATCTAATATCATGAAATATAAAAATTTTGGAGTTCACAACCAGAGTTTTTTTGCTATCATCTGGATGCTAACACCTGTATAGGCACTCATTATATATAATTTTTTTGCTTCTAATAATATTCTGGAAATTGAAAAAAAACGGTCCAAATTTTGTGCAAAGATCTATGCAGAGATCTGTGCAGAAATCTCTGCAGAGATCTCTGCACATATCTCTGCACATTATTTTCGTAAGGGAAACCAAATGGCATAACTGTAAATTGCTAAAGACCTTTTCCAATTGAGAAAGCTGTGATTTTCCTATCCTCTTTGCGAATCTCGATTTGCCAGTATCCACTTTTCAAATCCAAAGTAGAAAACCACGAATATCCTGAAAGTTTATCAAGAGTATTATCGACTCTAGGTAAAGGGTATGAATCCTTAACTGTAATTGCATTAATTTTTTGGAAATTAATACAAAAACGAATTTTTCCATCCTTCTTCTTCTTGGGAACTACAGGTGAACAGTATGAGCTGTCTGATTCTTCAATAACTCCTTGAGAATACATCTCAGCAATACAATCATCCAATTCTTTAACTTGATGTATAGGGGGTCTTCGAACCGGTTGTTTAATTGGTTGATTATGGAGGAATTGAATCTTGTGTTCAACCAAATTACATTTTCCGGTAACGTTATCATCTTGAAAAATCTCTTCAAATTCGTGTAGAAGATCCGAGAACTCCCCTTTTTGATCTTGATTCAAGTTTACTGAGTTCTTGACAAAAATTTCTTGGAATGCCTCTGGTACAATCTTACTAGAATCAACTATTCTTGAAATCCGTTTATCGTTGATTGAACTTGGAGTATTTAAAATAATTTTAGTAATTGAATCTGTAATACCAGTTGTATCAAGAAAAAATCACTACTAAGTCTACAATCATCAATAATATTCCCAACAAAAACATCCAAATTAGCTAAATGATTACCCAATTTTATTGAGGCTGAAATCAAAAATTCAACCGGTACCCTTTCTCCAGTTGAATACTTAAGAGTTGTAAAATTAATAGGAATTCTTATATCTTTGGCTCTACAAATTTTGAGTTTATAATATTCACATCTGAACCAGAATCTACTTTAAAAATACAAGTTTTCTCATTAATGAAACCATAAAAATAAAATCTATTTAAGTTCCTATTAATTCTTCCAACATGATAATCAATCAGACAAGGGTGTGTGTGTGTTAGAGTCTTGATAAATTCTGTTGAACTCGCTCCAGAAAGTTCAACATAACCTAGTTTGCCTGACCACTCATTCGAGTTGGACAATGCTAACTAATAACCTTTCTGACTACACAACCAGCATTCAACATTCTTAAAGAAATCTTGAGATTTCTGTTTGCCAAAGATTGAGGACCTTTGGACTGAGAATTTGAAGAGTTGATTCAAGTCTTGAATGTGACATTCTTACTCCTTGAGGCATCTCTCCTATTTAAATTACGAATAACTTTTATTTCCATGGCACGAGCAAGAGCAACTTTGGTTTATCCAGAATGTCCATTTGAAGTTCAAGGTAAAATTGCTTGTACCCAATTTCTTTCTGCTATTTTTGATTTGTCGACCAAGGATGTCCTTCGTATGGAAAGGATAATTTCTCTCAAAGTAGTAAGTCTCTCAAGATCAGCAGCCAATGTTGGGAAATCTTCATCAAAACGTTGACGCCTATTCTGTAATTGTGTGTGATAAGTGAGTGCCAAATGTTTATCACCAAGACGAAGTTCAAGACGTAATGCCAAACTATCGAAATTCGAAGAAGTAGAATCAGATTCAACAAGAATTGATCTTGACCTTCCTTTCAAACAAGAAATAAGAGCTGCAGTTTTAGATTCAGATGTCCAATTATTGCTTCCTCCTCAAGAGGAAGCTTTGTAATAGTAAAATTTTCAGTTTTGCTTTACGAATCATACGTTTTTATAAAATGTCCGTGCAGATGGTTTTGTCTGTGTGTGTGCGTGCGTGCGTGCGTGCGTGCATTCGTGCGTATGTATACTGTTATAATTCTGGAACTACGTGATCGATCGTAATAAGATTGGACGTGCATATATGTTTTCTGATTCTGAATTCGAGTAAATTTTCTTTTAAGATTTAGACTATTTTATGACCATTTCATGGCCATTTTTCGATTTTTGAAAAAATATTTTTGCTTTTTATTATGATATGATTTATACAATATATTCAACAATAGTGTACCTAAAAGACTGCTACCCACAAGGTTGGAATATTTTCCCCCTTCTCCGACGGGCCCGCCTCTCTCGTCTTTAAGAGAGCTTGGGGCTTCAGTCCCGAGCGGATCTCCGGTGAGACCTCTCTCCCAGGAGCTGTGGAATACAGAAACTATTACGAGGGTCTAAAAGGCGACTGTGGGAGTACTGAAATGAGCTTTTTAAATTTTAATAGGCGATTATGGGAAATATAGAAAACAACGTCAAGGATCTGAAGGCGGCTGTGGGGTATGTAGAAATCGTGAAATAATTAATTTTTTTGTGAAAAAGTTATTTTTTCACAAAAAATGAAGCCATCCCGCAATTTTGTAACTTGCAGTTGTTAACGTTATTTATCGATTCCGCACAATTACTGGTATTTTTTTATTACGATATATGTAAGTTATTTTAGGAGTTACGGACCTCTATCCTTTTGATATCCACCTTTACCCCAACTCCCCTATATCCCCTCCCTTACAAGTGTCTTCCTAACCTACTCCTTTTAGTATCGAATAGTTAGCGAATATTTAAATCAAAGAATGAGTTGATTGTCCCATGTAATTATCTTCCACTAGCAGAAAGGAGGAAGCTAAGTGCCAATGACTTGGCAGCGTTTTTGCTTTAGCGATGACTTGAAATTGAACTAAGAATTCACGAAGAGGCGATGAACCATCGTAATCACCAACTTTCAATTTTAAACCCAAATCTGTTCCTGAGTGGATAGGCTCAATGTTCGGTAAAACAGAATTGCCTACATTGGAGCCTACACCAAGTGTTCCAGTAATCAATGGATCAATAACAGAGGTTCTAAACCCTAACCTATTCTGATTCGGAAATAATCCAATGTTATTTACTCTAGTGTTCTCTGATCCTGTTGCGTGTGAATGTGTGTTTCTATTTTGTAAACGACTTAGCTGATTGATTTGTTGTTTTAGTTTTCGCAGTTCTGCCATCAATCTGTTATTAAGAGTGTGTAGACTCGCTATCTCCTCATTCAAAACAGTCCTCCGTTCTTGGTCATTGAACAGTTCTCTCCGAATCGATTGATCTTCCAATCAGTGAATCTTTTCTCCGAGTTCCTCAATGAGACGATGAGCATCCAATAGTTCTGTAACACGAACGTGGAGTTCCCTTTACAAATCCAATGCATCCTCGTTGCAATGATCCCTCAATCTGCGCTCATCAGCGAGTTTTTGAGTAATTTCCTCCATTCGTCTCTCCAATCCTGCTATCTCTATATTCACTGCAGTGATTGACGGTTGAGGTGATAGAACTGGTCGAACATTGGTTGGTGTTCTTTTAACCATTGTAATCTTGCTGGAACGTAAATGCATAAACCTTCACTGATCACTTTCCGAAAAATATTATCCCGGACGAACCCCCAAAATGTTATGATCTGGTTCAGCTAAAGTGAATGAGAAGACGTATTTAGAAAAAAACAACTTAAACTCGGACTCTTTATTAATACGGAACACGTCTTAACTCATCAGCTGTCACGATCAGACTAAACATAAACAATAACTTCCGCGACGTCGTTGATCTCGTTACTAGGGGTCACTATGCGCGATTCTTGATGTTCGAATCGCGCAACGTTCGAGCTCGGTCACAACAGTACCATGAAATAAGAAAGCAAGTGGGAGCGATTTACAGAAACAAAAAGCGCGAATATCAAAATAACCAGATTAGGAAAATATAAACTAACAGTAAGGAAAATAACCCGCGCGAGATGTACAAAGAAATTAACGCTATTAGGAAAAGTTTCTAGAGTAGAACACAATTAATGAAAGATGAGGCCGAAAATCTCGTTACAAGCGAAAGTGAACTGCTAAAGCTGTGGAAGGGCTATTTTGATAGATTACTAAACGTACATGAAAACTGCGAGGAAACGGGAGACGAAATCCACGCTGAACTCTATATGGAAGAGCCGACCTATAAAGAAGCCGCGATCAAAAAACTAAAAAACAATAAAGCCGCGGAAAACGATTCTATACCAGCTGAACTACTTAAATATGGGGGTACCGCGCTCACATTCAAAATTTTTGAACTAGTATGTGCTATTTGGAAAAATGAAACAATACCGGAAAACTGGAAACAATCCATCATCATACCAATTTTTAAAAAGGGAGATAAGATAGGCTGTAATAAGTACCGGGGAATCTCACTTTTAGCTACATGCTACAAAGTTCTATCAAACGTAATACAGGCCAGACTTCGCGGAAGATATAATAGGAGATTATCAGTGTGGATTCCGGCGTAACAGGTCAACGAGCGATCAAATGTTTACTATAAGACAGTTGTTAGAGAAAAAATGGGAACATTGCGAAGCAATACACCAGCTATTTATAGACTTTAAAAAAGCGTACGACTCTATCAAACGAAGCAAAATGTATTAAATCCTTGTACTCCTTGGAATACCCAAAAAACTCGTGAAATTAATTCAACTATGTCTGAACGGAAGCACGGGAAAGGTCCGAGTAGGCGGTAATGTATCCGAATCATTCATGATTTACGACGGTCTGAAACAAGGTGACGGTCTTTCCACGGTACTCTTTAACTTAACGCTGGAGTATGTTGTTAGAAAAATGCAGACTAGCGGGCTAGGTGCAACACTTAACGAAAAACACAAATTCTAGGATATGCGGATGACTTGGACATACTGGGGGATAACGGTGCAACGGTGGCGAGAAACGCGAAAATTCTCATAAATGCGGCGGAGGACACGGGGCTAGGAGTGAGCGAATCGAAAACGAAATATATGATCATTGATAAACTAGGCATCTGCGAAGGAGAGGGTGATCTTAGAGTCGGAAATTTTACTTTTGAAAAGGTTAGCGAATTCAGATATTTAGGCACAACTATAAATGATCGAAATGAAATTAGAATCGAGATTAATAAGAGACTTCATTCGGGTAATGCCTGCTTCTACGCCGTGAATAGATTACTAAAATCTAAACTGCTGTCTAGAAATGTTAAAGTAAGGATATATAGGACTATAATAATGCCGATAATCTTATACGGGTGCGAAACTTGGGCGCTTACTAAAGCGGAAGAAAACCGTTTTAGAGTGTTCGAAAATAAGGTTCTGCGAAAAATATACGGGCCAAACAAAGATGAAGAAACCGGGGAGTGGAGGAAACTGCATAATAACGAGCTATACAATTTATACGCGTCACCGAATATAAACAGAATAATTAAAGCACGGAGACTAAGATGGGCAGGGCACGTGGTAAGAATGGGAGATGATCGCACGGCAGCGCGTATAATGAAAAGAAAGCCGAGCACACCGCGACCTTTAGGTAGACCTAGACGCAGGTGGGAGGACAACATAAAAACGGATTTAACTGAACTCGGGAGGGAGGGTGCAAAATGAATGGGATTGGCACAAAATAGAGACACGTGGAGAGCTTGCGTAGATGAGGCAATAAACTTTCGAGTTCAAAATGCCACTTTAAAAAAAAAAAAAAAAAAAAAAAAAAAAATTTTGGTGGAATGTAAACGCGACAACGGATTTGTGGTCGTGCTGGCACGCCGGCGCACACTTTTCTCGCGATACCCACGTCGTGCAACGTGGAAGCCTTCGCCGAGGGATTTCTTTATGCGTGAAGCCACCGACACGGCGCCTCTGCATCAGCGCAGCGATTTCGGCACTCATCAAACGATTTGCGTGAAGCCACCGACACCGGCGCCTTATCATCATCATCACTTCGTCAACGGCGCTTCCTGTCTAGTCAGCACTTTCTCCTCGGCAGCGTCGACGAATTCTTCACGTTCGTTTTGCGCGGTGATTCACGCCGGGAATCGCCATTTTCGCTTTAAGGTAACCAAGAAGTGCGCGCGCGAATCTCGGACCATTAGGCCGCCTCTTGCTTCGGCGGAGTCTTCGAATTCTAAGAACAGCTCACGCGAGCAACGACGATTCTACGAATCATCACGCACACATTGCGTTATCGAGATCGCGACTAAGTTCTGAAAAATTTTTTTTTTTCTTTTCTTCTTTCTTTCTTTTAATTTTCATTTCTTTTCAAATCGATTTTTTTTCTCGCGCTCATTAAAACTGCGTGCAAAATCCGAGGTGAACCGCC
>CM053170.1:41774302-41786754 GCA_012977825.3 Pteromalus puparum | reverse complement strand
GAGTTGACAAGACTTCACGCGCCGGCGTGCCTGCGCGCGTGAAGTTCGAAAATGGCGGCGAGTTCGTGGAACTTGTTGCTCCTGCCGCTCTCGACACGTGAAAAACGTGTGTCGAGGTAGTCGGGTTGACCGACTGAAATCTCGCGTGTGCACCGGCGTGCCAGCGTGCACACGGGATGTGGCGAAACGATGCGCGTTGTCTGACGCAATCGCCGCCTGTCTTTGTCAGCGAGTATGCTGAACAAAGACGCCGCTGCCGGAGAGAATTGACGGTGTGCTGCTCCTCGATGTCCGTTGGCCTTGTCGAGGAGTCCACGTCGGGTCACCACTGTCGGGATGAGGCGCGGGGAGGAAAGAACACTCTGCCTATCCTAGACTATTGCTTTATTCTGTCTCCGTCTCTCCAGCCTGACTGGTCTGGATCCTGGTCGAAGCGGCACTGAGCTCGGCGCTCGCTCGCGGCGTGAGCCACTCTCTCTCTCTCTCTCTCTCTCTGTGGTCGGACGTGCCGCCACCTATCGGTGGGGTACCTACATACGTCTCTTTGGAATAAATTCTTAAAACATTTTTTCTTTTTAAAAAAAAATTTCAAACATACTTTCTTTTTCAGATATATTAGACTTGGCTGCAATACGTCAGCCAAGGTCAAAATATCTTGAACCAACAAAAAATATAAAATTATAATATAAACTAAATTTAAATACCATGACATCCTGGACCAAACAATAAAATAAAAAATATAAAGCTTTCATTGGCCAGGATGTCTGGTTGTAAACTTTGAATTTACTATTACTTTAAATCTTGAAAACACGATTATAACTTCGAATCTTCTTGGTATACGAATAAATCAGTAAAAATGGCGACCGCTAATATTTTCTCTAGTACTCGTAGACAAACTATGAATAAAGTCTTAGAAAATCTTAATAAGGTCTTAGAAAATCTTAAGCAATATTTTTCTCAAGTAATGACTCCAGACGAAGCAAACGTAACTCTTTCCTAGGAATCTAAACAAATCAAATGGTTACAAGCAGTTCACGACGCGATTAACTTTCTGTTATAAAAATCAGATGAAACATCTAACATGGTTTGCGAAATCGATAAAAGAGTTAAAACGATGAATGAACAGTTTGAAAGTAAAGGTCAACCACATGCATAAATGCAAGACACAACGCACTAAAAGACAGAGTAACCGAAGCAGAGGCTAGTTTACTCGGAAAATTAGATTCTGACGAATTAGATAAAATCGAGGAAAGAATAACTCGAATCGTTGAGGATAAAATAGTATCTACCTTTTCTGAGTATCGGGCTCAAATTGCTGAAACCGGTTCGCACATAGACACTTCGGTAGGTCTAAATCAAGAGTTAATTAAAATGGCAATAGAGAAACATGAAAGAGAGGCTGAAGTCTTACTTGATAACATGAAAAAAGAGAAAAACACAAAATTAACTTTAATCAATAATACAAGCCAAACTTGCTTAAAATATCTACAAAAAATGAAAAGCAAATTAAATCCTTGGAAATAGAACACCTTAAATATAATGACTTATTTCTAAAAAATGATGATTATATACAGAAATTTAAAGAATCTATTGAAAATTACAATAAAATCTTTCAAGAAAAAATAAAGGCACTTTCTAGTAAAACGAGTAATGTATGTCTCGACAATAATAACACAACTTTAAATATCTCTTCTAAATCTCCTATTTAGGACCTATTAAAACCTCCTATATTTAAAGCAGACTCTAAAGATAAACCCATGAGATATCTTAGAGAATGAAACAAATATATTGATGTGATGAATGTGGACTGCGATAAGATGATTTTAACAATCGGACAAACACTCAAAAACACTGCCTTGGCGTGGTTTGATATTGCGCAACAATCCATAAAAACATTTGTGGATTTTGAAAATAAATTCAAAGCGCGTTTTTGGAATGATGATATACAAGATGAATGGGCGCGATAAGTTGAATACAATCATTATATTTAATCGGCAAAATTTTTCGTCTTGAATATGCAACTTATGTATGGGGATTCGCACAAGATCTCGAAAGAAATAATACCAAAATCGAACTTGTACGTAAAATTTCAAACCATTTCGATCGGGATGTTAGGTAAACAGTCAGATCTCAAGATATTAAAACACAAGAACAACACAATTCAAATAAACGATTTCAGAATAAATCAAATTTTCGAAAAACGCCCAGACACAATCATTAGACACAATTGAAATCATAAAATCTAAAGACACACAAAATGAAGATCTCGGAACTAAACCAAAAGAAAATGTCACAAAAAAGTCCACTGCTAAGTTTGATTTTAATACAACTTTAAATGATTGCCTAGAAGATCGTTGGGGTTTACAAAAAAAAAACGCGTAAAAATTGCTTCTTGTGCCTCGGATAAATTTGTTGACTGTAGACAGGAAGCAACTTCATCACCCATTCCTATATCAACTATCTTTAATAATCCTCGAAAAGACTTACTTAATGAATCCGACAAAAATATAGATACAAATAAAATTTGCACTTGCCCGGAAACAGACATTAAAATTAACGGTATTCAAGTAAAAGCCTTGATCAATACAGGAAGTCAAATTACGTGTATTTCTGAAAATTTTTATAACTCTAATGCTGATAAATTTAGAAACGTTCCAACACTACCTATTGTCGGTACGGTTATACGAGGAGAAACTGGTTTAAAATCTACTCATTTAACAAAACAATTAATGTCCAGTACACAAAACGGTGCGTTCACCAAAGATTTAGTTTTCTTAATAATTCCAAAATTAATTCGCGATTGTATTCTTGGAATCGACGCGATAAAAGAACTAGGCTTTCTTATAGACACAATGTACGATGAGATAATAATGCGTATTGATAATAAAATAGACAAATTATCATATAAAAATACAGGTTTATTAGAATCAAACATGGACCATCGCTATATTGAGATAATTGAGGAGGATACAACCGATGTAGTTGATTCTCACTCTTCTTATTACAGTGAATTCACCCATTGCCATAGTGACCGTAATTCATTGGTTGATCCATACGATATTTCCGAAATGGAAATCAACGAAAAAATAAAATCTTGTATAGTCGAGGATCCAGAAACGATCAATAAACTTCGAAATTTAATACAATCTTATCGTAAGGTTTTTTATACAAAGCCTGGAAGATTAGAAAATTTTGAATATAAATTAAAAATAAAAGAAAACTTAGAACCATTTTTTATTCCTCCATATCCGGTGGATATTAATATGAAAAGTAAATTCCGTGAACAAATCGAAATTATGTTAGACTGGAAAATAATACGTCGTTCTAGTAGTAACTTTATAAGCCCTTTCATACCAGTTATAAAAAAGATGATACAATTCGTTTATGCTTAGATGCACGTAAAATAAATCAAATGATTGAGGATGATCTTGAATCACCACAAAACATCAACACCACAGAGGAACTTTTGCAGTTGTCACGGTGTTAAAGTCATGTCGAGTCTCGATTTAACTTAAGTTTTTGGCAAATACCTCTAAGTGAAGAAAGCAAGCAATATACTGCATTCATGTTCGAAGGAAAGTTATACGAATTTGAAGTAGTTCCATTCGGTAAAAAAAAGCATTGCTGCTTTGATTCGAGAATTGTTTAATGTCACAAAAAATCTTGGAGAATTCATTTTAGATTTCGTGATTTCGTGAATGATTTTCTATGTGTGTCAAAAAATAAATCAGAACACTTGGAACATTTAGAAAAATTATTCCAAAACTTAATTAAATGGAACTTCACTTTAAACTTTACAAAAACAGAATTTTTTAAAAAAGAAACAAAATTCTTGGGTTTTATTCTCTCGACTACTGGAATCAAGCCACAGGAGAATAAAATTGTTGCGATAAAAAAATATCCAATCCCAAAAAATATAAATCAATTACAAGCTTTTCTTGGTACAATAAACTTTTACGCAAAATTCACTAAAAATCACGCGAATGAACTTTTATTAGAATTATTAAAAAAGGATAAACAAAAGAACTGTGAGTGGGGGGACAGACATCAAATAGCTTTCGAGCGAATAAAAACACTTTTCGAAAAATATGTTTGTCTTGCGTATCCTGATCCGTCTAAACCGTACATTTTACGTTGTGATGCATCGGATTCTGCTATCGCTGGTGCACTTTCACAAATCGATAATAACGGAGACGAACGCTTCATAATTTACATTAGTCGAACTCTAAGAGCGGCTGAACTTACATATTTTACTACGGAAAAAGAATTACTTGCAGTAGTCTGGAGTCTACAAAAATTGAGTACTTATTTGCGAACTGCAAAAATTTATGTAAAATCGGATCATAAAGCATTAATTTTTTTATTTAAATGTAGATTCGTGGGTAATAGAATTCGTCGATGGATTCTTGGAACCTAAGATTATGATTTACAAATAGACTATGTATCGGGAAAAGAGAACGTTGTCGCTGACATGTTAAGTCGACATCCTACTTATAAACCTACATATAAATAACCGAAAATTTTTGAATGATTTGATTAACAAATTTAAATCATTATCAGAATTACAAAAAAGGATGTATATTTATGTTATGTGACAACTTTCCCGTGGCTATTATTCAAGATTTTATTTCGAATATAGCTTCGAGAAAGTTCCACATATAAAAAGCATAGCGAGTATTCAAGGCCACTAAAATATCAAGTGACCAAGAATCTCGCTGAGCTAAACACCTTCCCCGCCGACGGCTGCTTGCGCGCGTGCGATGCTGCGATTGCAGTTTCGGCGCTTGACCGTTGCCAGGCCCCGTAAGGCCTAATGAGTGCAACAAGCGCCGACGCTGTGACGTAGCGGCGGGGAAGTAAATCTTGGGACAGCGTGGGAGGTCCGGAAGACTTCCGAGCGTCCCCAAGCCAAGCTACTCTGCCACTCCGTGATCGGGCATTGAAGCCGGCGGACCGATAGATTTCCAGATTTAGATTCAGAGTTCACTTTCAGATTTTGATTTTATTAGTTTGAGTTGTTCTAGTTTTCTTTATCTTCCTTATACGCGAAAGTGCACATTTTCTCCATACGTTTCAAAGCTAAATTCAAATTTAGACATTTTTAGTCGATTATTTGTTAAGAGTCAGAAAACGCTCTAGTTAGAATTATTACATTCGAGAAGAATACATTATACAAGTTTTGGACCAAGCTAATCATTGCGGAGAATTAATAAATAGAACCACAGATATACAAAAGAAAACATTGGTTGCTTTTGCTCTTTTTCTTCAGACACACTTTTATCCCTTAATTATTTTCCAAGGACAAATTTCCAAGGACCAAATTCAGATAGGACAAGAGTCAACACACATTCAAGGTAAGATTTCATTCTATTAAAATTTGGACTAAGACAAGAAGATAGAGAGTGTGTTTGTGAGCAGTAAGGGGATCTTGACCAGATTCTCCCTGGGCACCTGTATAGGCGCTAGATAGACAGACTCTCACAAACGAAGGAGAAACTCCTCAAGTTTCTCCCTAACAAAAATTGGAGGTCTCACCGAGATCTTGTCTGTCTCAAAACAAACTCATTCTCCTTTCTCTTGAACCATAATATACTAATATTAGAGTGAGTGCAGTGTCCGCGTCACCTAAAATCAAAAATCGGAATTTAGTAAATTGTGAAACAAATTTTAATAAAAATTAAATTTTGGTCGTTAAAAGGAAAAGAGGGTTGAATTAACAAAAGAGACTAAAACAGTGTCCGCGAAAGTGAATAAATCTGAAACAAAGTGCGCATTATACTCACGACAAAGACGGGTGTCGAGTTTCAAATCACGCGCAGCATAGTCGAAAGCGTCGCTTGGGAGCTTGGCGTCGCGTCGTGACGTCAGATTTTCCGTGTTGAAGCCACGCGTGTGAGTAAAGTAGGGGGCGGCCATCTTGAGAGCTTCGTTTTCTCCGCTTTAGAATCAAACGCGGCTTTGTTCGTTTTCATCCAATCTGTTGAGAAGAAATATACATTAGAAAATTCTTGAACCGAGACAAAAGTTATTAAAGGTCCAAAATTTTATGAAAAGAAAAATTGTCAAATCGCGGAAATTAGCTAAAAATAAAATCGTTTTACTTGAGCACAATTCTCATTCATAAATTGGTTTATCAGGAAATATAACGAGAGCAAATTCACGATCATTAAAAAAAAAAAAAAAAAGGGGGACAAATTGAACCAGAAATTATTAATTGCAAAAAAAAGATTCCGAGAGACATTAGTTTAAATATTCGCAATTTACAATACAAATGATATTTGATTATAACATAAGATTTATGCGACACAGCTGACAACAAGTTGGTAAAGCTGTGTGATTTTAGAGCGAAGGGCCCGTTAGGAAATAAAAAAAAAAGATTTTTACAAAATAAATGAATGACACATGATCACCTTAATCTGGTCGACGAATAAGAACATTGAGTGTTCATGGCATTTCCCAGCCATTGTCGAACTAGAGCGTTGTCCTACGCTGGTGCATGAGTCCAAAAATACAATTTTTCACAGTCTGTAAATTGTATTCCTGGACCATACAGATTCCAAGAGGTGATTTCTGTAAAAAGAGGAAAATTTTAATATTTTGTGACAAGACCATAAACATACGATATTTATAATATGAACTCTTTAAGTGTCTGACAACAAGTTGGTAAGGACACTCAATTACACACATAGCACTAACATAATCATTGACTTTAAACCTTTCATTCACTTGGTTATTTTGAAATATACGCACTTTCATGTATTCGTGCAAGTCCCTCATGTACACGACATTAACATAGTTACACACAAAATTTGAACACACTAACAAAGGTGACATGTAGGTTGCAAATGTTGAATTACACTTGAGACAGGCGTTCTTAGAAAAATTCACATGAAATATACGTACATGCACATGTCTGTAAGGCCAGAAACGCACTGAGTCTCAGTTCACAATCATAAAAGTACAATATTTCAAACATAGAATTCAAGTAATTTTAATTTTGCATATCACACATTTAACACAAGTATCATCGGGCAAAATCTAGAACACACGTGTCCTGACACATGTCATAAGCCCTTCTCACTTTTAATGAAAATTTTAATCGTGCACTGACACTCACAACACCTTTACACCACACAAATACCGTCAAAATTTTAAGAAAAGAACCACATGCTATAGAGTATTTGGTGTTGTCTCATTCTTGCCTTTTAATCCGTGAACACTGGTGATCATTCGCCAAAAGCCCAAAATCCGTAGCACAGTGCTGGTAAACGAGGTCGAACAGCTTGAGAATCGATTTCCTGGACCAAGGCAACGTTCATCAGATAAGTCTCTGCCCCTAGAACAGACAAATATTATATAAGAACAGTTGACAATAAATTCAAGCAGCTATTTTGATAATTTGAATGTAAAGCAAAGATTTTTTAAACGCAAATACGAGTTTAGAGGCAAAATTCCACAAGCCAAAACTAGAGTTTCGGTCAAAATAAATAGAAATTACAATAACTAGAATCATTGTTTATTTTTAAATCATTCTTTTGAATTTTAATCAAGTGCAAGCATAATTATTTAATTTTCAATAATAAATTTTGGCGAGAAGCACGAACTTGACTTGAAAATTAATAGTAACTTATACAAATGTTTAGCAAAGCTCTAGTAAAATTGGAAGGTAGAATGAATAAAGAGGAAAGTGTAGCACAACTGATTATTTAATTTAACCTTCAGAACAATACTTACGCATGTTGAGAAAATATGTGCATCTCTGTCAATGAATGAATGCACCTTATGATTGCACGCATTCCAGCTCCAATTTGAATGTTGATGTTGCACACCTAGAAAAAGAAAACATTATACACAAAGCAACGAGTCCTTGAGGGATATCAGTGATTGAAATTATATTATTATACTGAAAGGGAAAACTTATCTGATAAGCAGCAACAGGTGTGAACTGCTTGGGAGTAGTGTCCTGGGCCCTCTATTTCTTTCACTCATAACTTTTGTTTAACTCAATAAAATTATCACAAAAATCACCCACACGAGTAAAGAACGCACTCACGAATCGACACATTACACGTGCGTGCTATTTTCACCGCGATTTAGCAATAATAATTGGTCGAGAAAATAAGCGACGCGACGCGCGCGAGGTTAAACACGGCAGCAGTCGACGCCTCGTGTTTGTTCAGAGCGGACACAGGCACAGACGCTACACGTGGAACTAGGCGTGGCTAGGAAGTTTTTGAGCGCTGCGGCACTAGAGGCGCGGCACTGACGCGGTCGAGTCAAGCTATAGTCCAGACGCCTAGAGAGCGCGCGGCGGCCATTTTGTGATTAGCGCGAAATTCAAACGCAGTAAAGAGACTTAGTGCATTGGACCATTATTAAACACAGGATAGTTATAGAATAATTCTTTATCAATAAATTGCAACTTTGTGTATTGAAATAAACAATTTAGAATAATAATTAATTTTTTTTTTGGGAATTCTACGGTATATTTATAACTGAACCTTCTCTTTTATTTAACTAATTAAATAATAATTAAATTGGTTGACTATTAGGACATTTTCGATTTAACTCTTTGTAGTTTTTTTTTATAATTAATGAATATCACGTGAAGGAATATTCACAAATTATTGCTAGCAAAAATAGTTATTAATTTCGGGGATAATCATAGTCAAAGCATTATATATTTAAATAAAATTAAATAAAAAATAAATTACCTTTTATTGTTTTCATCGAGAATTAATAATTTTCTTTTTATTATTTTTATTTAACTAGTAGTAAATAAGGGATAATATATCTATTGATTTAATTTAAATCTTTTGGGGAATATTTAAGCTTTGTGAGGGAAATTAATTTTCTTTTCCTACAGTTATTATTAAATTTAGCATGAAATCGTAATTTTAGTAAATCACACGAGTTGTTAGCCTTAAATAGTTCTACACCCTAACACAAAAAAAACTTATAAATGAAACTATTATCGGTTTTACACTATTTATTGATTATAAATTTTTGGATTTAAATTATCTATTGAATTAATTATTGAAGTGAATTGTTTATTAGTTTAATTTACACCAGAACTTTTCTAGAATTTTAAGGAACAGCAAACCTAGTTTCAAACACAATTTTAATTCCAAATTTAAGTCAAATATAAAAATAACGTAAATTATATAAGGGATTTTAAGGGATTATTGAGATTAATAGTTTATTTAGCTTGTTCAATCGATCAATCTTCTTTTTCTGGTTGTACGCTTCGTTTTAGGTTATAATTTATAGAGGTAGTTTGAAGATAACTCCTACCGTAATTTAGGATTTAACTCAAATAATTAAAAATTAATTTGTTTTGATTTTGGACCCTGTTTTAACCTTGTCACTTTTACGTTTTTCCACAAATTTTTAATTTTTACGAGTTTAAATAAAACAATAATAAGCGTGGCGACAAGAGAATTGGAGATAGTGACGATTGGAAAGAGACATCCGTCAGAATTTTCAAAGCCATAAGACGTAGACTGACAAAGAAGAGGGAGAAGATTCCTATAAAGAAAACATTCAGTGATTTAAGAAAATTGGAAGAGGACGATCTCAACGATTTTGAATACTTGGACTACTTCGAAGAAGGACGACATATATTCAACATGACAGGTCCCGGTAATGGCTCTCAAAATGATAACAACACAAGTGATACTACAACCGGTGGCACAACTGGTGTCACGGCTGATGTTACGGCCCAATTAATGTCCACAATGGCCAATAGTTTCACGTTGATGAATTGCATCAGCGGAATACCAACCTTCGATGGCCGAAAGAATTTACGGGAATATATCCACGATTTGAGGAATGCGGCTTCCCTAGCCGGACCCAACATACAAGCGGAATTTCTACAAAATGCTTTACATAAAATTACCGGACCAGCCAAAAAGAGCCTAATCAACAAAACAATGACTAGCGTCGAAGAGCTCATCAAACACCTAAAGCAGAGATTTGGACCAGGCGGAAATTTCAGTTATTATAATAACAAAATTCAACATGTAAGAATGAGAGAGCAGGACACTGTAGGCGATTTCTACGATGAGATAAACGTACTACTTGGTAGCGCAAAAAACACTCTCAAAGAAGAGAAGGGCAATGACTACAATGATGATATGATGGCGCCTCTTCAATCCCTTGCAGTTGATATATTTATCAAAGGACTACCTGCAAATCTAGCTGAAAGAGTTGATTATAGCAGACCAGCAAATCTACGAGCTGCTTATGAAGAAGCAGTAAGATTGGAAACAAGGATGGAAGCCAAAATAATTCCTGATTCTAGACCTTATAGAGGACGAAACAAGAATTATATTAATCAAAGTTATTACCAGGGATCCGATGATAGAGGTCATTACAGAAATAATGGCGGATACCATGACGGCAACAGATATCAAAATTACGAACCACAAGATCCACATTATGTAGGCTATGTGGAAGACAGAACATATAATGGGCCATCTAATAATTACACTAATGATGACCAACGTAATTATCCTGACAACCGTCAACAGCGATCATACCCACAAAACAATTACCGGGGTAATTATAGGGGAAGTAATTATCGAGGGAATAGTTATCGAGGCCGTGGATACCACAATCAGTATAATGGACAGCATAATGGACGAGGGTCTTATAACCAGAATTATGGTGACAATCGACAAAATGGGAATTGGCGAGCATGGAATAGTGACGGCAATCGCGGATATCAAAGAGTGTTTGATCATCACACCGGTCGATATGAAGACGTCCAACAACGCCCGGATCGGAGAGAAGGCAACAATTGGAGAAATGAAGCAGCAGGATATGATAACCAACCTCATAGGGGTAATTTAAACTTCCAAGGGGCTCGTCACGACCCGAGGATGGCGAGCCAAGGCTACAACAACCATCATCAGAACCAGCCAGGTCAAACTCAACAAAATCCACAGAATACAAGAAATGTGGATCAGCAGAATTACCAGCAACAGATTCAAAGATACAACCAGAATCGCAGTCAGGATCAAACGAATCCGAGCAACGATCAAGTGAAAACTCCAGTGATGGCGATTTTAACCAGACCCGAGAGATTGCAAGGATGTGTTCCACGAACTGTAGAGGAACTGAGAACTATGATTGGGAGGATGGAGAAGCAACAGCAGTAAGGATCAGAGTACCTGTTGGAACCAAACGACCATATCTAGACTTCATGATAGATAATGGTGCGACAGTCAACTTAATCAAAATTGGACTTCTGGAAGGCCAGTTACCCATAAGTGTAGATGATGCAAGAGAACTGGGAGGTATAACAGACCAAACTGTATTCACTGCCGGATCAGTGTACCTAGACATAAGAGGGACGCCAGTAAAGTTTCAAATTATACACGACGACTTTCCAATTAAGCAAGATGGAATGTTAGGAAGGAATTATCTCAAGAAAGAGGAAGCTGTTATCTCTTATCATAAAAACGCTTTAATGATAAGCGGTGATGTCATGCATCCTATACCCTTCATAGGACATGACGAAGAACATAATCCCAGAAACTTGAAAAGGGGATACAAGTGTAAACAAGCCAATGAAGTGCTCAAAGTAGAATCCAAAAGTGATGAGAAAGTTGAACCAGTGGACCAAAAAGCGAGTCACGAAAAAGATACTGTGTCAGACAAAGTGAAATGCATAGTTTACAGGACCAGACAGGTGGTTCAGATTAACTTGATCAAGACCAATTTGAAAGAAGGATATATTCCAAGAATAGACGTGGGCAATGAAGACCTATTCTTAGGAGAAGGAGTAGTGACTAATGCGAACAACACCTGCAAGATGATGGCCATAAACACCAGTGAACAAGATGTCACCATAGAGGTAGATCCAAGAGAACTAATACCTTTTGATACTGGACCAGACTTCTTACAAGAAACTGATAGTGAGTTTGATGGTGACGCGATTGTGGACCAAATCAAGAGATTAGAAGAAGTAAAGAAAATGATCAGAAGAAGTCATCTCAACAGAGAGGAATTAGAGATCGTGGACCATATAATAGAGGATTATTTGGACCGATTCCTGTTGCCAGGAGATAGACTCCCATGTACGGACATGATTGAACACCACATACACCTAGAAAATGACGTTCCAATAAACACGAAGCAGTACCGACATCCTCCACAACACAAACAAGTTGTGAGAGACAGTGTAGCAAAGAAGCTCAAAGATAAAATTATAAGAGAATCCAATTCTCCTTGTAATTCACCTATCTGGATTGTGCCCAAGAAACCAGATAGTCATGGTAACCCCAGATGGAGAATGGTGATTGACTTCAGAGAACTGAATAAAAAGACAATAAGAGATGCCTACGCCAGAAGATTATTACAAAACGGCATTTACCACCATAAATGGACATTATGAGTATACCAGAATGCCGGAGGGTTTAAAGAAAGCCACAGCAACTTTTCAACGA
>CM053170.1:41669957-41773261 GCA_012977825.3 Pteromalus puparum | reverse complement strand
ACTTCGCCAAGATAGCAAAACCTTTGAATGACCTATTAAAGAAGAATGTCAAATTTGAGTGGACCACAAAATGTGAAGAAAGTTTCGAGAAACTCAAACAGTGTCTCATGGAAGAGCCCATCTTACAATTTCCAGACTTCGACAAAGAGTTTACCCTAACAACGGATGCTTCGGACTATGCGATTGGAGCCGTACTCAGTCAAGAAAAGGATGGATTTGATCACCCTATACAGTACCTATCAAGAGCATTAAATAAAACAGAGAGAAATTACTCTACAACCGAAAAGGAGTGTCTTGCAGTGTTGTACTCTTTACATCAATTCAGACCGTACTTGCTGTGCCGCAAATTTACCTTAGTGAGCGACCATGAACCATTAAATTGGATGCACAGTAGAAAGGACCCTGGACAAAGATTAATGAGATGGATGTTCCGTTTCACGGGATATGAATACACTTTCAAATACAAGCCAGGAAAGTTAAACAAAAATGCCGACGCCTTGTCAAGAAATCCGCCAGAACCGACAGAAAAGGAGATGACCGAAAAGGAGATAAACGAGAATTTACCAAGAATCAAAGTCATGATCATCGGAGAAAAGCAGAAATCCGAGCAAGAGAAAGCAAAGAGCAAGGCACCGACAGAGAGAACAAACATTCGAGATAGAATAAAGTCAGCTTCCGATAAGCCAACTGGACCAAGAGGAAGAGGTAGACCAATGGGAGCAAAGACAATCAAAGAGGCTCCTAAGTTGGACCACAGTGTCATAGCTCATAGGACTCGGGGAAAAGCCAACAAAGTGGAAAGTCCCATCGCTAAATATATTAAGCAAGGTGCCATACCGAAGGCACCAAAAGCAATAAAGGGTACTAAAGCAAGTGAAAAGCCTCCACTAAAATCACCAAAATCAAAGCCAGACACACTTGTAACCAGTGAGGATGAAAGCACCAAAGACACTCAGAGCGATGCTGAATCAGAGGTATCACTAAGCAGTAAATTTTCGCCGACACGTAGATCGTGGCTATCGTCGACAGCCTTAGCTGGTAGTGACATAGAAAAACCACCTTTACCAGATCCCAGATACAGTGGTCTGAGAATCGATGACCACGAGAGCGAAAATGCGAACTCAGATGATGACACATCTTCCACGGATAGTCAAAACAGAACCATCAGCAATATAGAAGTGAATGTAACGGCAATAGAGCCATCAACCTCGGAAGTGAGCACAGACGATGACTCAGTAAAAGAATCTTCCATCAAGACTACTCTTAGTAGAGAAGAAGTAGAGAAAGCGAGTAAAAAGTTCGAAGAAAGCATGAGGAGATATGAAGAGAAAACCATGAATCAAGAAGAAATTCAGGCAGATGCTACAGAAGAGCTTGAAGTACCGTCATGCTTCTCAGAAGGAGAAGAATTAACTCCAGAAATGCGCTTCCGAATTCACGAATTGAATCCACACTATGGAACGGAGCATATGGACCAAGTTCTGGGAGACAGAGTGAGAGAATTAATTGAAGACACTCAAATGAAACTCCAAAGGAGAATGGAGAATAATTATAATTACCCAAATCATGAATCGGACATGAGTAGCGATGAGATGATTATACCTGGTGAAGGAAGAATCTCTGACACATCAAAAATAAAGAACGGTCCACCCATTGCGAACAGTACCCGAAACAAGAAGAAAATTAAAGGTATATTGACAGAAATCGAAGAAAATGAGGACCAAGAAATCGACATCAAATATCCCAAACCATCACAAGGAGTCATACCTTTCAGTTGGCCAATACCTGGAACATTAGAGCCAATAAATAAAAGATATGGACCAGCAGCAACTAGCGTGAAAACCAATTGTGGGTCCATGAACGGGAAAAGTGAAATTTGCGTACCAACACGCGAGAATGTGACCAGTGTGAGAGAATGCCTAACCTACAAGAAAGACAACATTGTGCATTTCGTGTCAAGAGACTGTGAATGCACGAGCTCCATAAACAAATTATTAAAGGAAATTGGAGCCATTGACCCTTTCAACCTGAAGAGCAAGAAACCGAAAATTGGACAAATCTTGGTAACCCCTTACAAGAAACACGATATTTTCTCCATAGTATTGAAAGACAAGTACTTTCACACCATAAAAATTAAAGATTTGAACGAAGCATTACTGAATTTGAGAAAAATCATGGTCGACCGAGAGATTAAGAGCTTCAGAATATCGAGACGTGGAGACCTCACGGATGAACTGGAACCTGGGCTCATGAGTGAATTAATAATCAAAACGTTCATTAATACACCAATAAAAATAACTATCTGTTATGGGAAGGTTCAATTACCCAATGAATCGGAAAGAAAAGGAATAATAGCTACTCTACACGACACCTTGACCGGAGGACACAAGGGCGTCAACCAGACTTACCAGAAAATAAGAGAAAGATATTATTGGCCAGGGATGAGGAATGACATATTAAATTATATAAGGAGATGCGACAGCTGTCAAGAGAAAAAGATTGAAAGGTTCAAAACCAGAGAACCCATGCTAATAACTGACACACCCATAGAAGCGTTCGACAAAGTGTCAATCGACACAGTTGGCAAACTCAGGCTAACTCCAAGCGGAAATTGTCATTTGCTAACCATGCAGTGCAATTTGACCAAATACCTCATTGCCATACCGATCAAAAATTTGAATGCCACCACTATAGCAGATGCTTTGGTCAGACATTTAATATGCCAATTTGGTGCCCCAAGGGCCATACTATCTGACCGTGGGACAAGTTTCCTTTCTAACATCGTCCAATGCATGCTAAAGCTATTCAAAGTGAACCAATTAACAACCTCAGGTTACAGGCCTCAAACCAATGGTTCGCTGGAAAGAAGTCATGCTCCGCTTGTCGAATTCATCAGAATTTATTCTGAAAAATATGATGATTGGGACAAGTTAGCACCTTTTGCAACCTTTACTTATAATACCAGTGTACATTCTGCCACTAACTTCACACCCTTTGAATTGGTTTACGGCAGAATTGCACGTTTTCCAATCAAAATACCCTCTGATGAGAAATTAAGAACCTATAATACTTATATAAGGGACCTCATACTGCGACTCGATGAGATGAAATTAATGGCGGGAGAAAATCAAATCATCAATAAGAACAAATCCAAAGAAACCTATGATAAAAAAGTTAGGAAATTCAAGGGAAAAGTGGGAGGTTATGCACGTTTAATTAATGAACCTCGTACCGGAAAATTTGATGGTTACAGAAACAAACCTTTAAAAATTATCGAGTTCATTGGCAGAAAGAATGTCATTCTCGAGTACCCCAATGGGAAGAAGGTCAGAAAACACATTGACAAATTAAAACATGTCGAAGAAAATTCTGACCTGAATTCCGAATAATGTATCTTATTACTCATATTTTCAATCTTACGTGAACCCCAAATTAATTGACTTAATTTTGCAGGATGCATATTCAAAACTTAATCATTTTTACAATTTTAAATATCATAATTATGACCCAATGCGGACCCCTGTACCAAATAGACCCTTTGACTCCGAACCCCGGAATATATTTTGAGAAACTGGACCCAATAAAAATCAAGAAGGCTGATTGGAAGATACAAATCTACATCAACGTGGATGAATTCATACAAACGCATGGACCCTTGAACTCCTATAAGACCGTTTACAACAAATGCATAACAAAGATTGAAGAGACAAAATGCAAGAATGCCCTAGGACTGGACCTGATAGAACTCAAGCATCAAACCTTGAACAGCATCCAAAAGGACATCAATGAGACCATAAGAACTATGGGACATTATAGTCTCCCAGCAGTAAGAAATCCTAGAAGTATCCGGATGAAAAGACTAGCACCCCTAGGCATAGTAGGCACCTTAAGCAAAAGTCTGTTTGGACTAGTGACCACAGATGACGTAGAAGACATCAACAAAAACATCGATAATCTATTTCAAGATCAAGCAAAGATGGTACAAGTAATAGACAAAAATGCACACATTGTCTCCGCTCAATTTGAGGAGCTGTACAATATAACCAAGAACCATCAAAGAGCCATCCAAAATTTTGAAGGAGCCATGACCAAAGCAATTATCACAGTCTTAAAAGAAGAAGAAAAGTTAAGATACTTAATAGAAGTAACCGCTTACATGAGACATCTAGAATCAACTCTAGATCACCTGATAAGAGGAAATGAAAAGATTCTGAAGGTACTAAGACAATTGAAGGAAGGAAAAGTGCATCCTGATCTTCTAACAACAAACATTTTGCATCAAATTACAACTGATGTAAAAAGGACAAGCGGAAAATTAGACTTCGCTATACCATTAGAACACCTGAGGGTTGAAGAAGTCACCAAAATATCGAAAGTTGACGCCATCCATGAAAATGGGAGAACGATAGCTGTAATACAAGTACCTCTGGTCGAGAGAGATCCGTATCAAATATATAAATTACACGCTTTGGCAGTACCACAGCATAAAGTCAATGGCACCACTGGACTCGCCTTCATAGAACCGTCACATAAATACATCGCCATAAGTTCTGATGAAGAGAAGTACATAAAATTTAATGAAAATCTTGCAACCAAATGCATGAAAACCCATTATGGACATGTCTGTCCCATATTAGGACCCCTTCGAAGCATACCAACTGTGCAGGACTGTGAAGCAACTATGTTACTGAACCCCAGTACCCGGACCTTGAGAAGTTGCGATATCAAATACAAAATTGGCACCAAGACCCAATGGAAGTACCTAGAGAATGACCAGTCTTGGCTATATTCGACAATGAACCCCGAACAATTAAGACTCTCATGCCAAGGTCAAAAAGATACCAAAGTTACACTAAAAGATGCTGGAATCATACGCATTTCACCAACATGCGTAGGAAGAACAGCAGATACCATAATCATTGGCCAAGAGAGCAAATCCAGCCAAACCACGTACCTATATAAACCTGAAATCGACCTAAAAATACAGGACATGTACCCAGTTTTAACCGAAAGAGACCCAAATCTAGATAACGTCATGCCCAAAAACATTGAAGTACTCGGACCAAAATTAGGTTTTACCCAAGCAAAACCCTTGGACCAAATGATCAATGAATTGAATGAAATTAAAGAGCATAAGAGGCGAGATTACCACACAAATAGTATATTGTATGGTGGTCTAACCTTTCAGCTAATAATGATAGTGGGAATAATAGCACTCATTATGGGAATGAAGTGTGGGATGATGTTACCTTGCCCAAAAATGAAAACCCGAACCTATAATGTGGATCAATCCATCGAAATGACTAATGATAACCCTATCCCCATTCAAAACCGAACAACCCATAACAAGTCCCCAGGAAACTCTAACAAATCCAAATCAAAAAAGAATAAAATTAGAGAACCCTTGCCAAATTGTTCAAATATCCAATTCGATAATGCCGCAGAAGGCGATTATTAAATCTAAGGACCCTGTATATACAACCTATGTACCACCATGTAACTTCAATCGTATCCTGTAAAAATAACATTCATTCACAGCACAAATTAAGATGACCACAAGGACCAGTACATCAATGTTCTGCGACATTGAAATACCTCTATGGACCATAATAAGAGAATTCGAACCCATAGGCACACCAAATGCCGTACATGTGGAGGACCATAGAACGGACCCAAAGAGTAGAAAAATCACTCTAACCTTCGACACTGAAAGACAAGCCATAAAGGCCAATGACCTTAAAGTCGCGCTCATGAAACAAAATAAGTTCAAGAGACGTGCAAAATTGATGCTTGGACCAACAAGGGAAACCATACCTAAGTCACCCAAAAAGACTAACATCATAAAATCAGAAGTGCATGTCGTTACCAACACGCAGCACAAGGACCATCTGAGTAAGAACAGATTATTCTGCCTGTTACCCTGGGAAGGCAAAGACAAAGAAAAAGACGAAATGTTCTTTAGACATTTCGCCCAATTTGGACCAATGATATATTATGAGACAGTACGAGATAAGAGAGGACGTCTGTCGTATGGCTACGTACAATACTTCAAAGACAAAGATGCCGAAGTAGCAAGGACCGAAAGTAACCCTATATACAAAGCGACCATTGCAGAACCAAGGAAGTTAACTCGCTTCGAAAATGGACTGGAGACCAAATTCCATCCATTTTGTAAGAAAGAAGTAGATCTGACCCTCTACCATTTACATGACACAACATGCAAGAAACAGAGCATGTGGACCAACACAAAAAACCCCGAACCCGAGTGCCAGAACATCCGAACACCAACTTTGGATGAACTAAAAAACACTCTTGCGTACCTAGAAAGCTTAGAAGAAGCAAAGTCAAACCAAGAAAAGGAACCCAAAACCGAACATGGACCAGTCACCAAGGACCCAGACACAGCAAGTGCGATCACTGATGATCAGAAAGAATTGACCCTGGAAATGGACCAAACTAATACATATTTTATAACCCGTATAAAAAATAGAGGTGACACCGAAGACACCTGCGAAAGTATGAGTGTAGATGAATGAGTATGATCGAATAAACCATATCCTAAATGAAAAACCACCTTTTTCACATATCTTCATCGACTCCAACGCCGCACCTGTACCCCACATCTTCAATGATACACACCCAAACACTCACACAATACACCAAAACAGAACAAGTACACCATTGCAAAGAAAATATGGAAAGAAACGTTAATGATGACAAGTGAGAGTCACAAGAGACCACTTAAGCTGAAATGTTTCTAGTAACTCCATACTCAATAAAATGAGAACATATTAAAACTTAACCCATAAACAACAGAGAACACACTCTTCTATATTATAATGGTAGTACCATTACAATATCTGGTTCGAGAAACCATTCTCTAAGGCGCCACTCTCCATGTGCACGTAGCACCTAATTACACAAAGTTCCTCTTTAATACGTNATAAACAACAGAGAACACACTCTTCTATATTATAATGGTAGTACCATTACAATATCTGGTTCGAGAAACCATTCTCTAAGGCGCCACTCTCCATGTGCACGTAGCACCTAATTACATAAAGTTCCTCTTTAATACGTCTTCGTGCATTCTGTGAGACACTATTAAACCCAAATTAAACCATTTAACCCTCATCATTAAAACCTACCTCACAAAAGGACATTACTACGTCTAGTGGGTCCATTGTGCATAGGTTCATTTGTCTGCCACGCGCAAATCTTTACCTCTCATGAATTTTCAGCATACATTTAGATATTACCACCACAAATATCACCAGCCTTACGAAGCTACCAGTTTCATTAAACCATTAACAGCAGTAGCTTCTGGGCATGAACAGCAATAGCTTTCGGGTAGTACCCACAATAAACTCTCGACCCGCTAAATAGGGCACCCCATCACACAAAATCAAAGATAAATGATGACCAGCACATAGCCGGACTGATATCTCGACTTAACAACAAAATTTTTTTTTTTCCTTTCTTTTCGACTCCAAAAACAAGTCACCTGAAAAGAATGAACTGAGTGAAAGAATGAATGGTATCCAACGACTTACGCACATTGAACCACATTTAACCAACTACCCGAACCCCATGACAAAACGAAACCCAAACGAAAATCAATATAATGGACCCCAAGAACCCAATAAACGTAACATAACCAAGCATGTTAAAAATAAGCAATCCCAAAATTTGCAATACCCGGACCACATTAATTCAAACCAACTTGAATTGTTACAGAATGGACCCAAACATACAAGAAATCCTGGACACAATCACCATACTCAAAGTAATACCGATAGGAGTGAACAGTCTGCACATAACATACAGAGGTAACGCCAGGAAGGCGTCAAGACTGTTAGAAAGTTATGGACCATGTGAGTTAATCCATCGACCGGCGACCAGAGATGGAGACGGAGCCATACGTGTCAACTACGAAACCACCGAACAACGGAATAAGGCAAAGGAATTAGAAAACCATATAAATTTGACACTAAGCCCGCCCTCACCGACACCCACTCTTAGGGACACACAACCACCACCAAGGGCAGGAATCTCGGAAATAGAACACATACGGCCCAAAACGATCAAACTCACGTACAATGGAGATCGAACGGCTGCATTGAGAGTACTAGGAAACTATGGACCCAACCAAGTCATCAGCGAGACTGCAGAAGATGAACTAGCAACTATCTCAGTGGAATACCAAGACATAACATCGGCAGTCATAGCAGACTTCGAAATTCAAGGCGCCTTGGACAACAGAAGTATTGCAGATTCAGATATCAGTGTGGACCCAAATGAACAAAACGACAACAACTCATCAACGATTAAGCCCGAATTAAGGAGAAGAACACCGCTGATAATTGTCAGAGGACGCAATCAGCAAAGGCCGATAAAGCAAGAAGAAAAAAAAGAATTTTTTATCATAAGATTAGAGAAAGTACGAGATAACACTATAAAGGTGATTTATCAAGGACCCAAAAACCAAATAGCACCGCTATTCCATAAAGTAGGTGCATGTGAATTTCTAAACCAACCAACAAGCACAATAAACGTGGACCAAGCAGAAGTAATTTACAAATCCGCTCAACACGCTGACAAAGCCATGGAACTAAGAGACTACTATTTTTATCAACCAAGCTGACTCTCGAAGCAACAAGAACAAGAAGCTGAACAAAATGCTGAACAAAGACAAGAAAGACCAAGAAATGAAAATGAAGACGACACCGCAGGCCTAAGATTATGCGTCCTAATACCATTATGCACCACGGAAGAGGAATACATACAAGAGTTTATGAGATTCGGTCATCTGGACCACATAATCACCGTCGTAATGAATGACCAAGAAAATAACTTCAGAGAAATACGGAGAATGGGGTTCGTACAATATTTCAACCAAGTAGACGCCAGAAGAGCATTCCGGGAATGTGACATGAAGTATAAGCCAACATGGGCAACCCCAGGAAAACTGAAAAGAGGGTATGAATCATATAGGCTCATACACAATATCTGTGGTCAAGTCGCAGACTATAGGAGACGTAGGGATCATGAGAGAATCTGCAGAATGCAAAATCCAGATCTAGAAATAAGGCACGACCGTTGTGGACAAATGGTCCAATACAAAAATTTCCCCTTGCATGAGACACTATGCGAGGAAGATGAACCCGAAGGAAGGAAACTGTCAGTAATCGAAACATGGTCCAAAACAGAAGTGGAAGCACCAAACACCTCGATAAGAGCGGATCAGCTACCACAGCGGGAAACAAATGAGAACCGAGGCCAGCAACCCACTGAACCAATATCAATTTTGGACCAACCCATCGGGCATAACCAGTATCTACTGAGACCATTATCACCCGAACGACTGGACTTAGAAGACACGCGGGAAGAAGAAATGAACGACATACTTGAGAGAATGAGCCTCATGAGCTACGACCAACTCTCCCAATAACATTAATATTTTGATATATATATATATACAAAAAAAAAAAAATAATAATATGTACAGTAAACATTGGACCAACACATATGGACCCATAACAAAATATATTTTTCATATTCTTGTAAATGGACCCGGACCTTTTAGCATGGACCTATCTACACATACACATATATTTATTTATATGTATTTATATGTAATACTAACATAATATAAGCATAAAGTACTAACAAAATGGATTATTTAGACACACGTGAGAATGTTTATAATACGATAACATAAGTTAGTCATAATAGCAGCGATTTAGTATATAAGATAGAATTTACATGACCAATGGACCAAGGACCAAAACCAACAGCAGAGTAAGTGAAAACAACAAACAAAGGAAAACTCGATAAATTCACACATTTCTCAATTAATCCGAAATGATACGAAATTTAAACCCATACGTTAGCCCAACTGATAACATGAGAACGTAAAAGTTCAACTAAGATTCATCTCTTTCTAGAAACTCTCTTGGCCACTCACTTGCATCAAAAAAAAAAAATATATATATATATATATATAATGACAAATGAAAACATGAAAAGAGAACAACGCCAAACACATGATAAACATCACATAGATTATGTGTAAAGCAATAACTCTTAAACAATTATAGAGAGAGAGAGAGAGGAAGAGAATAAACAATGTCAAAGACATCACAAACATTGAACATTCTTTTAAAAAAAAAAGGACCCAATACTTTCGTATTATTTCGGCATACTTTATCTTTTCAAAATTTATCTTCTTAATACATTATCGGGACTGTTGTTATTCACGAGACCTTTTCTGTACCCGGACCCTTAGGGAACGTGCGGTTTGCCGAGGACGACAAACGTTCTCAAGGGGGGGAGGATGTTATGTGACAACTTTCCCGTGGCTATTATTCAAGATTTTATTTCGAATATAGCTTCGAGAAAGTTCCACATATAAAAAGCATAGCGAGTATTCAAGGCCACTAAAATATCAAGTGACCAAGAATCTCGCTGAGCTAAACACCTTCCCTGCCGACGGCTGCTTGCGCGCGTGCGATGCTGCGATTGCAGTTTCGGCGCTTGACCGTTGCCAGGCCCCGTAAGGCCTAATGAGTGCAACAAGCGCCGACGCTGTGACGTAGCGGCGGGGAAGTAAAGCTTGGGACAGCGTGGGAGGTCCGGAAGACTTCCGAGCGTCCCCAAGCCAAGCTACTCTGCCACTCCGTGATCGGGCATTGAAGCCGGCGGACCGATAGATTTCCAGATTTAGATTCAGAGTTCACTTTCAGATTTTGATTTTATTAGTTTGAGTTGTTTTAGTTTTCTTTATCTTCCTTATACCCGAAAGTGCACATTTTCTCCATACGTTTCAAAGCTAAATTCAAATTTAGACATTTTTAGTCGATTATTTATTAAGAGTCAGAAAACGCTCTAGTTAGAATTATTACATTCGAGAAGAATACATTATACAAGTTTTGGACCAAGCTAATTATTACGGAGAATTAATAAATAGAACCACAGATATACAAAAGAAAACATTGGTTGGTTTTGCTCTTTTTCTTCAGACACACTTTTATCCCTTAATTATTTTCCAAGGACAATCGTAATACAAAGAGAAGCGAGTCAAATTCAGATAGGGCAAGAGTCAACACACATACAAGGTAAGATTTCATTCTATTAAAATTTGGACTAAGACAAGGAGATAGAGAGTGTGTTTGTGGGCAGTAAGGGGATCTTGACCAGATTCTCCCTGGGCACCTGTATAGGCGCTAGACAGACTCTCACAAACGAAGGATAAACTCCTCAAGTTTCTCCCTAACAATTTAAATAATTTAATTTCGAATTACTCTAAGAAAAAAGAGTCTACTTTTTTGATTGAAAATAATATTATATATAAAAGAAACCAATCAAATTGTTATAAAATTATGGTTCCAAAAGAAATGATAGAACCCCTTATTCTTGAAACACACGAAATGTATGGTCACGTTGGCGCAAAAAAAAAACGTTCGTATGTTGCAAGAAGATTTTTATATAAAAAATTTAAGGCATTTATGCCAAAAAATTAATTTAGCACAAAAATTAATCGCTTTTTGTGATTCGTGTCAACGAAACAAAACTTCAAATCGTCCTTGCGCAGCCCCAATGGAATCTATTATTCCAGGGGCACCAAATGACTTGTTGTTAATCGATTTTTACGGACCTCTACCTACAGGACGAGGCGGTATGAAATATATTTTCGTTACGATTAATGCATTTTCAAAATTTGTTGTTTTATATCCATTGCGAAAACAAACTTGTACAACGGCCATTAAGAAAATTTTCAACGATTATATTTTATGTTACGGCAAACCAAAACAAATTTCATGTGATCATGGTACACAATTTACTGCGAAAGCTTGGATAAATAAGCTTAAAGAAAATAATATTGATTTAGTTTTTTCGTCAATAAGACATCCTCAGAGTAATATTGTTGAGCGTGTAAATAAAGAACTTGGACGATTTTTTTGCACCTTTACGAGCGACAAACACTCAGGTTGGGTCGGTTAAATCAATATTATCCAAACTATAATTAATGAAACTTATCATGAAACTACTAATTTTACTCCAATCGAGTTACATATGGGTATTAAACCTAAAATAGGGCATCAATTCCAGTTTGACGGCAGTTAAGCGTACTCTACCTGCGCAACCAAGCCAAGAAGTCAACCTGGACGAAGATTTTGAAGAATTGGAAACAACAGGAGTTCCGGCCAATCGAGAAGACATTGTCCTGGATTCCATCGAAGATTTCGATATTTGGCTAAAAAGCCTAAATTAAATTTAAAAAGATTTGTATAAATCGTTAAATTTTGTAAAGTTTATGTTTCTAATCAGAATGTTTTAAAATGGGGGTGAAAAGCTAAAAATTTTGAATTATCATTTCAAATTTTCGCTTAGGGACAATGTAGAAAATCTTTTATGAAAAAAAATGTGGCATAAATAGATTAAAAAAGGCCAAAAATTAAGTATTTTTATTGTTGAACATTTTCTAAGCATTCAAATCAAAATCCCTTTATTCATACCAAAAGTACAAGTGTACAAAGCATTCTCCTAAAATTTTGGCCCAATCAAACCATGTGGTCACATGGAATCCTACGGACAGTGCCAAAATGCTCAAAACAGTATACGGAGAGTCACTATGGGTAACTAGGTGTTAATATGGATTTACCATGGTAAAAATACAGGTAATATAACCTCATATTCGTATACAAATTATATAACAATTATAATTTATTTTTGTTATTATTTATAAGAAGTTTATTTTTCAGAGTTTAAAGGTGGTGTGCCCCCTTTAAACTAAACTTAAATTTTAAGTCTCCTAACTAAGTAGAGTTTTCTCGTAGCTACTTCTTTTGATGCGCGAGTCGAGAGACATCGGCAATACGTCCGTCGTCTCGTACTCAGCGTTTTTAAAGTAAATAAAATTTCAGCTGTATATAAACGTAGGAACAATAAACTATTTGTTGACATATACTATATATATATATATATATATGCTAGGGGGTTCCCCCTGCTCGCTCCAAACGCCAACCCCCCAATTTTAAATTTAAAAACAGATTGATGAATAAAATATTACATTTCTTAAAACATATATAAATTTAAAAAATATATAATTAACTTTAGAAAAAAAGTTCATTTTCAACAACTCTGGTAGAAAATAAGCCAACCAAAATAGCCTGTGAATTAATAAAAATTTTGGCCAACGCTTATCACGAATATTAGCCAACATTGAACCAACGGTTCGATGTTTTGTAAAGTTGTTTCCAAAGTTTTGTACAGTAATTATTTCCGCAGAGCGCGCTATCTATATTTTATTTATTTTTCTTTCGTCGAAGACCTAGATATCGTCTACGAGCAGAATTTACATTTATACATCAAAAACTACGCGCTACTCAAATCTCTTGTTTTCCTCTTTCGAACACCTGGACATCGTCTACGAGAGTCCCGGGTGACGTGCTCGTCATCTTCAAGAAAAACTTACATCTACACATCGAAAGCCATGGGGCGCGCTACCTAGGTTTTATTTTTTAAGTTAGCATACGGAGATATAATTTAAATTGAATCTAACCTCAAACCAGTATTTCAAATTTTACCATCCGTTTACCAACCGAATCACTTGTAATGTGACGAAATAAGCAGTATTTAAGAGTAACTGTTGGTTAAAGCGTTGGCCAATTCGTTCGGATTTGGCCAAGCGACGGCGAATTAGATCTTTACGTTTCTACCAGGGAATAACCATAATTTTATATAAATGTCAATCATGTCATTAAATTATATGAAATTATTGGTGATTTTTATACAATAAAATAAAAAATAAAAAAAAATCAACGCACCTGAAGTATATTATATTATGACCCTAATACAATATACTTCTGACAGTACCTTTTGGGTGGTGTGGAAAACTATCATCTAAAATTTATCGTCGTACTATATGACATTTCCCTTGACGACTTAAATATATAGCCATTATCTTTAAGAAATTTCACAAAACTTTCATAATCTACTAATTTACTATATTTGTTTGGGATTCTTAAATTTCGGCATTGGTTTCATCTTATAGGACCACCCTATTGAAAAACCTCAGATGAGAATCAGATGAGAATCAGATGTGATTTTGGCATGATTTTCAGATGAGAGTCAAGTGAGTCTCATTTGATTCTCAGCTGATTCTCATATTCTCATCTGATCCTCATATTCTCATCTGATTCTCATATTCTCATCTGATTCTCATCTGATTCTTAATTGATTCTCATCTGACCAAAGTCAAATGTTATTTTGTCAAATTTTGATTTAGATTTTTAAGGAATTTGTGAGGATTTGTAAGGTTGTTAAGAGACAAATCTAAATTAAAATTTGAAAAAATAACATTCGACTTCGATCAGATGAGAATCAAATACAAATCAGATGAGAATCAGATGAAAATCAGATGAGAATATGAGAGTCAGGTGAGAATCAAATCAGACTCACTTGACTCTCATCTAAAAATCACGCCAAAATCACATATGATTCTCATCTGATTCTCATCTGAGATTTTTCAATAGGGCAGTATTACACAGAAGTTATTGGAGAGTAATGTAGGAATCTGTAGGATTCAGACACTCAGTAGATCTATTTAGCCGGGTTCTAAACCGGCGATCTACCACACGAAGGGATGCCAAGTCTGCTAACTTACGATATTTGTTTGGGAGTCTTAAATTTCGGCATTGGTTTCATCTTATGGGACCAAAATTACACTTAACCTTCTTCTTCTTAAATAACAGTGAGATTGATTTAAATAATGTCGATAGTCAAAAGCATTATACTTATATTGCTACAGAAAGTAGCTCTGCTCTACTTGTATTTATTGCATACATTCCGCTTTTACTAATGTTTATAGATTAAATTAATTTATTTATCTGTTAATTTATATAATATTCTCAATTTTCGACATTGGTTTCATCGTATAAGACCCATAATCTACTATTCTACTATATTTGTTTGGGATTCTCAAATTTCGGCATTGGTTTCATCTTACATGGGGACCAGAATTACATTTAATCTACTAAGCTCAAGTCAGTAGTTGGAAAGATCATATTATATAATTGATACAGAAAATAGCTCTGGTTCTGCCTTTACTAATGTTTACAAATTAAACTAATCTATTAATCTCTTAATTTATCAGACAATGTGTCTTAATGCGTTTACTTTCTTCTCATCTTGCCTTATTACCTTATCAACTGTTACTGTTATTTATTTAATGAATCTGTTAATTACTGTTATTTATTTAATGAATCTGTACTAATTCTAATTTCGTAATTAGGAATCAACATTTTTAATGCAGCCATATTTTACTATTTACGTAGTAAAAGTATGACGGTCTCAAGCCCGATAACGCAGAGAGAAGATTTTGATTCAATTGAGAACATGCAAACAATCGACTCTAGAGAGAAGTAAATGACTAATATTGTTGGATATGAGCGAGCAGATGTCTGCTTGCTAGAGACGGCGGGCCCAACGCAGAGCTACGCGACTCAACACTTCCCTCTCTATGCCGCGAGACGGCCACCGCCGACGTCGCTGTGCGACGGCGGCGTTCACTTTGACTTATGTACTCGAGCGGTCAACACGCGTTTTCGCTTGTCAGTTCGATTACTTTGTTATACTAATTATATTCTCATATAATAGCTTGACTACGTTGTATCATTAATAGATGATTAGCCTGAGGTGTTATCAATAAATAGTGATTTATTGTGAAATCCTGTGTACACATTATTTCTCCCCAAGCATGCATGGTCCGAGCACGTTAGAGTCTTCCTAAGAAAAGTGCGCGATCGCGAGTGTTACAGGAAAATTGTGTTCGTTTTCGTGTGCAATCGCCTCGTCGAAATTTTTGTTGGAACATGAGCATAGCGTTGCCAAGTTCCAATAAATCACGCGCGGTTGAGCAGCAGGTTCGGACGTGCATAGCGGCATGTGGCGTCGGTTGTTTTTTGACGTCATCAATATGGCGGTATGCGAGTGCGCGGGGACACGCGTGAAGAGGCACCGTTGACATAGGCTGGCGCCATGTTGCTTTCCCTGAGTGAGAAAGACAGCATGATATTAGAAGCTCGCGCGGGCTCGCGTCGGTCTGGGACAGGCTGAGCGAGAGAGATGCGGAGCGAACTCGATGCTGGTATATGTGTCCACGGCATTCCTATAAGCTTGACGGAGGGAGCGTGAGCGTTGCTCCATAGCTTGATCGCAACCGCGCTTAGGCTGATGATGTGCAAGTGTATAACTAAGTAAAATTGTGACAGCTTGACGTTACAATTTACTAGTATACATGCACGATATATGCATGCACGCTGTTCGAATCGTGTCGCGCCGCACTGATGGTTTATGGAAAATTTGTGAAATTAAAACAAACGATACCTTGACTGAAGTTTAAATCAGTTGAAAAATCACAAAATTGTCAAAGTCAATAGTTTGACGAAATTGAAATGAAAATTAGTTCGATTTAAAATTATTTTAATAATAATTATTATTATGCTTGATTTAATGAATTAAATAAAGAACAGTTATAACTGCCAATTCAGGATATTGAATTGGGAATTTCTGAAAGACATTCAGAGAAAACAATATAATTATCTTTACAGATGAATTATAAGAAAGTTTTGTGACGTCCAGAAGGACGAAAATAAGATCGATCATAGCTCGAAGAAAATAAATTCGATAGCTTGAAAAATTGAAACGTTTCTAAATAAATATGTACATATCGAAATTCAAATAGCATGCTTTATGTGCATACGTGCGTGTGTATGTGTATTTGCGTACATGTATATGCGTAAACGTGTGTACATCGGATCCAAATTATTTTGCTGGCCAGTACTTGTAGTGTAGTGTATGTTGTGGCTGCTACACTATGTGTGCTGTGAAATCACAGGTCATGAGATGAGTTAGGCAATTAGCATTGTTCTTTTGATTGTTGTTCGTTAACTGAACATTTGCTCATAAAATTGAATTTGCTTAAGTATGATTTTTCCGTAAGGGAGTAAGTGGAAAAGCTGGAGTAAGTGTGAAACGAAATCTGCAGAAAAGGAGCCGAAGAGGTGGCTTCGGCTGAGGAGTTTTCTTTAAGACAGTATAAAGAAACTCGGTCCAGTATGAAATATGATTGAGCCTGACGGTGTGCTGGCGATCAGTTTGAAATGTTGGAAAACTTGTATTGTAATTGGACCCCAGTTATGATTGCATAAAAATATAAAACTGGAGTTGGATCTGTTAAATTAAAAATTCGTCTAAGGCTAAGGACACATAGTTGGAACATTTAGTTAGAAAAGAACATGATGATAATTTGACGATAAGTTCTGTTGAAAAATAGCTTGAAAGTATAACTTGGAATGTGTGGACAAAGAACAAAATGATAGCAATCATTTGGATTGAGCAAATATTGTTTTTAACAATTTTGTTCCAAAACAAAAACTTGATTATGTATCAAATAGGAATGATACTGATATTAAAAATTCAATTTTTAACATTTTAATAATATTGTTCAATTTTTAGATATAATGAACAAGCTCAATGAAGAAGAGACTGCTGGTTTCAAGGAGTAGGTCAGCGTACGAAAACATTCAGCCCAAAATAACTTCCCTGAGTGACTGTCGAATGCTGGCTTTTTGGTGGAACAAAATGATTGAACTGGTAACGGGCATAAATTCAAATTACAATGACGGATTGGATAACGTGAGTAGAAATTATATAGTTTAAAAATAGTCCAGAAAAAATGAAATAAGAAACAGTTCATGGGAATGTGTCTGTAAAGGGTAAAAATGAACAGTTAAGTTGGTGTTTCTCTTTCTTTCTTAAATTGTTTAATATTAAAATTGACTATTTATAATTGATTCTATGCAATTTATCCGTCAATCGTATGTGCACGAATGTTCGACTGAATTAAGTTGGATTATGTTCGAAAAATTTATTATAAATAGAATTGATGTCATGCTACTTTAAGTTGGTAGACATTCGTGATTAGTCTCATATGCTTGATAAACTCAAACTAACAAAACAAAGTGACATTGTTGAAATTCAGATACAGTCCTCCTAAAAAAATGGTTATATGGAATTATGTGTAGTTCGAGCAAAGAGGTATAAAAGGAACTCAGTCTTTACAAGATAAGTTTGATAATATAGAGCTCGATTATATAATTAATTACTGAGTATATCCATTTGTTTAAAAAATAATAACATTCTTTGAAATCACTGTCAAAAATCCACGTTTTGTTGGGGAAACACAGATTCTTAAGGGAATAGCTACTAGAAATCGTTAACAATGAATTCTTGAATATTACAATATTTAACAGGAAATACTTTGAGAGAATTGGAAAGTGTGAGCTGGACATCTCTCTAGATGACGTAGTTTATGCCTAAACAAACCAAGTATTTTCATCTTGGAAGGATGATTTTCTACTACGACAATGAAGGGTACCACAAGCATAAAAACACGAAGCAAGGAAGATGTGCTTTGGATGCAAGGATGTGAAATGCATGTTCGATTCGGTTACGTTCACCCGAAAATCTCAGCTTGAAAAGTTTGTTTAAGAATATGGAAGTCAGAAAAGGCTCGATTTCTCGTATGTTATTGTCGACGTGATCATTGTATTCGGAATACGAAATGTAAAATTGATAGCGCATCAGTCTGTAATACGATTGAGAAGTCTAAGTTTGATGGAAGTCAAGGCCGAGGCCAACAACGGCAAAGAAATTGAAAGACCCTAAAACTGATAGTGTTTCTGTATTAAAATCCAAACCTGGTTTCTAGTAGGCTCGTTATAAAAATTAAGAAGTGGTGTAGTGCAAGTATCAAATCAAAATTGATTTTCAAATCAATGATGATACTGAAAGCTTGATATTTAATGTGCGAATTCGTATATTTCCGTGATCATAAATTGGGAGGGAGTAAGTAACGGTCCGAGTTACGCTACTAATGATTGTTCAATTGAGTCTGAACAACATAGTCTGTCAAGTAATTATCTGGAAAATTGTCGTCTGTAAGAACTTTAATCTCTAGAATGTACAAATAACTACACTGGATGATGGATTGTAAGACAAACAGTTGGAATAGAGGGAAAAACAGCTTGAAACAAATGAAATTGTTGCATAGTTTATCTCAGTGTGATGTACGTCTTTGACAAAAGTATAAACTCTAATAAGAAAAATATGCTCGAAGTTAGCGAAGCTATTAAGCTCGATTATAGATCCAACATATAACAAGCAAGTGAACAATCGACAACATAAGCTTGAAACTAAAGAGAAAATTTCCAAGCTGGAAAATAAATAAAGCTTTATGGGGTTCATAAAAGCAATAAGTTTGATAAATTTATGCAAATTACTTTGAATGCTGGATTAGATAAAGCAATGAGCTATGCTCTAGCTATTTAAACTTTGATAATTCATTGAGATTTGGAATAAATAGTTTGAATGAGTTAATTTCTTTTAAAGCACAGATTGTGAATTGATGAAATTATTTTGGTCAAGTCAGAGAATTTAGTACATTCAAATAATCATGATAATCTTAAAAGATTTTATTTTCAATAATTATTATTCAATCGATGATTTTTAGTTTGTATTGTAGGTACATTTAGCAATGTTTGTTCAGTGATACATTCAAAGAAAATACAGAGTTCATAGATGAAAGAGTTCTTAGATTGAAGAGACATGCGTCGAAGTCATGCGCCCTATTCAGGCAGTGTATGATAAAAGTAGCTGGATAATAGAAAAGAAAGTGTTCCTTGCAGAATTTGATTAAAATTGGCATTGTCAAAAGCTCGAAAAATGTGTTACTTTCGATGTAGCTATATGTCGGATGTATTAATCAGTTTGAAATTAAATTAAAGATCACTATCCCTGATATATACAAAAAAATAACGGCATTAATGAGATGACATCATACTTATAACAGTAATTCAAATTTTGAACTTTAGCTGGAACGTAAAAGTTGTCCAATCAAATCTGAGCTGACAGAAATTTGTATTTGAGGATAAATACAAAATATGTAATAAGTTCGATAAAGAAAATGAGGATTTGATCTTTGAAACGGAGGGAGACATGGTAAATATTAGAAACAGAGGGAGAAAATTGTAAATATTAGAAACGGAGGGAGAAATCGGACAATTGATAGCGTCACTTAAAGTTAAAGTAAAATTAAACTTACTACAAAAGACTGTATAAAATGATCCAAACTCATATGAACTGACTATTGGTGCAGTTAACAAGCTTGAATAAGAAAAAATAGTTGGAGATAAATCTGTGTTAACAGAGGAAAAATAAAAGTTGATTTGTCATTGATGCATCATTAAGCTCGAAAGGCAAAAGCCAAATATCATTGTTTCAGATTGAGTTAAAAAGTTTTCAGATTAACTTAAAAAGTTGTTTCAGATTAACTTAAAAAGAAAGATGGATTGAACAATAGTGACAGTGACATGGTTCGGTTTCTTATAAAGGTTTCAAAGATAAAAACTCATACATGAAGTCAAATACATTTATAATCAAGTGTTTAAAACTATTCTGATTAGTATTACCTATACCAAAGAACTTTATTTCAAAGTACAGCAGCATGATGTTTGAGCAACCACTTTGTATACGATTAGTAGTGAAGTGATATAGAAATACTGCGAGAGTTTACTGTTCAACTGAAACTTGGTAAAATTAAGTTTGTAAGATTTGATGTGCCTAGTGACATTCAATGAAATAATTCAAGTCCGAAAGCTTCATGTAAAAATCTTGTTTATCTTCTTGGTCAAAGAGACAAGTATTTGCATTACTGATTTACAAAGATGATAGTGATAACCAGAAATGACATAAACAAGTTGGATGAAGTTGATAGTAGATAGGCTATAGGCATACTGGCTCACACGGGTTCTGGCTCATCCCCTCTTCTCTCCAAGTGAGCCAGAATCCGTACGGTCTCTGGCTGACCCCCTCCTCTCTCTGAGCCAGAAACCGTAAGGGAGCTAGAATGCCTATAGTGTTCTCTACTGGTTCTTTTTTTTTTAATTTTTTATTTTGTTTTATTTTTATTTTTTTTTATTTTTATTTTTTTATTACAAATGTTTGCATGACTGATAGAATAATTTTATAAGTTTGACGGTGTGAAGTGCACAGGCAGTCTTGTAGATTGGATTATGGTTTGTGCAAACTGTGACGCACTTGAAAGATGGTTTCGATGGATAGCCATACTGTTGGATGTTGTAGACGGGAAATTTGAATCGTGAAAGCCATTTCTGTTTCAATGCGTCTATGACAAAAATGTTTGTTGCATCGTGTAAAGCGTCACGAAGCAAGTTTCCAATTTGGCAGTAGTCATGTCCATCGGTTTTCCACTTGATGCCATGATAATTATGTTTAAGCCAGTTGTTTTCCCTTTGCATTTTGTCAGAGAGTTTTTTCCATGAGAAGGGATTTTTGAATATTAGAACAACAGGATCACTACTACTACTATCGTTGAGAGGAATGATTGCAATTTCCTTTAGAATATAATCTCCTTCGGTTTGCTTGAAACCAGTCATGTCTACTGCATACTCCATATTTTTATGCAGCCTAGACGAGTTTCTTGACATCCCCACTGATGGGATTGTACTGAACGATACGATCGTGTAAGATCATGTAGTAGGCAGAAGTGTTGGCAGAAAAATCTTTTTTAGCCTCAAACTGTAGACGTACATCGACAGGAGTGCTCTTGAGAGATTCGTTTTGTCGTGAACAGTCAATAACTATGAGCGGTTCATTCTTGATGAACATAGGCTTTGTCAGCATCGGCTGTGGATCTCTACCATAGTATGATTTTTGAAAATTAGCATACATATCATAGAGAATCGCATACTGATTGTTATATATGTCGAGATTCATATTGTTGTATGGATAATATTGTGAATTTAAGAAAAGTTTCACATTACTTATCTCACAATGATCAAATCTACTGGCATTTGCAGTTCTTACAGCTTTTCTCTTTGTTTGTAGCCCGAGAATTACAAAACGAGGTTTCTCCAGTTGATTTGAAGTTTTCACTGTCCAGACGTGTTTATTCGTGCTTGGGAGAAGAGGATATTCAAATATTTCCCAAGAACGAAAACACATAGAGATGGGATTATCTTTACCAATGAAATTCAATAGCTGAATTTTTTGTTTATCAGATGCAATGACATATGGCATTAACCATTCTATTTTCGTTATTTTTACTTCACAATCTTCATAAGTAGTTGCACCAGCTGTCGTAGTTCCTTCCTGGATTATTGCGTTCAAGTCGCTTCTCGATCTTGTAAGAATGAGCTCATGCTTCATGTTAACTATAATTTTTTTATAGTCTTCTGCAAAGCCCATGATCATACTCAGCGGAATCGCAACGACAAAGTTTCCCTTTTCATCGACAAACGATTTGTCGTCCTCTTCATTGCCAAGCCAGCCTGCATTTTCTAGCATGTTATTCTGATTCGAATTAAATGAAGTCCATCCTTTCATGATAGTGCTCAAACCAACATTTTTACTTTTATCTATCTCCACAGCATTAATTTCATAACGAATTTCATCAAACAGATGACAAATGCCATTGTTCACGAATTTAGTTTTAGCTGGTGCTGTTGAACCACCTTTGAGTTTCAATTTTCCACATACATGGATAGAACTACGTGATGGCAAGAGACATAGATCTTGATGTTGGATAGAAATACGAATCTCATCACTATTATCAAAGCTTAATGATGAGTATGGTTGATGGGCGTGTACCTCGTAATGAGCAATAGACTCATCGAATACGACACCTGATTGAATGCTTAGAATTTCGTCCATTTTTCTGGAAGCAGCAAAGAATTATACACGTGAATTTTTTCCACGAACTTTTAGTCCTAGGCTTTTCAGAAACTGAATGCTCTTCCGTGTTAACGGTTTGAGTTTCTTCGGTCGACTGATGACTCGTTGACATGGTGGCTGACTTATATATGTTCCAGAATTGTAAACGATGCCCATTATACTGATTTGATGTGAAGTCTTATAGTGATTTCCTCTCCTCGAAAATTCACTAAATTTCCATCCTGATCTACAATTCGAATTTGTAGATGATCTATGCACTTGACACTGAGTGGTAGATATATCACATGAGACGGAACTTCTAAGATTTTGTATCCTGGAGGCACTCTGGGAAAGAACTCATGGATTGTATGAACTTTTTTATTATTGATATAAGCACCTGCAGTAATATTGCACTCAACTCTGAGTGCATTGATTCTCAATATTTTTACAGGTAAATCAGAGCTGTGTTGAATGTTCTCTTTGAGAATGCGAGGAGCAAAGCCAAGGAGACGACCTATGGAATCGTGAGGTCTGAGATCTATCAGATGACTGCAGTGAATTTCACTTCTGAGAGTATTGTTGTTAGCTTTCAAAGAAAATTCAATTCCTTTGGATTTCAAAGTTTCTTGTAAAAATTGATTGATAGCATCAATCTCATAACTGCCAGTAGGGATTGTAATAATATCTTTTTTGCTCAAATGAAGTTTATTATTTGAAAAGTCGACATTGGGAATAGAGTTGAATGTTAAAAGTTCAACTAATCCCAAGACAAAATTCTTATGCTGTGGTAGTTCAATCGAAGGAAAATATTGTGCTTCTAAGACAGATGAGTTTCCTGAGAGACTTAGAGTGAAGCTATCTTCCATGACTGATCGGACGATAATGAATCCATTCGTCTGCGAGCACCTCTTTTATAGTCTCCCAGCCAGGAAGTAGAGACAAAGATGGCCACATATGAATGAGTCAAAATTTTGATATCTTTTGTAATTGTATTTCACTTCTTTCACGTTAAAATACATCATGAGATCCTTGGGAGGTTTGAGATCACCAAAACTATTAAAATAAAGCACTTCAGAACCTTGCTTGCGATAACAAACCCAGTGAGTACCTCTATTTTGATAGTCATCCAAGTTAACCACTGCAGATTCATTATACCATGGACCATTGGGAGGCAGATTATTTCTCATTAAAACACCTCGGAAATCTGAGAGTTTCAACATATGAGCATATTTTTTTAGATCGTAGTCAGTCAGTGGACGATTTGGCAAAGTTAAATCGAAGTTCTTTTTTTCTATTCACTTGATTGCCACGACCGATATGAGGTGACATGAATAATCCCATTCCAGTTTTATAGGGCTTAAGATGGAGTCCTTTGCCTTAAGCAATAGCTTCCATGGTCTTATTATGCCTCTTACTCTCTTCATGATTTTTCTCCGCGGCTTTAGCATCATTAACAGCTTTAGCTATTCCAGCAGCACCTCCTGCTAGAGCACCAGTTGCACTGAGTCCTGCAAATAGTGGAATGAGAAAAGGAAGAACTCCTCCAATTTTCGATGGAAGCGGTAGAACTCGAGGAATGATAATTTTTTTCATTCCTCCTGCACTCTTAACAGTTTGACGTGCACCCTTCAAGGCTGATTGATTAACTTTGCGAGAAGATTTACTTGCAATCATTGATTTTTTAGCCGCAGTCACTAATGTATTAAATTTCAGTCCCATTCCAGTTTTTCCTTTTAATTTCATAGCACTGTTAACCGCCAAAGCAAATGCTTTTTCAGCAAGACTAGCATCTTTGGCTCTGACACGTTGCGAAGCTTTATCAGCAAGCTTCTTGTCAGCTGCTCTACGATCTCCGTATTTATCAGAGTATGCTATGTCACGTTCTTTGCACGCCTGATCTAGCGGATTAATTCCAGGATCTCCTCTTTTCATTCGCTTTTTCAATTTGGTTCCGGGACCACAGTATTGATATCCAGGAAGATGCATTTCAAAGGGTAAGTTATTGATAACTATATCAAGCAGTCCATTGCCTTTCGGCCCCTTCTGAGATTTGTGAATGATCATCTCTCTTCGAGTGTTGATTTACAACTGACGATCAAGGTATAACACAAGCGTTTATATTTCAAGAGCTCAATGTTGAATCTGACTCTGTTACGTGAACATGAATTTTACTGAGCAGACTGTCAAACTCCCCGTCGGGAACTTCGATTTTGGAAAAGAGAAGAGAAAGAAGCGACATGGTGAATTACTGCCAGATAGTATACGAGCAGTATTCTGCGGGCCATCAAATTGTGGAAAAACAAATAGTTTATTGGCTTTCATTACACATCCCAATGGTCTTAGGTTCGAAAATTTTTACGTAAACTCAAAATCCTTGAATCAGCCAAAGTATCAATTTCTCAAGAATGTCTTAGAGCCGATTGAAGGAGTATCATATATTCCGTTCAGTGAGCATGAATCCGTAGTATCTCCAGATGAAGCACTTCCAAATTCAATTATGATATTTGATGATGTCGCTTGTGAGAAGCAGGATAACGTCCGAGCATTTTTCTGCATGGGGAGACATAAAAGTGTAGACAGTTTCTATCTATGTCAATCATATGCCCATATAGGAAAACATCTCATTAGAGATAATGTTAATTTACTAGTGATTTATCGTCAAGATGATGTGAATCTTAAGCATATCTATGAGGATCATGTGAACACCGATTTAACTTTCAATGAATTTCGAAATCTTTGCTCAGAGTGTTGGAAGAATGATAAGTATGGATTCATTGTCATTGACAAAGATAGAGCGATGAATGAGGGTCGATACAGAAAAGGATTTGACTGTTTTGCAATAAAAAAGGAATTATGAGTGTAAAACTTACAGTACAGTTGTAGACATCATCTTGACAGCATGTCAGACTTCAAGGAAGAGAAAAATATTCTCAGCGAGCTCTTGCGAGCTCGTGAGGCTATTAAAAGAAAATACACTCTATTAAAACATGAAAAAAATAATTTTGAAAAAGTCATCGGTGATACTCTGAAACCAGTCATCACACCACTCGAGAAACTTGTTGACATGAAAAGTGAAAGCCTACAGCAGCAGCATCCATCTAATCACATTTTGGATACACACAAGAGTAAAAAAATGAGAAAACGAATAAGAATTGACAGATCAAGTATGCTAAACGATCTAAATAATAATAATAATAATTCAAGTTTATTCATCGATGATGATGATGATGATGATGATAATTTTGAGTCAATGACTGGTACAATAATCAATTCTTCATTTAAATCTATGAGTGGAAAAAAAAATGAATCATCGGAAGACTTCTTGTCATTGCTGGATAAAAGCCGCAAAACAATTGATAATATATATGGAGTGCGGAAAGTTGATGGAGTGTATATGATAGGTGATTCAGAAATTGAATTTGATGATAAATATGTCATAGTCAGAGGTGAAAGTTATCCTAAGAGTAGTGAACTAATGGAATTGCTATTTAAAAAATATCCGGATGAACTTCTTTTGAGTTCATCAGATCATGAAAATTATCGCAAGATCCTGGAAGCAACAAATGCTCATCGGAAAAAATACAGCAAAAATGAATCCTTGCGAGGTTCGAGGAGTAATAAATTTAAGAATGTCTTGGCACCAATGTTCCGTAGCACTCCAAATAAAAACAACATCAGCAGCAGTGGCAGAGGACTTATACCTAAATATAAAATAGCTAAGAAAAATTCTTCTATAGATCTCGTCTACTGGGATGATCCAAACGAGCTTATCGATCGACTCAGATTATTGATTGCCGAACGATCTGCTGGAAATGACAATCACGTCAATGAAATCCAATCAATTATTGAGGAATGACGTGAAGCTGGGCTGTTGGAAAAAGAGGTTTAACACAGAGAGGATTAATAATTAAGTATTTATTAATCGTTTCTTCTACAGCTACTATCTATATAACGCCGTGTACACCATGTGTACTGTACGACGGCTCGTTCCCAAGAGAGCGATGTGCGAGACTCGTTTAGTCTCGACACCGCAAGTAGTCATGTGACTCACACTCATATGCGAGAGGGGATACTTGCATGTGTGCGTTCCCTCACACACTCGTTAACGCGCTCACTAATTCTAGCACGAACTATACTGTACATACAGTCAAATGTACTATATTCTCAATACGCCTCCTTACATTTGTACTGTACATTATATTTTTACATTTAACAACTGTCTGAATTTTTCAAATTTTTCTCTACAGAGAGCTTTTGTAAAAATGTCCGCAACATTTTCATTAGTATCAATTTTACAAACTTCAATCAATTTATCTTTCACGCTTTGATGTACACTATGATAATGAATTTCAATATGCTTAGAATTTTTCGTAAAATTACCGTTATTTGCAATGTTTATTGCACCTGAATTGTCTTCATAAATTTTAATCGGTTCTGCAATATTTATTTCGAATATCTTTACCAACTCTCTGATGTATTCTAGTTCGCTTACAGATTCGGATAGGGCTACATATTCTGCGTATGTCGACGCTTTAGTTACACATTTTTGTTTTCTTGACTTCCAGTCAATTACATTTTCGAACATTCTTATAACATAACCTGTCGTAGATTTTCTATCAATAATATCACCAGCCCAATCTGCATCCACATAGCAGTCGATTATATTATTACCATTTTCTTTCCTTTTATAATTTAAACATAAGTCTTTCGTTAAATACAAATATCTTAGTACTCTTAAAGCATACTTCCAATGAGTCTGGTCATAACAATTCTGATACCTACTTAAGTAATTTACGCTAAAACTTATATCTGGTCTCGTATTCGAACTTATATACAATAAAGCACCTATCAAGTTTCTATACTTAATATTTGACTCGCAATTTTCAGACTTCTCAAGTTTCAAGTTTGTCTCCATAGGAGTGCTATATAATTTACTATTTTCTATTTGATATTTACATGCTAGTGACTCTATGTATTTAGTTTGGCTTAGTTTCATTTTACAATCGTTATAATCATATTCTATATTTATCCCTAAATAATCTTTTATTTCTCCTAGGTCTTTCATTTTAAATTTATTCATTAGCACTTTCTTCAGACTTTGAATTTTTTTCTTGCTTTTACAACAGATCAATAAGTCATCTACATATAACAAAAGATATAAAACATCATCTCCTTTTCCATAGGTATACAAGCAATTATCAGCATTGCTTCTTTTAAATTTTAATTTCGCTAAGTATTCATCAAAGCATTCGTACCATTTTCTTGGACTTTCTCGTAGTCCATACAGCGCTTTAAACAATTTACAAACTTTGTTTGTTCCATCATTGTAACCTTTTGGTTGATTGACGTATACCTCTGAGCTTACTTTACCATTTAAGAATGCTGTTACAACGTCCATCTGTTCTATAATTAATCCGAATTGACAACAATAAGAAAGCAAAATTTTTAATGTTTGCGTTTTTGCTACTGGAGCGTATATGTCATCAATACCATTCGTTTGTTGAAAACCTCTTACTACTAACCTAGCTTTAAATATATCATCAGCCTTTTTTGTGTAAACCCATTTTACGTCTAGTACTTCTTTTCCTTTTTGTTTCTCAACTAATTTCCATGTTTCATTTTCATACAAGCTATTCATTTCTTTATCCATAGCATTTTTCCAACTATCGCATTCATCGCTATTCATCGCCTCCTCAAATGTACAAGGTGTATCTACTCTACAATAATATACGGATACTCTATTAGTACTATTTTCCGGATATCTTATCGGACTCTTTTTCACACGTGTTGATCGACGTGGAGTATTTGGTTTCAAACTATTTTTATCGATATTCTTTACATTTGTTTGATCTTTTTCGGTTACATTTTCATTTTCATCTGCGCTATCAAATACATCATCATCGATTTCGCTTTCGAACTCTTGTTCGCTTCTCTTACTCGACTCGAGAGTCGGAGTACGGGAAGAAATATTTTCGTCGTCATAATCAAGACCAATACATTTTTGATATGATTCTACAACATCAACATGTCTATGAACTGTTACTCTACCGTTCAACAAAACTCTATAACCTACTTCACTGTAACCTAGTAAAATTCCCATTTCAGCTTTTTTATCCCATTTGGATGATCTTTTTTGCTCTGGTTTTCTAACAAAGACTTTACTACCGTATAACTTTAGATTTTCAACATTTGGTCTTTTTCTAAAAAATATTTCATATGGAGTTTTCTTTTCAATCGTGTTGGCTAAAGTACGATTTTTCAAATATGTTGCAGCACTAATTATTTCTGGCCAATATTTTTTATCTACTTGTGCCTCATCTAATAAACAACGTGCCATATCCATTATTGTTCTATTAAATCTTTCAGCAGTACCATTTAACTCATGTACGTACGCTGGACAATTGTTTATATAAATACCCTTTTCTTTCGCAAATTTATAAAATCGATTATTTAGGTATTCTGTACCATTATCGCATCGTATTGTTTTTACTCTTTTTCCTGTTAAGTTTTCTACTTCATTTACATACTTTATCATACAATCATATACTTCATCCTTTGTTTTAATGCAGTAAATTTTGGCTATTTTGCTGTAATCGTCGATAAATGAAACAAAATATTTTTCACCGTTTGGACCCGGGGTCTTGAAGCTACCACAAACATCAGTGTGTATAACCTCTAAGATATCTTTCGCTCTTGTTCTGTTATTTTTAAACGGTAAATTATGCATTTTATTCTCTATGCAAATTTTGCATTTTAATATTTCCGATTCAAACTCAGTTGGAATACCCGTCACCAATTGTTTTCTACTTAAAAAATTTAAATAGCCAAAATTCACATGCCCTAGCATTCTATGCCACTTTTCTTTTTTACTCATTTTACCATTAATATACTGAGCATTGTTTACAATTTTTTGTTCAATTTCCAATCTACTCGTAATTTTATATGTACGATTTTCTTTATACGCTACTGCTATTAATCTCTCTTTTTCATCAATTATTTTAGATATATTTCCTTTAGAAATAATCGTATTCGTATCTGTCAATTTCGCGTAGCTAATTAAATTTGTGTTCATTTCTTTTACGTATAAAACATTTTTCATTACTACTTTATTTTCTTTCTCAAAGGCTCTAAAGTAACTTACTACATTACCGATTTTAGTTGCTTCTAACTCACTACTATCTCCTAAATAAATTTTAATCGGTTTCTTTAACTCAATACAATTTTCAAAATAACTATCATTATTTATAATGTGGTCTGAACATCCACTATCTAGCAACCAATTTATTTCATTACCTATAGTCTTTTTATTTCGCGCCGCATGCGCTGTTGCTATCCAGGCGCTGACGTCGGACCCACTCGGTTGACTCGTACTGGCACCTTGCTGCTGCTGACGGAAGTTGCCGCGCCCTCTGCCGTAGTTGCTTCTTCTTCCTCCGCCGCGGGCTCGACCACGTGTCGGACCTCGCCATGTTCCACCGCTGTGCGCTGCTTGACCGCCATCTTTGCACTCTCTTGCGAAGTGACCGGTTTTTCCACATTTGTAGCATCTTTCTTTGCTTGTTGCGAAAACGTTTGATTTTCTTTCGGAATCTTCATTGCCGTGTTTCATCTCGGAAAGCTTAATTTTATTTTTCACGTAATCAGCTGTCTGATCTTCTTCCTTTAACGTATCAATTAAATCACCTATGTAGCTGTACGATTCTGGCAACGTGTTCAGCATATAGTTTAATTTTTCTTTTTCACTTATATTGGCACCTGCGCCTTTCAAATCATTCACTGCTTTCTCAAAATCACTAAAAAATGACGCCGTGTCACTATAATTATTTAATCTTATTTTTTCAAGTCTGTTCCTGCATACAATTTGCAGTGCTGTAGATTTTTTCAAATACATACTGTCTAGCTTCTTCATTATGCCAAACGCAGTAGTCTCTTCGCACACGAACTCTAATTGCTTATTCGAAATAGCACAATAAATTATGTTAATCGCCTTCAAGTCATTATCATCCCATGTTTCGCTTGCTCCTGTTGAGGGCTTTTCTTTGTCTATTACTTCATGACACTTTTTTAATTTTAGAAACATCGTTATTCTCTTCTTCCACATGTTGTAATCCTCTCCATCAAACACCGGTATAGCAAATTCTTTCTTCTCCATTTCGTCTCCTTGAAACTCGATTTTCTCTTCTATTTCAGAATTCTCTTCAATTTCTAGTTGATTCTCGAACGTTCCTTCGTGTTCAGAATCTTCCTCTTTAATTTTCTTCGTTTCCGGCGTCTCTCGGTTTTCCATGCACTCTGCCACGTGTTTCACATGTACTTTTTAATCCGCGTGCATCACACTGATTTTACGATTTTTCCAAAAAATCTTTCTACTAATCAATAGTCCTTTTGTTTAGCTATTTATTCTCACTTGTATTTTTCTTCTTATATTATTGAAACACTTTGATTTTTCACTTTGAAAAATTTCTTCACCACGTGGCTTTTAACCTCACTTTTCACTTAATATCTCTATACGACTCGAGAGTCAGTATAGAAGATATGATGAAATATCAACCACGCTCTGCTACCATATTGGAAAAAGAGGTTTAATAATAAGGTTTAATAACACAGAGAGGATTAATAATTAAGTATTTATTAATCGTTTCTTCTACAGCTACTATCTATATAACGCCGTGTACACCATGTGTACTGTACGACGGCTCGGAACCAAGAGAGCGATGTGCGAGACTCGTCTAGTCTCGACACCGCAAGTAGTCATGTGACTCACACTCATACGCGAGAGGGGATACTTGCATGTGTGCGTTCCCTCACACACTCGTTAACGCTCTCACTCATTCTAGCATGAACTATACTGTACATACAGTCAAATGTACTATATTCTCGATATGGGCATATATATATATTAATCCACAACTCTCTTATTTGGATCAGTAGCATCATGAGTCTCGATGTGTTTGGAAGAAAACTTGAGGGCTCGCAAGTGAGTCGCGGACCTCCAGGNTGGTTTCAATTTGACATCAGACGGTGATTTTGATTTAGAAAATAAGCGGCTTTGCAATCTAGGAGCCCCGCGTGATCCAAACGATGCAATCACCGTGCGTTCACTGAAAGTTATCCTACAAACTGAAATAAATTATATAGCTTCTAAACTTGCTGGAATAAGTAAAGTTATAGATGAATATAAGCAGGAAGTTGAAAAACATCAAGTGGAAGTGGCTGAAAAACTGAAATATCTCTATAGAACAACTCAACGTAATCCCGCTGGTGTTAATTATATCATTGAAGAATTGAATAGACAATTAAAAGATCGTATAGAAGAATTTCCAGAGGATTATCATCCGCTATAGACGATAAAGATGGAACGTCAAAGAGTAGCTGAAGAGCTGCATAAGCCAGCACGTCGTCGGTACAAGAGAAGAAAATATGTTATTCGTGGTATAGATGAGACTTGGCAAGCTGATCTTGTTGAAATGATACCTTACTCTGATGATAACAAAAGATTTCATTACTTACTCACTGTCATAGATATATTTTCAAAGTATGCATGGGCCGTCCCCGTCAAGTCGAAGAGTGGTAATGATGTTACTGCAGCTATGAAGTCGATATTGAAACAAGGACGTGTACCGAAGAATCTACAAACTGACCAAGGAAAAGAATTTTACAATTCAAGTTTTCAGAAACTCATAAGAAGCATAAACTTATACTCTTCACATAGTAATCTTCATGCTAGTATATGCGAGCGTTTTAATAGAACATTAAAAAATGCAATGTGGTTAGAGTTTAGCAAACAAGGAAGCTATAAATGGTTGGATATTCTACCTGACTTGGTCGAAGCTTATAATTCGAGAAAACATCGTACAATAGGGATTGAGCCTATAAACGTTACGCAAGCAAATGAGAAAGAGATCAAGAGACGATTTCCAATTGAAATGCCACCAGCGAAAAAACCGAAATTTAAAGTAGGAGATAAAGTACGAATAAGTAAAATAAAAAATATTTTTGAAAACGGTTACACACCAAACTGGTCTACTGAAATTTTCACGATAACGCGAGTTGTAAAAACATATCCGATAACTTACCACCTTAAAGATTATTATGATAAACCCGTCTCCGGCGGCTTTTATGAAACGGAAATTCATAAAACTATGTATCCTGAAATTTATTTTGTAGAAAAAGTTTTAAAGAAAAATGGTAAACGCGTATATGTTAAATGGTTATTTATCCAACTATTATGTTCGTCACTAAATCCTAAAGATGAAATTCTTTGATATAACTCTGTGACTGTAAATGGATAAGGAATTAGGTTGTAGTCAATAAAAAAGCAAATAGTATTATGTTTATTTAAATAAATTTATTTGTGTATTATTATGTACAAGTTATTGAAAATATATATTCTTTTGGAAAAAAAAAAATAAACATTTTGTGTACTATTTATTGAGTGCTACTTTCGAACTTGAAAGAATTTCCACCCTGATATTTAAAAAATAAACAGAGATTGTTTGCAGTGCTGCAAAGTGAGTTGAATAACGCTTCCTCTTTTAGTATTACAGATGAAATCTTCTCTGGCAAGAAGACTTGAAAACTGTTATCAAGTTTGGCAACAATCTTCATACTATATCTTGTCTTGACCTGTTTCAGTGCTGTCACCATGTACTGATGATTTTTTTCCAAGTCTGTCGCCTTTTTCCTGGGCAAGAACTCTTGCTCAGCAATCTTATTGAGTGCAGATAGATCCATTCTGAAAAAAGTAAAATAAGAATATATGTTAGTGGAAAAATGTCACATTGGTGAAAATTGAGGGAGAACTAAGAAATAGAACTTACTTATTGTGAGGGTTAGGTGAGTCTTGGTCTCTTTGCACAAGGTTGGTTGTTCGCTTCGATTTCTCGAACGTGCTCCTCGCCATCGTCCGTCCGTTCATATAGCCCGTTTCCCACCACAATTTCTGCCCCTTCCATAGCCTCCAGTAATATATCCCTTCTCTCTCCTTGTTCAGATCCTATCATGTCCAATGCTGGGTCCCATTCGTGCATAAACTCCTCTAAGACGTCATACTCAATCACGATTGGTTCACCTCCACCATCATAAAGTGTCATCCCCACCCGCGATGCATTTTCATTGGTTGCTTCATTCCCCCTCTCACTTTCTCCCCCTCTTGTTTGTCCTTCAGCTTTACCATTAGCTGCATTGTATCCCCTCTCTTCCACCATCCCCTCCACTGTATCCCCCTCCACTTGCATTGCAGCTTGCGCCATCTGTTCTTCCATAATTCTGTAATGTCCCCAGGGCAAAGTGTCTGTACTATGAGGCAATAAGAATCTTTTATCATCGTGTGGACTTAGAGCAATTTTTTCCTGTTTTTCAGTATGCACAATGTGTAATTTTGAACGAATATTGCACTGCTCACGTTTTATAATAACAAGATCCTGAAGGCATCTTCGATAATCTTCGAACGTGATTGATTTCTTCACAACACTAGATTTTATACCTTTGGCTTTGTTCACTGTCGCGGCTCCATCAATCAAAATACTGTACATTTTGCTTCTTAAACCAATGAATTCTGTCATAATCTTGCCACAGCATTCGTCTTTCATCAATCCAGGAACTTTTTTATTAACACGTGGAATTCCAAACTGATTATTTTCATCATAATCAGAAGTATCAAATTTATGTATATCTTCTTTCATTATTTGATACATATCTATATCCTGAACTTCATATATTAAACTATCTGTGTCCGTATAAAGGAGTTTGCATTTTTCTCCAACTCGCTGCTTCATATAAGAATAATGAAAATCGTATACTAATGTTTTTGACAAATCTAAAATAGAGAGACCAACGTATATTGGTTTCTTGATTATAATACTTGTCCTCTTCAGCTGTATAGCAACCAAATTTTCATCAAATATTGCACAACTGTAAAAATTTGANAATATTGCACAACTGTGAAAATTTGGTAGAGCTATGCGTGCTTCTGCTCCATATCTGCCTGTAAATTTATTTACTAATCGCACATCTACACGTTTCCGCTCTCGTTCGATACATTTTCCATACACAGCGTTAATTAGCAATTTGTAGAAGAGCTTTTCAAACTCATTCTTTGCATGCTTTATCTTCTCCGTGTTAAATTCAACATATGGTTTGAGCCACGCCCTCTGCTCAAAACTCAATATCCTATGTACCTTTTTCAATCGAAGTCCATTATCTAATACTATCTTAAGTGCTCGATAATAAATGACATACCTTTTCTTGTCATTCAAAGTTGTGAGAAGTTTCTTCTGCTTTGAGCCAGGTGGTGCAAGATGCTCCGCGCAAAAAGGTAAATCCCTATGATCATCATGTATTTCTTCAGGATACTCCAAGTCAACTTCAGCAAAATAGCCTATATCAGAGTCTGGTGGTGTATTGAAAAAATTTGGATTCGTCTCATATTCAATCCATTTGAATTTTCCAACTGGTAAAGGCTGTACCCACTCATAAAGATTGTTAATATCAAAATATAAGAGAGTCTTTGTTTTCTGTTCCTTATGGTAAGAAGGACCCATATATGGATTGTTCGCCTTAGCATGCCGATTACAACATTGACTTATTCCACCTCGAATGCCTGATTCAATAAACATTAGCATGTCAATGTCTGTAAGAAGTTCCAATTCTACCTTTGTCATTTTAAGAGCTGCTGAAAATGTTAGTCCAGGAGTCGTGTAAAAGTGTGCTGGACATAAACCATAGGCTTTAAGAGATGTTTCTCGAAAACTTTCGAAAACGTCAGCCAATAGTAAAACATCGGTTTTCAGATAAAGATCTGAATACTCTCCCAACGTTCTAATATTAAACTTATTCCAAACTTGAACAGCATGCTTATAGTCTTCTTCACCAATATGAGAATCGGTTAGTTTATTGTAAAAATCATTCTTTTCTGGCAATTTTGTAGTCGTCAACTTATCAAATCCATTTACAAAATCATATGGAAATATACCTTTTCGTCGAAGGAGATCTATTTTTTCATCTGTAAGTCCATCTGATCGAAATTCCTTTACTGCTATCGGCACATTTTCCAGATATGATGCAAGTTTCTCCAATGATGAAGGCAGAAAACGCCAAGAATCTATGAATCTAAAACTAATGTCACAGTCATCTATATACTTCGTGAATGAAATATATTTTTCCTTATTATGAGGTATTAGAGTGACTCGTCCTTTCATCAACGTAGAAGTAGCAATCTCTTTTAAAATGAAATGAGTATCGTAATTCAGGTTATGAAAAACCACAGGAATGAATCTTGTATCCTTATAATTCAAGTTGCATGAATTATGAGCTGCACCTCTGTAACTAAAAAAAAGAAAATCTATCTTGGAATCAGGAAATTCATTTACTATATTTCGAATATAATCGAAAAGACAACTTACCGTCCCGTGAGATGACAGTGATCTCGTACTGCAAGTTCTTCAGCACGTAATGGTTTTCGACATATATGACAATTGGTTTATTTCCTAAAAGATATTTCCTCCAAATCTGTGAGTCTCATTGGTTTCGGATTCTTGCTGTTGTTGCTCCTGTTGTTCCTGCTGTTGTTGCTGCTCTTGTTGCGGCGTGCCACTGCTTGGTTTTTTCAAACTCAGCAGGCCACGGCTTGTCGGCATCTTCTTGTTAACATTGGCTTCCGCTGGAAAAAAAATTAAAAAAAATCAATTATTATTATTAATAAGTGAGAGGAATATTATTATTATGAATTAAAAAAAAACAACTTACCATTCAATTTAGCCTTTTTTGGAATAGGCTTCAGGCTTCTGATGATCCTAACTGAGTTGCATGACTCGCAACTCGATGAGGTACCGCTGGAGCTCGAGCTTGAAGAAGAGCTCGATCGCGAGCTCCTCGAACTTGACCTCTTTGGAGGGCGGCTGGGGCGAGTACTCTCCATAGGCGATGCGGCAGCCCTTGAAGTCGCACATGTCGATGTGCTAGCCCTCGGACTCGCACATGTCGACGTGCTAGCCCTCGGACTTGCACATGTCGATGAACCGGGTCTTGGACTTGCTGACGACATACTAGGCCTCGCTGATGACAACGGGCTCAGCCTCGCCGATGATGACGGGCTGAGCCTCGCTGATGACGACGTACTCGCCATCGCTGATGACGACGTACTCGCTCTCGCTGATGACGACGTACTCGGCCTCGCTGATGATGACGTACTCGACCTCGCTGATGACGACGTACTCGGCCTCGCTGATGACGACGTACTCGGCCTCGCTGATGATGACGTACTCGGCCTCGCTGATGACGACGTACTCGGTCTCGATGATGACGACGTACTCGGTCTCGGACTTGATGTGCACGCTGCAGTGGACCGGTTCTCTCGGCTTGGTGTAGAACCACCCGGCCTCACACCATTATATAACTGCTGCATAGCAGTAAGAGGCGGAAGAGACGGCACTAAAAATTAATTAAAAAATTTAAAAAAAATTAAAAAAAAATCATTCTCTAGTTACAAAAGAAAAACTTATAATAATTGAATTCACTTACGTGAGTCTATTGCGTCCATGGCCCAGGAGACATGCTCCAACTACATCAAGAGTGATGGAGCGTTGGAGATCACCCATCGTATCCTATCCTGCATCGCCCCGATGCTATCCCTGTTGCTGCTTCCTCTGCTGCTGCTGCTGCTGCTGCTGCTGCTGGAACTCTTCTTCGATGCCATTGTTTTTTCTTCGATTGACTGGTAAATGAGACCGAAAAAACTGAACTGACGAACCGTAGCCAAAGATGGGCTATTTATTGCGAACAACAGCAGCTTCCCATTCCACAGCATTTTTCCAAAGTCGTGTGATTGGTGCATAAAGTTTTCTCCCCCAAATTTTCAAGAACACACCTCCTCACATCTCTTGAGGGTGAAAAGCCTTACGATTCGTGAAAAACAATGTCCCTCTTCAATTTTGAAAGAACATGTGTCCACCTCCCTTTAGTATACTCCCTTGTTTCGACCGTGAAATATTTTTATCTTATCGCGCGAGAAAAAGATCTTAGGCAAAGAGATTTTTCTCTTATCGCGCGAGAAAAAGATCTTCCACACATAGCACCGAAAGCTGGCAAACGAAAGTTTCAAGAAAGATTCCGCACAGAAGCTTCCTGTAAAGAAGCTTTTAAATTTAAAAAATCTCCCCCTTCTGGGAATTCTTACTTAGAAGGTCTTACTTCAAAATCTTCCTTGCAAAGATTAACAAGCAAGATAACAACGATATGATTCCACTTTATGCATTTTTTGAAACATGACATAGAATCTTAAAGAAGCTTTTGAGAAAGCGCTTTCTGTGAAAGATTTTCCGTGCAATTATTTCATGGGCAACCGTTCTCGAAAGATTTTTCGTTAGCATTTCTAATAGCCTAACACCGCTAATACAACATCGAAGGTTTCAGTAAGAATCACCGTAACCTCACTGCTAAGCATTTCATATAAGATTTAAAAACCATGTTCCGACTCTGACGTGATTAGCTGAATCTTACCAAAAGCTTCCCCAGTAAACCATTTTCAGGGAAAGATTCCGTACAATATTTCTTAAACTCTCCAGAAAGATTTCCGTTAGCATTTCTAATAGCCTATCCATAATATTACATGAAGGTTCCAGCGAAAAGTCACGGCAATTCTTTCTGTATAAACTTCATATAAAATCTAAAAACAATTTTTTACAACTTCTGAACCTGAATTAGTTGAATCTTTCAAATCTTCTAGCTTATACCTTTTTCAGCGAAAAGATTTCGCCCGCAATAGTTTTCTTGAACCTTTTTCACAAAGATTCCCGTTTCGCATTTCATATGCTAATTTCAGATTAATTATATATATTCAGATCTTGAACTTTCCTTTTTAAACCATAACCGTTCTGTTTTAAGGTAAACGGATAAGCATGTTTGACTACACGGCTGGTGATCCCAGAGCTTCGATTCCCACCGACCGCTGAAAAATTTAATTTAATTTCTTTGTTACCAGCGAATAATACTCAATATAGAAATAATAAATTAATAATAAACTGAATAATTTTAATAAGTATTAATAATAAGTTTAAAATGAAATTTAAATAAATAGAAAAATTAATTTTGATGCATCTGATACTACAAATTTTTTCTTAAACCTTCATAGAAGGTTACCTAAATTTTTCTAACAATACTGAAAGATATTGGAAGATTATTGGAATCTTCCAAAAGATTTCATTAATATTTCTAGAACCTTTCAGAAAACCTTCCAAAAAGTTTTTAAGTAATATTACAGTAATGTTGTTAGCAACCTTCCTGACAGTGATTTGAAGCGGACATTCTCAGCATCCAGGAAGATTCCATGGAATATTCTTGTAAGGTTCCTACACTTTCAAGGAAGCTTCCTGAAAGCTTTCAAAAAGCTTTCATGCTATGTGGGTTGGGAATATGTCCACCTCCCTGTAGTATACTTGCTTGTTTTGACTGTGATAGATTTTCCTCTTATCGCGCGAGAAAAAGATCTTAGGCAAAGAGATTTTTCTCTTATCGCGCGAGAAAAAGATCTTGGGAATATGTCCACCTCCCTATAGTATACTCGCTTGTTTTGACTGAGAGAGATTTTTCCTCTTATCGCGCGAGAAAAAGATCTTAGGCAAAGAGATTTTTCTCTTATCACGCGAGAAAAAGATCTTGGGAAAATGTCCCCCTCCCACTTGGGACAAAATCTCCACTGCGTTAAGGCCTAGAGAGAGCATCTGTGCGAGGATTATCGTCTATACCTACGCGAGGACCGCATGGAAAGTGTAAGGGATAGTATCTACAAAATCTGTAGGCGTAGTCGGTGGAATATATTATCTCGGTCGAAGAAACAGCTGACGCTAGAACTATGGTTAATTAGAACTAGGAAATACGGAGGAGGGGCATGAACCCGCCACTAATTTATTTTTAGGACACGGAGAAGGGATCAAGTGGCAAAGGAGTCGAAATTCATATAGATTATTTTCCCTCTCTATCGCGCTCAGGGCCCGTTTTGACCGTGAGTGATTTTTCTCTTATCGCGCGATAATAAAGATCATGGGAAAATGTCCACCTCCCTTGCTTTGACCGTGCGAGATGTTTCTCTTATCGCGCGATAAAAAAGATCTTGGGAAAATGTCCACCTCCCTATAGTATACTCGCTTGTTTTGACTGAGAGAGATTTTTCCTCTTATCGCGCGAGAAAAAGATCTTAGGCAAAGAGATTTTTCTCTTATCACGCGAGAAAAAGATCTTGGGAAAATGTCCCCCTCCCACTTGGGACAAAATCTCCACTGCGTTAAGGCCTAGAGAGAGCATCTGTGCGAGGATTATCGTCTATACCTACGCGAGGACCGCATGGAAAGTGTAAGGGATAGTATCTACAAAATCTGTAGGCGTAGTCGGTGGAATATATTATCTCGGTCGAAGAAACAGCTGACGCTAGAACTATGGTTAATTAGAACTAGGAAATACGGAGGAGGGGCATGAACCCGCCATTAATTTATTTCTAGGACACGGAGAAGGGATCAAGTGGCAAAGGAGTCGAAATTCATATAGATTATTTTCCCTCTCTATCGCGCTCAGGGCCCGTTTTGACCGTGAGTGATTTTTCTCTTATCGCGCGATAATAAAGATCATGGGAAAATGTCCACCTCCCTTGCTTTGACCGTGCGAGATGTTTCTCTTATCGCGCGATAAAAAAGATCTTGGGAAAATGTCCACCTCCCTTGCTTTGACCGTGAGATATTGTCCTCTTATCGCGCGATAAAAAAGATCTTGGGTAAATGTCCATAGGGAGATAGGAAATACGGAGGAGAGGCATGAACCCGCCACTAATTTATTTTCCCTCTCTATCCGAGTAGCGCGCTCAGGGCCCGTTCGCTCCCTCTATCTATAGTGCTCTGGAGAAGGGGTGATGCAGGAAAAAGAGGAGGACACATTGGATTGGACAGAGAGAATACGGAGGAGGGGCATAAACCCACCACTAATTTATTTTTAGGCTGCGGAGAAGGGAAGAANATTTTGGATAATGTTTACATGGCAATCCTAACCTCAATATCAGCAGTATTCGCCAGTGTGATAAAGTTTTTTATTGGATTAACAATCTTCAACTTTCAAGACTTGTGTGTCAGCATTCGGTTATACAATTGTCATACCTATAAGTATCCAAGTAAGTAAATTTGTTATTTTGCTTTGGTACATTTTTTTCTGTATAATACGTTTACGGACAGCATATATGCAGTACAGGGAAGATCAACGTTCATAGTTAAATACATCAATATTACATCAAAATTAAATTTACTTGTTATTATTAGTTTTCATACGAAAAATTGCAGCAATCAAGGTAAAGTGTCTCAATTTAATACAGACGCATATCATGACTTTTGCTAAGATTTGAGTTTTCAACCTCCAGCTTGTATTCAAGAAAGCAGTTAATAAATTTGAAAGCCTCACTCTTGCATTTATTTATACAGTCTTAATATTTATTAATTAACGTTGCCAATCAATGACACTCTCTTGAAACTTTTGCAAATCTGCATTACAAAACAATAATAATAATAATAATAATAATATTTCTATACTTTGTGTAATCATTTATTTCATTAATTTTTCAGTAAGAACTGTTGTACGCTGGACAGTGATAGCAATTCTGAAATTACATAAAAATTGTTTGCAATCAATTTTTGGTGCTAAATTAGCCAAGTGGCTCCTTATCATCACTGCGACTCAGTATCCCTTAAGCAGACTGGCTTATACAATGGCTATGCGCCTTGGTAAGAAATTTACAGACTTGTGTTAATAATATGTATAAAAAATTGATGTCTTGTTTTTGCTCGTGTTATCTAGTTCTACTGGCTTTGTATGGATGGCTGAAACAAAACCATGCTTCGTTCGTACTTTCACTTGAAGCAGCTGGAGCAGAATTTCTATGTTCTTGGAATTATTCTTGCTTTATGATATTGCTTATTTGAAGTTAACAATAGCAAGGTAAGATTGATAAGTGAATTTATTATGTATTAAGCTTTCTATAAAATATGCGTACTTTAATTCACTGGGGTATATTTCTCTTGGTTTAGACTATCACAGTTGATTCTTATTTCTTGAAACCAGTACTATGGCTTGAGAGAAAGAGAGAGATGTTACAAAAATGTTGAAAAAAAAAAAAAATAAGTGTCAATCCAAGACTATTACAGGATAACCATTTGTATAGGACATTGATAAAGGTATCATGCTTACGATTCCTTCTCAATGCAAGCATATCTGGATTTAGAAAAGAAATAAAAAAATAATATATACTGCAGCAGCTGTAAATATAACATTGCTCTTAGTGTAATATGATTGTCATGTGCATTATATTGATTACAGATCATCGCACTACAAGATTTTCTGCAATAGAGTTACTGTCATTGAAAAAGTTTGGTTTATTGGAAGCATTGCTTTTATTCCCTGCAATAATATAATGGTAAGATAGCAATATTCACTCAATATTATTTATTTATTTATTTGCGAACCAATTGTTAATTATTAATTAATTGTATGTTTTAGCATTGTACGGATAGCAATTACTTTGAAGTTGCTTGGCTCCGCATTATTGCAAACCCATTTTGCAGTCTTTACAATCACATCGCAATGAAAACAAGAATTTTATTACAATTAAATAATTGTTTATGCCAGGCGTCCAGTAAAAACAGAAAAACAGGTATATGCATCAAATATATGAACAATATATCAAAGCAGAAAAAATGTTTCATTACATTGAGAATAATTTACTTTTAGCTACTCCGTATATACTGTATTGAATTATTTGATGGGTCAAAAGAACAACGCCAAGCATTATTATTAGCTGATCTGGAAGTGCTGCTGGAGATTATACTCTACTTTATAAGTGATCTTAGTTCGAGTGACACAGTCTTGGCGGTCTGATTGTTTCATGCAGCTGCCAAAAACAGAATGATTTATGCAAACGAGAAATTGCACCTATTGCCTAATTCATGGGGTGGTTTTTAAAAAATTCGATGCATAACAAATTAGTGTTAACATTTTGCTAAAAAAATGTCTTTGAATTTGTACTATAACATACGGTTTTAATGTCTGAGGGCCTTCTGCTGAATATATTATAAAGAAAAGCTAACCAAAACATAAACAAAAATAATAGAAGCTATAGAACCGGTCAGTTTAAAGAGAGATTAAAACAATTTCCTACGGCATTGAAAAATTTCTTGAAATTCAAGTCTAATTCGTGTCTACATACTAAAGCAAATTGCACACAAATCACATTCAAACCAGGTACGGTGGTACCTGTGAACGATAAAGCTGAAAAGTATATAACTTGGTCTCAAGTTTGTCAGCAAAGAATCTTGCTCCCTTGCTTAAACGGCAGCATTTACAATTGTTAAGAAAGCTGAAAGTAATACCATGTGCCACAGTAGCTGTAGTGAATCTTCATTTTAATTAAAAATAATTTAACATTGGAAAATTTGCCTATCCTAGGAGTTATCTTTAATTCGTGTGTATTTGGCAATGAGAATAATATAAGTATACATTGTGATTTTTGTTGTATTACCACAAATATTCTTATTAAACTATAAAGATACAAAAAGGATAGATTTGTTCTGAGTTTCAAAAGTTCATTTCACATATTTATGTTTAATGCATACTTACAATTTTATGTATAATTACTAATATGCTGAAATAATATCATTTTGCAGGTACTAATGGTAATGATGGGTGGAGCATGGTTTGACAAATACTTTGGAAAGAGCGTAACAAACGACCAATTCTTAAAGATCGCGAGCTTTAAAGCTTTTTGAGTATTCTGGCTGCATGATCATCAGTTCCCTGCGAAGTACTTACACGCAGCAATGACTTTGGATGTTAGGTGCCGATTGTCGATGCAACTTAGCATAACATACATCGATATAATTCATTTTATAAGCAGAGTATCATATCTTTAATTTTTTTAATTTTATGAAATGATTGAAAAGTATTTTAGTGAAGCAACGATTTGTTAGAGATTATCTCAAGAAAGAACCAAAATTCCAAATGCTGCTTATTTGCGAGCCTTTAAGCTACTTTAACTTCAACTTAATTTAGCCCAGAATTAAGGGAGAACAGCCTTTTCATGACTATAAAATATTTTTAGTTTATTTAATTTTTTTGTATACGTTTATTTGTACTTGCATAAGCGATTATATTTTATTTACAGTTAGACTCGTACAATATGTGAAACAATATACTTTTAGAACTAATATGTAAGCATCAGTAATAATAGATCATATATATATATAGAAGAATTTTCCTATCTTTATTAATCTAAGAAGATGTGAATTGATTACTATTTTTTATTAGTTTGCGTTTTATACCGATATTTTTTGTTGGTTTCTGCTGTAGCAAATGAATGTCTTCACAAGGCCTGAGATATTTTCCTCTTTGAATTTTTTTTTCTGGCAAACTCTCATCGATAAGTTCTGTTTTATCATTTTGTATGTTGTCACTGTTAACATTGGTATTTTCTAAATTACTTTCAAAGTTCTGTTCATATTGTTTAGATCTAAAAATCGTATTACTTTCTGCAACACTTTCTGTTCGAGTATACTCTTCAGTGTCGCACACAGAGAGGTTCACATCATTCGACTCGTTAAGATCTTCGTTACTTCCTTCACGGCTATTATTTTCATGGAAAATTTCAGTTGAGAGTTCGGATACTGTATCGACAGTTTGATTAGCATTAACATCTTTACAAATAGAATCAATGAACGTACTTATACTCAAATTTTCTCCTTTAAAATCAATATCAGCAGCATTGCAATAATCTTCCGTACTATCATCACTATCAGAATCAAAATTTGATGAATTTTCTGAATCACTTTTATTTTCCTTAACTCTATCATTATTAAGGCCCATCCAATTTTCCTCGTGCTGCATATAACTATATTCTAAATGTCTATGTTTACTTTTTGTTGTTTCACTTCTGTCGATACAGTTTCTTGCTTTTCCCAACTTGTCGTACTCATAATCGATAATTTTTAGTAAATATTCATTTACTCTTGGCGTTGATTTATATTTTGATGATAAGTATTCATCAAAGTCGATCTTGTAACCTTCTGATAACACAATAAAATCACTACTAATAGTTTTAATATTACTTTCTTGTTGCATTACGTTTGACCATAATACAAATTCCATACAAAGCTCCATTAATTCTTCACAAAACTGAGGATTATAATATGCGTTTCGCTCGTTTCCGTTTGTTTGATCATCTCGACTAATAATTTGATTTGCTTTAATAAATACATTTTCTATAAAATTCTTGATGCACTTGCACTTATCATAATTAAGTGGCTGAATATTTTCAAGGTCTAGCATTTTTTCGTAGTTGTTTTCGGTTTTTGTTACTTCATTATTGTAGATTTGCTTTACATCTAGATCTTCAATTTTTGACATAATAAACTTAAAGTGCTGATGTGTGCTTACGTTTTGAAATTCACTATAGAATATAACAAAAATACTTTCCAAAATTTGTTGAAAATGAGCAAGATTTTCTTGCAGGCTTAACGCGATTACACTATACAAACAAAATTTGTTTACTGAAGGAAGTTGTACAGTCAAGATGCTTTTCCAATGCTTCATTTTAAGCAGTACTAGTCTTATATGTGCATTGATGATAACTCTTGGTAACTCTGTAGCTTCTTTGCTCAAATAATTGTAGCACATCACTAAATAATCTTCGTAAGATAGATACATGTTTAGAACGTAATTTGCTGTAATATAATAATCATAGTAATAATCTAAAACCAGAAATTTGGGGATTTTTAAGCCACTTCATTAATGTATTGCTAAAAAATCTATAAAATACGATATGGAGCGAATCTGTAGTCTGAACATTGACACAAAGGTACGAATGCGCGGGCCCGGCGCCCCGGCGTCGCGCCTCTCTCGCACTCTCTCGCTCACCTAGTGCATAATAAATGTATTTTTATCATAACTACCCATCTTTGGGCCATAAATGAGCTTACAAAGAATGAATCGATGAGAAGAAAAAAATATCGTGCCCGTTCTTAGTCAGATCTTTCAACAAATCATCGCTTCTATCGTCCAATGCTAAAATGAGTCAGAGGAAAAGTATCAAAGCTCTCTTTTACCGGCTTATAAAAGCAATTTTTTCGCAATCTTGAGCAGGCCATGCTTCCTTCATCTCTTTCGTCTGGTTTGAAAGAAATTTGTACGTGACTTCTTTTCTCTGTAATTCCTCTACAGCTTATCGATGCTCAACTCGAGTCACTATTTGTTTTATTCGTGTCAACGTATGTTAATACAGATTACGCTTACATTTGAAATTTTTCAGGATCTCTTTGTGCTATATTTAACACGTATAAGTCGCCATACAGTGATCACTTTCTTTTTCTAGTTCATATTCGAGGAGTCAAAAATGGTCATGTTTTTAATTTCTTTCAATTCGCTCTTCGTGAGATACCCAAACACTTCTTCCTCTTTTACCCATTTTAACAAAAAGCTAAGGGCAGGTCTAGCTTAATATCATGCAAACATCAGGTATACTCAAGACACGAATAACAAGCCGTGGTTGTACAACATATACACCGTGATCCAGCAACAGACGCGCACATAACTCGAGAGAGCGAAGGTACTCGTCTCGTGTTAGGCAACGTGTCTAATAAATGTTCTAGATGTGGCGACATATAGCCAGTAGTTTAGGGTAAAATATCACGTGTATTTAAAAGTAGGGAATGTTCTTCTGAAAATGGCGGTTTCTATACAGTATTATGTTCTTAGTTACATGTTTCTCTCGAGCCAACAGGGCGATTACTGTTTTGACTAGCTCAGCTATAAAATCGGTGACAAAAAGCAATGAAGTGCGTGTTGTTCACGTCCGAATGAGCGAACGGCCACCAATATACTTATCGTATAGCGAGTTCCATCTTAATTAGTATTATACTTTATTCGGATTGAAAATGAACGGAAATCCCTTGTTGGCTACGCGCAGACGCGGTCACTGCTTCCGGAAAGGGAAGCCGCGATAACGAAATCACGTATTCACACGGGTTAAGATTCTCACCACACGTTGCTATATTTATGGAATTAAAATAGAGAAAAGTACCTGTTATTATGGATAATGTATGAGTGTGTGGTGTGGCGTGTGTCGGAAGATGCGCGCCAGCAGGAGGTTGCAGCTGTGGATCCTTGGCGCCTGCGTCCTTGCGTGCGGTGGTTCGAGTAACGGTCAGGCTGTTGGTGGTCGGCGGTTCTCAGCTTCTCTCCGCGATGGCAAGCAGGTGTGGACAGATTGGCCCTCGATGCGTCTGCTTTCTTTCCAGAGGCGAGGAGGTTGATGCGTGCCTTTGACGAGCGGCCAATGGCGTATACTTGCTGTTCGCTATGGACTGTCCGGCCTTTGGCAAGTCCCTCGATATCCTTCGAATGGTGAACTTTACTTGTACACTGATGACTAGTACTTCTAACTTGTGTTTGGTCGGCGCTGCACGGATTCGGTCTCGATTGACGTTCAGGATACCGACTTGGCTCACACCCCTTTCTCACAGGTTTATACTGCTGCTTCTACATTTTTCCTCCTTCGTTATTTGAGAGGCTGATGTGACATTTTTCGTCGGCGCCTTCTTGCTCTAAGGAATTATGACAGGTTAATTCATAAATACTGCATTTTATTGCTTCTAGTTTGGAGATCGAGCTCATAGCTTAGCTCTCCGCTGCTTTCGCTGTCGTCTGCGTTCTCTTTGAAGAGCGCACATGTGTGACTTCCCAGAATTCTTTGTATTGGCATAGTCGTAGATAATCTAATATCGTCCGCCCGAATTCTTTAATTTCCGGCGTATTCTAATTTCCGTATGACAACGTTGCAGGGATACGTGTTATTTATGAGGTTTGTTCTTTGGCTTGTTTGTTCCGTGTTCTGGTCTCTATCTGCCATTTTTACGGAAGTCGGCTTAGATGTGTACTGGCTGCTTCTTTTCGGTCTATTTTGGTTGGGTGCGACCTCCTTTCTCAGCGGGTGGTTGCTCTGATGGCGGCGTGTCATAAGTATGGATGTGTATTTTTGTGTTGTACGCGTGTAATTACTTGGTTTTTTTATTCTATAATTTTTGTGTGCGTATTGGAATTGAGGATTCCATTACAGTGTGTTAAAAAGAAAAGAGGATAGAAAAATAGTGTTGACAGGACCATCGTCATGCCGCCTGAAGCGGAAGTGCAGCCTGAGTTTCTCAAGAAGAGACTAAAAGATTGGAAGATTTTCCGAAATGGAACTTTAAAAACCAAAGCTGATCCAGTGTGGGTGGAAATAAAGAAGGAATTAAATCTGAAAATGAATGCAAGCTCGTATATTATATTTATATTATATTTATACGTATATGCAAACCGGCATAATTGCAGGACAGAGCTTGAAGAATATTTTCACATCCCAAGCAAAAAGAGAAAGATTGAACGAAATACAGATCCCGATTTTCTTACGGATGAAGGTTATTGCAACAATCCTCATGGCGGTGACATCTTAAACTTTGATATCTCAACACAGTTAAATCAAATAGTTGATTTGGCTACAAAAACTAAGCAGGCTGATTGGCACAATGAAATCAAAGACCGAATAACCGAGGCACAAAATTTACCTTGTATATACCAATTAAAAGATGGATATTTCACAAAAAATTCGTTTAAGTTTAAAGGCAAGTGTCGTGAGTGTGAAACAAGCATTTCAGGAATATATGATCTGCCAAGTACAAGTGATGATGCACTCGTAAAAATACAAATAAACACATTTTCTACGCTTGGAATTCCTCACAAAGGAAAAAGACAATTAACAGGGAAAAGACGGGAAAAGGTGGGAAAAATTTTGTCAACAAAAACAGCCACTGAATACAGAGAAGAGCAAATTGGAAAATTAAATACCGATGTTGAGCCCCCGGACTTAAATACAACAATTACTCTTAAAAAATTGAGAGAAGAAACCATTAACAAAGCTAGTGGTTATTCCGAGTTTAAGGGCTTATCAATTACGAACAATAACTTTATTGAAAGATGTAATATTAAGAAATTATCGTTATTTCCTTTATACGTCTGCTACTGGTCACCAGCACAAGTTAACTTTTGGAATAGTTTGCAGGATAGTATCTTGCCACTATCTATTGATGCTACAGGTGGTGTCGTAAAAAAATATTTATCTTGCTCTGGAAAAATTTTATTTTATTACGTATTAGTCATTGGATACAAAAAAAAAATATTTCCTGTGCTTCAAGTGATTTCCAGTATCCATCATGTTTTATTTATTAAAGAATTCTTAGAAAAATGGATCGAAGAAGGAGCCAAAATCCCTCGAGAGATATCAACTGACGGATCATTAGCTTTGCAAAACGGAATTACCTTGGCCTTTAATAAAATGACTTATAAAATGTATAATAATCATTGTTTCGAGATACTAACTAATACAGAGAAAAATTTACCAAATTGCTACTATAGACACGATGTTGCCCATTTAATAAACTGTGTAAGAAAATGGAAGTGCTTTGACAAATCAAATTTAACAACAGTAGATTTTTATGTAAGAAGTGTGGGATATTTAACGCAAGTGGAAAATTTACAAGAATTTGAAAACATATTGATATCAATTATCATAATTTGTAATAGCACTGTATCTGATGAAAGCTCTCAGTGTCATCAAAGAAGATCAATATTAACAAATATATTTAAAACTTATCGTTATAGACTTGAATCTTTTATCGTACTTGCCGACAATGTAAAAGAGAAAAGTGAAAATGAATATATTCCCGAAGAAGAAACGGACGGAAATAAGGATTCAATTATGAAATATATTGATGCAATGTTTGATAAAGGGATCTCTCTCAGCGATGATTCTGAAGAAATTAGCGAGAAACCAAATTATTTATACTGTCCGCAATTTCTTAAACATTTTAAGAACCTATGTTACAGTTTCGTATCTTGGACTAATGTCATGAAGAAACATTTCAAATCGCCGAACAATGTTGGATCATCAGCTAGATCAGAAGCGTATTTTAAAAAAAGAAAACAAAATTCTCGTTCAAAGCAGTTGCTTAAATTTATTTTAGAAGACAATATCAAAATTCATCAATTCATAAAAGCTGGAAATTTACTCCTTGGAAAAAAGATTAATGATAATATAGCAGTTTCTGTCCATCCAAAGTTTGATCTTGCAAAATTAAAAATTAAAAGTCATTCTGATGAACCAGTTCCAATCTGCAATCAACCTCACCAGCAAAAGTCACTAGAAGAAAGATATGTAGTAGATTTAGATCATAGTTATGGAAAAAAGCAGCAAATAGAAAATGCATCGATTACAGAAACGATGGAAATCTTTGACAGTGATTTGACTTTTGCAAACAATGACGTTTCAAGTTCTTCTGTACATAACGGGATTATTAATAATAATAAACGTAAATTAATTTTAAATGGGAATAAATTAGGGCCAAAAATGTATGATATAAGTAGCAGTTCAAAGGAACTACGATTTCAAAACACGTGCCCATTTGACAGTGTTTTGGAAATCATGATAACTATGTATCTTGAAAATGATGCATTTAAACGAGATATGAAGAACAAACAAAGTGGCAACTGCCCTAGTATTTTCAATTGTATAGTAGATTACTGTGAGAATAATTTTAACATTGAAAATGTGTACAATTTTCGAAGTAACATGTTGTATTCGTTTTATGGAAATGCTGCATATTCTACAAAATCCGTTATTGAATGCAATGACAATGTAGGAAATGTACTACAAAAATTAATGAAGCCACTACCTACTGTCATAAAACACTTGAACTGCTCAGAATGTGGATATCAACACAAGCAAGAATTTTATGATAGATCAGTGTCAGCCTCACAGTTTTATGATAGTGGTATAAAGTTTATAGATATATACTTGAACGAAGATTTGCGTGACTCGATTACATTTTGCATGGAATGCGCTAACAAAGCTTTGAAGGTAGCATTTGAACTTTCCAGCTATTTTGTTATTGATGTAGAATTTTTACACGAGGAAATCAATGCTGGTCTCATACATAGAACCGTGAAAAATGTACCTAATGTAAATTTTACAACAGATTTTAGTAAGATACCTCAAGAAATAACTTTGAAAAATGAAGATTTTGAGCTTATAGGAGTGATCGCTTTTGAAGGAAATTCAAAAACATTAGGAGTAAAAGCTCTTGCACATTACAAAGCATACACATTTTCAGGTAATGATAAGTGGGTACTATACAATGATTTAGCTTCAGATGCAATAGTATTAGAATACCCACCAAAAGATAAAATAGCATTAATTATTTATACAAAAACGGAAATTATTCAATAAATCTTTTCACATTTTATTCAACTAGATTTAAGCACATTTATATGAAAGTGTTGTATCTCTGGCGCATATTACTATGTATTGTAGTGCAAATAATTAATTTTGTAATAATTGCGATAATCGTTGATTACAAATTACTTCGGCATTATTTTTTTTTAAAGCATTACATTAAAAAGTAGTATATATATATATATATATATATATATATATGGAGCAGAATTGAATATAAGTTTCGAGGGGCATTAATCATAAAAAACTGTGATATCGGAAAGATTTGACTGTTCAACATGTCTTTTCTTCAAAATAAAATTGCTTAAGTCAAAAACAAAACAAAAGTAATTTTAAGTAATCATCACAAGAGAGTCTATGAATCAGTAATCCATATTGGATCAGTGAAGGCGCTTCACGAGTACAGTATTCAATTATTACAGTATGTGGCTACAAGTCGAACTTATTAGTGTAGTTTTGGAGCTTTGAAGGTCTCGTTGCAGTTGTGTATATGTCCAAATATTGGTACAGCTGAATCTAGTCCATTTGCAGTGAAGGCCTGGAGCAGTTTAGCTGTGATGACCAGAAGTTCAATGTTGATTTTAAGGTCACTCAGAGCTGTATCACCATCAAAATTATGGCTGAAGTTTTGGGAATGCCAGCTGTGCAAGATGATGAAGACGAGGCGAATTCCTCTGTGAATGCGAATAGCATTATTGTGTAGAATGTCCTGGAATTGGCTATTTCCCGCAAAGATAAACCGTCTGTAAAAAGAGGATGAAAGGTAAATTTTTGTTAAGAAAGCAAGCTCAAATGCTTATGACTTGAGAAATGCTTGAATAAGAACGGCTACAAAAGCTGATCTTGTTGCACAAGAACTCTAAAATCAATATTTATGGCATTTGGTTTCATGACGGAAAAGAAAAAAATGTCTGCATTGAGAGACACCAACAATGATGGAATCTTTTGCTGAAGCAAAAATCAATACTGGGCATTTCAAAGCATGTGACCAACGTCAGGCAGATAATGAAAATCGATCTTTGTAGCTCGCTTAATTAATGTCACACCCAGATGTGCACACATTAAGACATATTTGAGCCCCTGGATTTAAACTTGAAGATGAGAAAGTTTACCAAGATGGTATAGCATATTATTATTATGCAAATATTGTCAAAGTAGTTAACTACGACTCAGAATTGTACTAATTTTTTATAATTTTGATTACAGAATAACTTCCTTGGAGTAGTCTACTTCTATTTCAATCACACAACAAAGTTTATTACTTGGCTTCACATGGATCTCATAGTCCAAAAAATAAAAGAGAAGAAACAGAACAAATGTATAATTCTAGAAAGTTCAAACGGATAAGTGAAGTTAATTTTTTATGCTGCAGTTCTCTAGTAATCAAAAGATTCGTGTACATACATAGTTAAGAATTTATACATTGACAAAAAACATATTATTTTTAGTCAAAAATTGTATGTACTAAGAAATAAACTGTTACCATTTATTAGTCATTTTTTAATCTATTAATACTTGGACATAATGATTTTGCATTGAATACAATTTCAGAACCTGTACATTCTTTACAAGATTTATAGATCCACGCTACATCGTCTATAGCAGCAAAAAGTGTGTTAAAGGAGGTTGAAGCCGACTTCATGAATATATTATTCCATGTTAATGATTTATATGAAAGTATATTTTTTCATTGGATCTTTCTAAACCATTTTATAAAGTTACATTACAAAAATTTTGTACCAGCCTAACTAGATAATTTATAATCGTATACAGAAATACAAATCTACGTTATCACAGAAAAATCCAATAATTTTTTGAATACTTTTATAATCATCAAAACACTGTCCTCCATGAATCCGACTAGCATTTTGAATTCAAGTTCTTTCTTAAGATAATCTTTAACAAATGGATGTTCCACGTGAGAATCCTTCATCTGCGTTAAATAACGATTTGCGACCTCTTGTGGTTTTCTTATCTGCAGTGACAAAACAAGAGATGCTTTCTTGTATTTACGTTGAGAATGAAGCTGGCTGCTTTGACATACCTAAATTAAAATAATCAGTATATAAAAAATATGACACAACTATGATACTCTAGTTATAAAATAATCATATAAATATGTTATGCTAACATGCATCGGAAATCCCCATTCAACATCCAAAGGCCTTGTTATATATTGTTCTAAACATGCTTCCTTTGAACAATTCGTATATATTATTCGCAGTGAACTGATGCCCTTGCAGCCAGAATATTCAAAAACCTTTTAAGCTCTTTCAATAATTCTGAATTATACTGAATTTTTTCTTTGACCATCATGTCCTATAAACATATATTTGGTTAATAATATATTATTTTATTGATGTATCTATTATTTCAAATCTTAGATATGATGATATACCTTTAATGTTGACAAACAAATACTAGACCAATTTCTATATTCCAATAGGCATCTGGGTACAGAGTTCAAAATATAATGAGTGTCAATTAAGGTTGGATGTACGGAGAATATTTGTGATTGCCTTCGATTAACAAATTTATGGATTTCAACATCACTGGATCGTATATTTTCAATCACTGGATGCCAAGTTTTCTTGTATTAAATTATAACTGGAAATAAAAACAATCATTATATTTCAATGTTTGTATGAAAACTAATCAAAAACTTCTACCTATGTTTTTATGTTAAAATGCATTTTACTTACATCCACGAAGGATTATAATTTTTGTAAATCTATAAACTCTTGTCTGTGCGGTCAGAATATCAATACCTTTGAACATGAACTGGTGTGGGAGAATAGGGATTCTAAAGGGTACAAGCCTGTGTAATCTATAGCTATTGCCTGATTTATCAGATAATTTAAACCAGCCAAAGACAGTAAGAACATTGAGAAAAACATAGCGTTAAAATTTGATCCAACAGTCCAATCCAGGTTGATTTAGCTGTTTTCCTATCTATATCAAGGATATAAAATGAACGTAATCTTTCATCAATTTTCATTAGATGAAATAGTAAAAAATGTATACTTACAGCACTGACATTCAGTAGAGGGAATACATACATTATGAACCTCAATTCTTTGAGTGGCAAAAAAGAAAAAAAAAACAAATACAATAGCAGGTACCGTTAAAATTCTTACTTCAGAACTCCGTAACATTCCTAGTGGCACAAGAAAATATGAAAGTGCCATACTCCTGGGAACTGCTGAATAGAAATGCCATAGAAAAGGTGAAGTCTTAACATTCTTTAAGGATAAATAGTTTTTTAATTCATCATAACCAATTTAATACAAATTAATTTGATAAGGATACACTCAATTCACTACTCTTATTGAGAATGGTATTAAAATATAACACCTTTCCTTCAGACCATCATACTCGTATCCAAAAATAAGAATTAACTGTGATAGTCTAAACCAAGAGAAATATACCCCAGTGATCTAGAATTAAAATACGCATATTTTATAGAAAGCTTAATAAATGATAAATTGACTTATCAGTCTTACCCTGCTATTGTTAACTACAAATAAGCAATATCATAAAGCAGGAATAATTCCAAGAACATACAAATTCTGCTCCAGCTGCTTCAAGTGAAAGTATGAACGAAGCATGGTTTTGTTTCAGCCATCCATACGAAGCCACTAGGACTGGACATTGTATAAGCCAGTCTGCTTCAGGGATACTAAGTCGCAGTGATGATAAGGAGTCACTTCGCTAATTTAGCACCAAAAATTGATTGCAAAGAATTTTTATATAATTTCAGAATTGCTATCACTGTACAGTGTACAACAGCGCTTACTGAAAAATGAATGAAATAAATGATTGCCCAAAGTATAGAAATATTATCATTATGTAATGCAAGTTAAACATTTACCAATGTACCGAGAAGACAATTTATATTAAGTTTCCAATATTTGACAGCAGCAACAGCTGGTGAAGCAACAGCTGATATTACTATTGGTCCCAGACATGTACAAAATTAATCTATACACTATTAATAGTCATTTTTGAATGGAGTCTTCAGAATTCCATTTTCATATCTAAAAACAGTTATTACATTAAAATGATGTTTCTATGTTAACCAATTAATTAATTACCACTTACCACTTACCAACTTACCACTATTTTGGATTTTCTCTCCTTTTTGTGAATTCTCAATACCTCTCAAAAAGTAGTTTTCTTGTAATCTTTGATCCTTTTACGTTGTCAACTAACTTCCCTTGCTCATTGATTTCTTTTGCATCAAATGCATTGACCTCATCAATGAGTGTCACACTAGTTGGTACATTGCGTGGATCAAATTTATCAATCACTTTAGGATTTACTGGTATTGTCACTTATCCAGTTTTGGGGTGAACACAAAAAGGAGATTTGAGCAAGTTATTTATTCCTTTTGTTACATTCTTGTCTCAAATCCAACAATGTATACCTTTTCTACCAAAGAATACCCATAAGATGTGATCAAAGCCAAAGTCATCTGTAACAAATAAGTTATATTTTACTATAATTCATTACAAATACTTTTGATATTCCTGTCTTTGTAGTAAAATTACCTCTCAGAGCTACGTATAAATTTTTGACTGCCAAAACCATGTACTTCCAACACTTATTGCAAACGTCTGCACCAGAGCAGCAAGATCTTACTTCATCGTAGTCAGTCATGTCAATATCGATTACAACTTCTCTTTGTATAGGCAAAAATTTGATTTCTCTTCCCTTATTCGATGGTCTAGGAAACTTATTAACATATCTATCTTGTGGGGATAAAGCCTTTTTATTTCATTCTTCAAATCATCAATTTGAATTGTGAAGAAACAACAACGAATGGCATAATGAAGAAGCTAGAGAGTATGTACTTGAAAGAATCTACAGCGCTGCAGATTGTTTGTAGAAACAAGTTGGAAAAACTAAGATCAGAAAAACACAGTGACACTGCTACATTTTTCAGTGATTTTGAAAAATCAGTAAACGAATTAAAAAGTGCCGGTGCAAAGATAACTGAAAAAGAAAAATTATATTATATGCTTAACACGTTTCCAGAATCGTATAGTNGAAGAAGATCAGACAGCTGATTACGTGAAAAATAAAATTAAGCTTTCCGAGATGAAACACGGCAATGAAGATTCCGAAAGAAAATCAAACGTTTTTGCCACGAACAAAGAAAGATGCTACAAATGTGGAAAAACCGGTCACTTCGCAAGAGAGTGCAAAGATGGCGGTTAAGCAGCGCACATCGGCGGAACATGGCGAGGTTCAACACGTGGCCGCGGCAGCAGCAGAAGCAGCGGCAGAGGAAGAAAAAGCAACTACGGCAGAGGGCGCGGCAACTTCCTTCAGCAGCAGCAAGGCGCCAGTACGAGTGAACCGAGTGGGTCCGACGTAAGCGCCTGGATAGCAACAGCGCATGCGGCGCGAAATAAAAAGACTATAGGTATTGAAATAAATTGGTTGCTAGATAGTGGTTGTTCAGACCACATTGTAAATGATGATGATAGTTATTTCGAAAATTGCATTGTTTTAAAGAAACCGATTAAAATCTATTTAGGAGATAGTAGTGAGTTAGAAGCAACTAAAATTGGGAATGTTGTAAGTTATTTCAGAGCATTTGGGAAAGAAAACAAAGTAGAAATGAAAAATGTTTTATACGTAAAAGAAATGAACACAAATTTAATTAGCTACGCGAAATTGACAGCTACGAATACGATTATATCTAACGGAAATATATCTAAAATAATTGATGAAAAAGAGATATTAATAGCAGTTGCGTATAAAAAAAAATCGTACATATAAAATTACGAGCAGATTGGAAATTGAACAAAAAATTGTAAACAATGCTGAGTATATTGATGGTAAAATGAGTAAAAAAGTAAAGTGGCACAGAATGCTAGGGCATGTGAATTTTGGCTATTTAAATTTTTTAAGTAGAAAACAATTGGTGACAGGTATTCCAACTGAGTTTGAATCGGAAATATTAAAATGCAAAATTTGCATAGAGAATAAAATGCATAATTTACCGTTTAAAAATAACAGAACAAGAGCGAAAGATATCTTAGAGGTTATACACACTGATGTTTGTGGTAGCTTCAAGACCCCGGGTCCAAACGGTGAAAAATATTTTGTTTTATTTATCGACGATTACAGCAAAATAACCAAAATTTACTGCATTAAAACAAAGGATGAAGTATATAATTGTATGATAAAGTACGTAAATGAAGTAGAAAACTTAACAGGAAAAAGAGTAAAAACAATACGATGCGATACTGGTACAGAATACCTAGAAAATCGATTTCTTAAATTCGCAAAAGAAAAAGGTATTTATATAAATAATTGTCCAGCATACGTACATGAGTTGAATGGTACTGCTGAAAGATTCAATAGAACAATTATGGATATGGCGCGATGTTTATTAGATGAGGCATAGGTAGATAAAAAATTAGTGCTGCAACATATTTAAAAAATCGTACTTTAGCCAACATGATTGAAAAGAAAACTACATATGAGATATTTTTTAGAAAAAGACCAAATGTTGAAAATCTAAAGTTATACGGTAGTAAAGTCTTTGTTAGAAAACCAGAGCAAAAAAGATCATCCAAATGGGATAAAAAAGCTGAAATGGGAATTTTACTAGGTTACAGTGAAGTAGGTTATAGAGTTTTGTTAAACGGTAAAGTAACAGTTCATAGACATGTTGATGTTGTAGAATCATATGAAAAATGAATTGGTCTTGATTATGACGACGAAAATATTTCTTCCCGTACTCCGACTCTCGAGTCGAGTAAGAGAAGCGAACATGAGTTCGAAAGCGAAATCGATGATGATGTATTTGATAGCGCAGATGAAAATGAAAATGTAACCGAAAAATATCAAACAAATGTAAAGAAAATCGATAAAAATAGTTTGAAACTAAATACTCCACGTCGATCAACACGTGTGAAAAAGAGTCCGATAAGATATCCGGAAAATAGTACTAATAGAGTATCCGTATATTATTGTAGAGTAGATACACCTTGTACATTTGAGGAGGCGATGAATAGCGATGAATGCGATAGTTGGAAAAATGCTATGGATAAAGAAATGAATAGCTTGTATGAAAATGAAACATGGATATTAGTTGAGAAACAAAAAGAAAAAGAAGTACTAGACGTAAAATGGGTTTATACAAAAAAGGCTGATGATATAATTAAAGCTAGGTTAGTAGTAAGAGGTTTTCAACAAACGAATGGTATTGATGACATATACGCTCCAGTAGCAAAAACGCAAACATTAAAAATTTTGCTTTCTTATTGTTGTCAATTCGGATTAATTATAGAACAGATGGACGTTGTTACAGCATTCTTAAATGGTAAAGTAAGCTCAGAGGTATATGTCAATCAACCAAAAGGTTACAATGATGGAACAAACAAGTTTGTAAATTGTTCAAAGCGCTGTATGGACTACGAGAAAGTGCAAGAAAATGGTACGAATGCTTTGATGAATAGTTAGCGAAATTAAAATTTAAAAGAAGCAATGCTGATAATTGCTTGTATACCTATGGAAAAGGAGATGATGTTTTATATCTTTTGTTATATGTAGATGACTTATTGATCTGTTGTAAAAGCAAGAAAAAAATTCAAAGTCTGAAGAAAGTGCTAATGAATAAATTTAAAATGAAAGACCTAGGAGAAATAAAAGATTATTTAGGGATAAATATAGAATATGATTATAACGATTGTAAAATGAAACTAAGCCAAACTAAATACATAGAGTCACTAGCATGTAAATATCAAATAGAAAATAGTAAATTATATAGCACTCCTATGGAAACAAACTTGAAACTTGAGAAGCCTAAAAATTGCGAGTGAAATATTAAGTATAGAAACTTGATAGGTGCTTTATTGTATATAAGTTCGAATACGAGACCAGATATAAGTTTTAGTGTAAATTACTTAAGTAGGTATCAGAATTGTTATGATCAGACTCATTGGAAATATGCTTTAAGAGTACTAAGATATTTGTATTTAACGAAAGACTTATGTTTGAACTATAAAAGAAAGGAAAATTGTAATAAAACTATAGACTGCTTCGTGGATGCAGATTGGGCTAGTGATATTATTGATAGAAAATCTACGACAGGTTATGTTATAAGAATGTTCGAAAATGTAATTGACTGGAAGTCAAGAAAACAAAAATGTGTAACTAAAGCGTCGACATACGCAGAATATGTAGCCCTATCCGAATCTGTAAGCGAACTAGAATACATCAGAGAGTTGGTAAAGATATTCGAAATAAATATTGCAGAACCGATTAAAATTTATCAAGACAATTCAGGTGCAATAAACATTGAAAATAATGGTAATTTTACGAAAAATTCTAAGCATATTGAGATTTATTATCATACTGTACGCATCAAAGCGTGAAAGATAAATTGATTGAAGTTTGTAAAATTGATACTAATGTAAATGTTGCGGACATTTTTACAAAAGCTCTCTGTAGAGAAAAATTTGAAAAATTCAGAAAGTGGTTAAATGTAAAAATATAATGTACAAATATAATGTACAGTACAAATGTAAGGAGGCGTATTGAGAATATAGTACATTTGACTGTATGTATAGTATAGAGCGCGCTCGAATAAGTGAGAGCGCTAACGAGTGTGTGAGGGGACGCACACACGCAAGTATCCCCTCTCGCGTATGAGTGTGAGTCACATGACTACTTGCGGTGCCGAGACTATACGAGTCTCGCACATCGCTCTCTTGGTTCCGAGCCGTCGTACAGTACACATGGTGTACACGGCGTTATATAGATAGTAGCTGTAGAAGAAACGATTAATAAATACTTAATTATTAATCCTCTCTGTGTTAAACCTCTTTTTTCAACACGGACCAAAAGAAAAACCCGAGGAGAACGCAAAGAAATCCGACAACGCCGCAGCCGCCGAAAAAATCAGGCGCAAGCCCTGCAGACCACGCAAACAACAAACCGAGCAAGGAAAGCACCGCCCCCCCCCCCTCCTTCCACTACCCGGCACAGTCCTGCAGCACGTGTCAACACCAGTCGAGCGTCGCACCAGTCCGAGTGCCAAAACACGGAAGAACACACGCAAAGAAAATGAGCAACTCCAGCCCGAACGATTCGTCGAGCGACAACGAGATCGACCCCGAAGCCTTGAAGAAGCTCCTACGAAAGCTGATCAGCAAGACCAGCAAAAAGAAGGCCGACGGAAAAAGCCGAAAGGACAACAGTGTAAGTGACACGGTCAAAGAGACAGCACAACCCACACCAAGTGCAAAAGTGAAAGTGCAAGACGAAAAATCTTATCGCGGCAGAGTATACCGTGAACTTCGCGCCAATCAACAACAGTTCCGCGCAGAACAGGAACGCAGGCGCAGCCTAGAAAATCAAACCCGGCTAAACGAAGTCGACAGGCAGAAAAGCCGAGAAGAAGCCGAAGGTCAGCTTGAACAAAGGCGAGAGCGACACCGACGCGCCTATGCAGACGCCGCAGCCTATCAACGACTGCAAGAGAAGCAAAGGAAGCAAGAAGAAGAAGCTCGACTCGCAGCCGAAATTCAAGCGTATGAGCGAAAATACAGAGAAGACCTGATCCGACAGGAAAGATTCCAGGAAGAAGCTGAAAGACTAGCTGAAATCCGCAGAGCACTCGAGACGCTGAAGCCCGACATAGAGCGTAGAGTTGAATCAGCGCGAGAAGCAGAGAAACAGCGCGAAAAAGAAGAAGAAAGGCAGCTCATCGAGAGAGAACTCCAAGCCGAACGAGAATTCGACGAGAAAATGGGACGCAGGGAAAACAAGCCACCACGGAAGGTAAAAACTCAACACCCACGCACTAGCTTAAACCCCAGTGACTCTATGACAGTGCGCAACGAGGACTTCCAATGGGAATCCGCCAGCCAATCCACCACACCCAACCTTCAAAACAATCATCGCCACGAGCCACCCGACTCAGTCAGCGTCATCAGCAACAGCGATAGACGCAACGTCCCGCTCAAACCCGCCGAAAACCATACCTGCAGCAGCGACAACACGAGCAAAGGCACAAGGCCGAAACTACCAGCCCAATCACACTCCGGCAACACCGATCATTGGGGCGAGTATTTCAGCAACAAGGTACGCCGCGTCAAAGCCACATATACAGACGCAATACTGAAATCAGGCGACTGGCTACCCCGGTCATATGCTCAATTCATCCGCTGCACCGAACTCCAAGGCCGAGACACGTCGCAGATGTCCGAGCAAGAAAAACTCCAAGCGTGGCAAGAATTCAAGAAGAAAAATCCCCGAAGCTCGACAGAAGACAAAGACTCGAAAAAGCGATGAAGAATAGTGTTAATTAGATTAGCCATTTAGTGTGCATTATAATATTTTTTTTGTATCGAGTGAAAGTGAATGTGCGTTATTTTCTTACCAATGCGAAACCCAGCGCAAACGGTTACAAACCGACGATCTTCTTTTGCTTCCTTCCTAAGGAAGCCTTGTAATAGTAATTTTTGGAGTTTGTGTAAAAACATGTGGGAAGTGTGTTTTGATGAATTTTTAGTCGGAAAATGGTGTTTTTAGAAAATGTCCGTACGGATGTATGTGTGTGTGTGTGTGTGTGTGTGTGTGCGTATGTATACGCCTGTTTCTCAGCTTCTACTTGGTGGATTTTAACCCACCAAGTCTCATTTTCTTTGTTTTTGCTAGAAGATAGTGGGACGAAAGTCCGTTTTTACAATTTATATACGCGTTTTTTGTTATAGTGATTTTTTAGTTTTGAGATTTCAGTTTTTGCCAACAAAGTTATCGGAAAAGTTAATAAAAGTAAATTGCTTAATATGTACCTGAAAGAGAATAAAATTGCCTATGTTTTTACCGTGAAAAATTTATATTATCGTTCGTCGTTCTTTTATTATACACCATACAGTGCAATTTTTTTAAATCGTTATAACTCAAAAACTAAATAGCGAATCATTCTAAAAAAATATATGATTATTGAAGGTAATTAGAACTATATACCACTTAAATTTTAAGTCATTTCATGGGGCAGATCCTGAGAAAAACATCAAAAACTGAAAAAAATCGTTTTTCTACGTGACGCGATAACTGGAGTAAAAAGGCAATAATCAAGTTCAAATTTTGGATTTAGTTAGCATTATATAGCACAATGATCCCTTTCTTTGGGATTTTTATAAAACCAGTTAGTTTCAAAGGTATTGAGCTTCAAACTTTTGTTTTTTCACCCTGTATACTATGAGTCGTTTTTTCTACGTGATGCGATAAATGGAGTTAAAAGGCAATATTCAATTTAAAATTTTGGATTTAGTTAGCATTATATACGCTAGGTAAGTACCTTTTGGCGCGAAATGCGAGCGCTGCCTACCGGATTCTTTTTGCAGTTTCAGGGTGTTGCATACAGTTAGTTGCATGCAATCAGATGGAGATTCAACTCGTTTTTTTAAAGCTTTTGGCGATAGTTTAGACAATTTGGTGGTTCTAATAATAAAATTTGGAGATCAAGAAGCGTTCTATGTACTTTTTAACCTTCGTCAACTGTTTTTCTCTTTCAAAAGTTATGTACATCTATATCGATGATGTATATAGATATACAGTGTGCTGCCTGCAAGACCCCGATTATACCAAGAAGGCGGCGCTGTCGGCGGTCCTTACCTAGCGTATAGCACCTTAATCCCTTTCTTTGGGCTGTTTATGAAACCAAATGGTTTCAAAGATATTAAGCTTCAAAATTTCGTTTTCTCACCCTGTATATTGTATACTCTATATAAGTGAAAACTGCATCGCTTAGATCTTAGTTTCTATTTGATGGATTTTAATCTATACCTTGGCTAGTTTTTTTCTGTTTTTTGTTTTATTAAATCATTAAAAACAATATTTTCAGTTACGCATTGATTATGTAATATAATTATTTCGAAATAATTTTATCCATCAAACGAAAAAGCATAAAAACTTTATAGAATTATATATGAAGTAAAAACAATTTAGATATTAAAACGATACATAAGGTTGAAGGAAGCTACGTGCCAAAGAATTGGCAGCGGTTTTCCTTTGTCAAGCGCAACGACGCAAAAACAAAAGTTCGACAATTTTTTGTTTTGTTCTGGTATGTGAGAGTGAATGCTTATTATGATCGAAGTGCCGAGAAAAAAAAAGCAAAAGCGAAAGACGACACTATCATTTTTTTTATTCTTGGTTAAACTAAACCGACGCGAAAACGAGAAACGTTATAATCTCTTGTTTATTTTTTTTTACACTTATTCAAAAGGGTAACAACCCGGACATTAGCCGCAAAATCTTTCCTTTTTTTTCTTTTTTTCTCGAATATTGCGCGCAGCTAATAAAGCATTAAAATAAAGCGAAAGCTACGAAAGCGACACGCAAATTTGTATCGAGGCAAACAAGCCGAATAAAGTACCATTTCTTACTCACAAAAACGTATCCACACAACTCACATACACAAATGCCCCACCCCAGGCGAATAATAAATATATAGGACCCGACGAAAGCCTGACCAGATCAAAAGAGAGAGCTACAGGTAACCTAGGGTACCCGCAGTTCTTTTTTCTTTCTTCTTTTCATCCATTTAAAGGTTCGAACGACAACAACTTTCTTTCAACCAAAAAGTCGCACGACATCCACACGCGAAACACGGGGGGGTGGGGGGCATTGTGACAGTGCATACGGCACGCACACGTTACAGCGGCATACGCCAGCGCACGCAGACGCGCGCATAACATACACTCATACACGCACGCACACACACACATCCGCCGACAACGTACTACAGCGACAGGAGCCGATCGCGAAGTATAGGCCATTAGATCGCGAGAGAAAGAAGGACAGCGCATCCCGAGAGCGCGAGTCCGGACGCGACATAAGTCATTCTCTTGAGAGAAAGACAGAGAGAACGAGAGCGCCGAAAGCGCCCGAAGAGAGGGCAGCGAGAGCGACGAGAGATAAGCCCCAACTCTCTTATCTTTGAGACGCGGTAGCGGGCGCACGTGTCCGGCGCTCCTGACGAGACGGGCGACCGAAGTAGTCACGCTGAACGAGGTCGACTCCTGGGCAAACCAACCCGGCCGGCCAGCCACGAGACCGACCGACGGAACATCGAACCTGGTGACTACGGGCTCCAGGGCGGCCCGAAACCGGAAGGAGAGGATGAGGCCAGCCCACGGCGCATCACTACAGCGAGAAGGCGGCGACACACCAGCGAACGGCGAGCCGACAGTGATTGTAAGTGTCGACGCACGAATGCGCCTGTTGCACTCTCTCTCTCCTTAGCGGAATTAAGGCGCGCAAGGCGCGACAGTCCGAGTAGCTAGAGCAGGGTCGTGTCGATTGAAACTGATATTGGCAGCGGTTTCGGCGATCGTTTTGTCACGCCGAAACCCGAACGCGAGCACACATACACTGACACACGTACCTCGACCACGCGGAGGTCGAGCGGCTGTAGGAAAGATTAAAGTGTCTGAATAAATGAACGAGTGGGCGAAACCAGCCCGACGGTTTGAGAACGTGAGCAGAGTGTACACCATTATTTGCATGTAACCCTGCTTCCAATATCCTTTATTGTCAACATAGCCAAGCAGAAAGAATCCAGCCACTCTCCGCGGTCCGCTAAGGCGGAGACACTGAGATAGCCGGAGCTGAATTCATTTGTCGACCAGACGACAATTTGCGACATCGCTGCCTCTTGTGCGCCGGCCCAGCATATGTGTAGAGGGCACAAAGGACACTGCAATTTCTTTGCTGTCTATAGCACGTTTAATAAAGTGATGACGTCTGCTGATGTGCATAGTCCTAGCCCTAAACTTGAAATACTTGCTTATGTCAATCGCTCCCTTGTTGTCACAGTAAATTGTAAGAGGTTCATCTTGGCGAGAAATCATTAGTTCAGATGCTAATCTTCTGAGCCACATGGCCTCTTGAATAGCAGCTGATAAAGAGAGATACTCTGCTTCTGTACTAGACAGTGCAATTGATGATTGTAGTCTGCTGTTCCAGCTGATCGCAGCTCCTTGGATCATAAATGTATATCCACTTGTATAACGAGGATCATCTATATTGATGGCTCCACCAGCATCGCAGTATCCTGTTAATTTACAATTAGCATGTCTAATTTAAGTTGTTTCGTACCTTGAAGATATCGTAGAACTCTCTTAACCATATTCCAGTGCATTTCCGTATGGGATTTAACATGCCTGCTAATAACACTCACAGCATAGGCCAGGTCTAGTCGAGTTCCTTGCACTAGATAAAGCAGTGAACCTACTGCGCTCTGATAAGGCATATCAGCAGGGTTGAAAGCTGATTGAGGTGTCAACTTTTCCAATAACATTACCAGAAAAAACTGAAAAACTCAAAATTAAAAAATCGATATAAAAAAAAAACAGAAAATGTAAAAACGGACTTTACCCAGCCGAGTATTCGTGAAAACAAAGAAAATGAGACTTGGGGAATAGAAATCCACTAAGTAGAAGCTGAGCTAGAGTCGATNTCTTGCAATCAATGATAGAGTACTGAGAAATAGCCAAATAATGATAAATAAATACAGTAAAATACAAATAAGGTAGCCTAAACACACACACACACACACACACACACACACACACACACATACACACACACACACACACACACATACACGCACACACACACGCACACACACACACACACACACACACACACACACACACACATTTTCTAAAAACACTATTTTTCGACTTAAAATGCCCCAAAACATATTTCCTACATGTTTTTACACAAACTCCAAAAATTACTATTACAAGGCTTCCTTAGGAAGGATGCAGGAATAAATAATTGTAGAATTAAACGTACTAGTGAAAATAATAATGCAATAATGTTTAAAAATCATCGTTATAGCGAAAAGTTTCCTTTTATAATATATTCAGACTGTGAGTATTTGCTGGAACCAATAAGCCAAGATGAAAAAACTAATATTAGACCAGTACAAAGCCATGAAATTTTTAGTCTTGGATACTATCTTAAATGTAGCTACAATGACTTATTATCAAAATATCAATTTTATAGAGATCATGATGTCTCAAGATGGTTTGCTGAACAGTTAATAAGCATTGAAGAACAAATAAGTACTTTATACAAAAATCCTGAACCCATCTCAGTTTTATCAGAAATTAAAATAACAGATTATTATAGTTCTAAAACGTATTATATTTGAAAAAAAAAATTTGAATGATGATGACAAAGTACGTGATCACTGTTATCTCACTGAACAACACCGAGTTTTCAGTGTACTTAATAATTCACATATATCTGATCATGATTATAATCATGCACAAAATATGTGGAAAACATTTACAATAATTTGCAAACACTTGGTGATTATTCTGATCTCTATATGAAAACTAATGTCTTGTTGTTAGCAGATGTTTTTGAAAATTTTCGAGACCAGAGTATAAAAGTTTACGGTCTCGATCCTGCACACTACTACACTACATACTGCAATGCCAAAACATACTGGTATACAATTGAAACTCTTAACAGATATTGACATGGTACTGTTTGTAGAGAGAGGGATCAGAGGTGGTTTAAGTCAGTGCTCAAATCGTTATGCAGCAGCCAACCATAAATACATGTGTGAAAATTATAATAAGGATGAGAAAAATCAGTATTTGATTTATTTAGATGCAAATAATTTATATGGACATAGCCTTTCACAATATCTCCCCTATGATGAATTTGAATGGCTGGAAAATTATGAAAATTTTGATTTGTTTTCCATTGCAACAGATTGAATAGCTTGCTGATTGAATAGCCAAAAATAGCTTGAAATTACTATATACAGATACAGATACAGTCTAATATATGTTATTCAATGCAATGATTTTTATGAAGATGTGAAAAGAAATATCCACATGTTCGATACATCAGATTATCCTGTAGATAATATATTTAACATGCCGCCCGTTAATAAGAAAATTGTCGGACTCATTAAGGATGAGTGTAATGGTAAGATTCTCACTGAATTTGTTGGATTAAGAAGCAAAATGTATAGTACGCGTGTTAATAATTAAGATAGTATGAAAAAAATTGAGGGTATTAAGGCTTCAGTTGTAAAGAAAACCATTGAATTTAACGACTACTTGGACTGTTTGAAAAATCCCTGCATTCAGAGTCGACAGCAGTATGCTATAAGATCAAAACTTCATAACGTTGAGACCATTAGACAGAGAAAGATCGCTTCCAGTCCTTATGACGATAAAAGATTCCTTCAAGAGAACAGTACTGATACGCTTGCCTGGGGCCATTACAACATATTGCAAAATGGACGAGATCAAATTATTACTACATGTATTATACACGCAAAATTCAATTTAGAAATGTTTGATTCTAGTAAAAAGAAGTGTGTACGATTCGAGGAAGAGCCAACCATTCACTTGATGTACACATGGAGATTTGCGCATCATGAAGATCGATGTGAGAAGTGAGAGGAGGCAGCACGTGATCGAGAACGATTCAGGAGAAGAATTGTACATACAAATGAAATTATAATGCCAGTACTTTTTACAAAATTGAAGGAAATGTAAAATACAGCATATTTTTTCACCGATTTATTTTTCATCTACATATTATTCTTATTTATCCAACTATTGTGAATCGTGTCAAAACCTAGCCATTTAACGTAAAGTCTATTGCCAATTTTTTTTCAAAACCTTCTCAATCAAATAGACAACTGGATATATCGTCTTGAGAAGCTCTTCCTTGTAGAATCCTCCGACTATTGGCTTGTCTTGATAATCCTTGAGATAATAAGTGTAGGGCTTTGTAGGCGAAACTCGCGTTATTGTAAAGACTTCAGTTGACCAATTGGGTGTATAGCTTTTATCGAAAACCTCCTTGTTTCTGCTTACGTGTACTTAATCTCCAACTTTAAATTTAGCTCCTTTAAACAGATTTATGTTTGTTTTACAATTCGATTAAGTATATGATTAACTTTGTCTTTATTTACTTCTGCAGGTTTCATTCCTATTGTTTGATGTCGACTATTATTATACTGTAAAGTTAAATTTTGTAGAATGTCTAACCATTTGTAGGTACCACGTAGACTTAATAACTTCCACATTGTTGTGTATTGAGGATAGTATAAATAATACAATCAATGCCTTTTCACAGTAGATTAGTTTATTGCTTATTTGCTTCAGATTTGACGTGTTCAATTGTATACCTATAGCCCGACAAGTAGTATGCGTACCTCTGCAGTCTATTGTCAGCCGTTGCTGGTATACCTTTCCTAGATCCAAGTATCAGCTGCAGTGGTTTGTTATCTGTGCGCAAGATAATTTCTTTGCCAAAAACGTATTGATACATTTTTTAAAATCCGAATACTATTGCCATAGCCTCTTTATCTATTATGGTATTATGGCGCGTTTCAGTTCGTTATTCGGTTTTTTTTTTTTTTTTTTTTTTTTTTTTTTTTTTTTTTTTTTGAAGCGTAAGCAATGGGTCTCTCTGTGTTATCTTTGTATCTCTGTGAAAGGATTGCGGATCCATGGTCTGATGCGTCACAGGCCAGTACGATTTTTTCTTTAGGATCATAATGTGCTAAAAAATTAGGGGAGATTAATTCGTTTTTGACCCAGTTGAATGATTTTTCAGACGCGTCGTTCCATTCGAAATTTTGTCCAGTCAGCAAGTCGTATAGTGGTTTCATTTTATTTGATCGGTCTTTTAAAAATCTTGCGTAATAATTTACTAATAATATTTACTAATAATCCTAAGAATGATGCTAACTCTTTATTATTATTCGGACGCGGCGCCTTTACCATTGCATTAATTTTTGATGCAGATTTATGCAGTCCATCTTTGTCAATGACAAAACCTAGAACTTCGATTCTGTTCTGCATAAATTTGCATTTTCGTAGGTTTAGTCGTAAGTTACATTCTTCTAATCGCTCGTAAACCTTTTCTAATTTTAGTATGTGCTCTTCCTCGGTGCGGGATCACTTTTGTCGCTTCCAACTTGCACGTTTGCGGCCTTTATTACACTTTTGATATTTTCTCGCAATCTGTCTCTGAGATCATTGAATGATTTGGTTGTATTGTGCGGAATACCACGGCACTTCAATTCTTCAATTATTTGATATTTATTAAGAGTTTGTATCCATCTAGTTGTTTCGTTTTTTTTAGACATTTATTCGACTTGAAAATTGCTTGAACTTCACCTTAATGCGAATGCATCTTCCAGCAAACACTACACATGACGCGTATTAACGTTTGCAAAAGCGCCGTTTTCAAAAATCGAACACGTGTGTTTCGAATTGTAATCCCATCTTCGTCGCCAAATTGTTGTGTATTGAGGATAGTATAAATATACAATCAATGCCTTTTCACAGTAGATTAGTTTGTTGCTTATTACAGTTTATTACAGTTACGGCGTGTGCCGGAGTGCTTATATGTAACTAGCGTGGTAGCTGGTACGCAACTGACGAGAGAACGGTAATCATTCACATAACGTAGCAGAACGCTGAAGTTGCACACATATTGTTACGTCCGTCGGCTCCTCAATGGCAAGCAGGTGTGGACAGATGGGCGCCTCGGTGCGTCTGCTTTCTTTTTAGAGACGAGAGGATGATGCGCCTTGACTTGGGCTAAGTCCCTCGATATTCTTACGAGTGTGTGAACTTTAACTTGTGCACTGCTAAATAGTACTTATAACTTGTTGTTGGTCTGGCGACTGGTTGGGACGATTCGGTCTTAATTGACGTTCGGATACAGACTGCCTCTCCACCCCTTTCTCCAGGGCTTTATATGCTGGCTTCTAGCATTTTTCCTCATTCCCTTTTTTGGAGAGGCTGATGTGACATTTCCTCGCGCCTCTTGCTCTAATGAAATTATAACAGGTCAATTCATAAATACTGAGTTTTGTTGCTTCTAGTTTGGGGAATCGAGCTCATAGTTTAGCTCTCCCGCTGCTTCCTGTCGTCTGCGCTCTCTTTGAAGAGCGCACATGTGAGACTATCCAGAATTCTTTGTATTGGCATAGTCGTAGATAATCTAATATCGTCCGCCTAAATTCTTTTATTTCCGGCGTATTTTAATTTCACGTATGACAACGTTGCAGGGTTACGTGTTATTTATGAGGTTTGTTCTTTGGCTTGTTTGTTCCGTGTTCTGGTCTCTATCTGTCATTTTTACGGGAGTCGGCTTAGATGTGTACTGGCTGCTGCTTTTTGGTCTATTTTGGTTGGGTACGACCTCCTTTCTCAGCGGGTGGTTGCTCCGATGGCGGCGTGTCATAAGTATAGATGTGTATTTTTGTGTGTGTGCGTGTAATTACTTGGTTTTTTATTCTATAATTTTTGTGTGCGTAATGGAATTGAGGATTCCATTACAATATTTTATACGTGTGTGTGTCTTACAATACATCAAACACATCTTGCCTTTCAGGGTGCGATTGAAACGCTCACAAAAATTGATGCTTTAAGCTTACTGTAACTGGAGTATAGATGAATTTTATAACTTTTTCATTAGTTTATCAAAATCTTTTTTATAAAATTCTTTTCCACGATCTGTTTGCAAAATCTTAGGTACTATTTTTTGCAATAGTAATGATTTCATAGCTTTAGCACCACATTTTCCAGTGTTTTATTTTACCGGAAAAGTCCCAGCATACTTTGAAAATACGTCAATGATAGTGAGCAGGTACTTGAAACCTTTGTTTTGCTTTGCATAGGGAATCATTTCAACAAGATCTGCATACCAAGTTTCGTCGATATCTTAACGTAACGTAACGAGAAAAGAACGCCGTGGATAATTACGCCTGGCAGGTTTATGAAGTTCCTCCACTACTCCTGCTTACATGCTGATTTATAAGTTTATTTACTGTAGAAATCAAAATTCTTAATTTTTCTTGCAAATCTGATAGCGTATTATTGGTCCTAGCCAATTCGGACTCAATTTTCGTGATTGTATTATTTAACACACTCTTAGTATCCTGGGAATCTTTGACAATTTTGTCAGCTCTTTGTTTGATCAACTTTTTCACAGACTCTAGATTTACAGCATCATATTGTTCTATAACATTGGCTACATTACACAGTTTTCGATTCTCTAAATCAAAATTTCCATCACTAGTCAGCTTGAATCCTAGTCCTGGGGGCCCACGAGCTGCATCTACGTGGACCAATCGACATTCAAACACATCCATGCTCATCTTAATACTGAATTGTTATTACACAATAATTCCAGCTTCACGAAGCTCCTCAATGATTGATTGTATTTCATTAATATGGTTATTATTGCCAGCGGATGTTTCAGCTAAAAGTAATCTTAAACGATCGACAAGCTCGTTTGGATCATCCCAATAAATGTAATCAGTATGAGTGTTTGCACGAGCAATCTTATTATGACATGAGTCCCTTTCCACTTTTACCAATCTTAAGAATTTTACTTACAAAATCAGTATATGTCTTACTTGTGATTTCACGAATATCTTCTTCTGCGTTATAGTATTTTCTGTGGGCATTTGTATCTTTAAAAATTGTAGCATAATTTTTCTTGTCATTATCAGTGATTAAAGTATCATCGGGATATTTCTTAAACAATGACTCAACTATACCTGAAGCTTTTTCATATTCTTTATCACCTATGACTATTTTATTTTTTCTCCGAAACTTATAGAGCTATTTCCAATCATAAACGAGCCATTTTGCATTTTTCGAACCCCATATACTGTATCCAAGGTCTTTACTTGTCCATTACGCAATAATTAAACATTTTTATCAAGACTATCATCATCCAAATCATCAGCATCTTTAGTTATAGTTTCTTCATGATCTGAAAATGTTAAATCGTCTACTGCAGATTCAAAAGCTGATTCACCGATATTATCGTCGTCATTATCAGTGTTGCCATCATCATCATGATCACCGCCATTGTCTTTGTCTTCCTCCTTTTTTCTAATCCACTCAAATTTGTTCTTCTTTCTTTTTTCTTTTTTAACTGATGCTGTTGCTGCTGGAGATAAATTTCTTTCACTTACAATAATGAGCTTTTCTAGAGGTTTCACAATCGGCTTGAATGAATCGTTCATTTTTTTTTCAAATTGTGTAATATTAATGAATCGTACTTTCTTTTCACAGCGTTTCGAGTTTTCTCAACTTCACGCAGGACTGCAGTTTGTAGATTAAAATTAGACATTGACGATCTTTGTCTATGACGAGAAAACTATGATTGCCATCATTCCAGCACATTGAACAAATATCTTTGAATCGTTGATATGTTATATCCGTATTAACGAGATCGTTTTTAACATGTTTCAAATTCATATCATCTTGTCGAAAAATTACCAACTAATTGACATTATCACGCACTAAGTGTTTCGGTACTTGCGCATACGACTGACACAAATAAAAGCAATCTACACTTTTATGTCTACTCATGCAGTAAAGAGCTTTGCCATTATCCTGCTTTTCACAAGCAATATCATCAAAAACAAAAATTGAATTTGGTAGAGCTTCATCGGGTGAAACCACAAGATCGTGCTCACTAAAGGGTAAGTACTTGATTCCCTTCAAAGGCTCGACAAGTTGCTCCAAAAATTTATATTTTGGTTGATTTAGAGATTTCGAGTATACGTAAATATTTTCAAATGTTAGACATTAGGGTGAATGATCAGAGATAAGAGATCATTCGTTTTACAGCAATTAGGTGGGCCGCAAAATACTGCTCTTATACTGCTAGGCAATTTTTTTTCATGTCGATTCTGCTGTTTTTTCTGCTGCTGCGTCAAAAGATCAAAATTAATCACTGGCAATTTTGCTAACTGCTTCTTAAGATCCATCATGCTTCTATTTTATGTCACAACTGACTCGAGCTATTATAAATGCAAGCCTTTATAGTTTCTCTCACTTAGTTTATCATAAGCTCGCTAAGAGCTAGCATCATGCAGAAAAAAGACGTTCAGGCTTAGTGAATAAATTGAGCAATAAATTACCCATTGAACATCATATGCCTGGTTATCAGTACTGTGGTCCAGGTACTAAACATACTAAACGTTTAGCTCGTGGAGATCTAGAAATCAATCCTCTGGACGCTGCTTGCAAGAAACACGACATTGCCTACTCGAAGAATTCTGACAACATTCAAGAGAAAAACGCAGCTGATTTTTGCGAAGAAGGCGTGAAAAAGAGTAAAATCTAGAGACGCTGGTTTGAAAGAGAGAGCGACAGCTTTTGCTGTAGCAAATACCATGAAGTTAAAATCAAAGCTTGGTATGGGTGTTTAAGGAGGCAGATCTCTCAAATCCAAGAAAACGAAGATTACGCTTAAAAGATTAGTTAAGTCAGCAGGAAAATCTTCCTGCCAATGACTCTCGCTCTATTATTAAGTCAGCGCTAAAGACTGCACGTGAGCATGTAAGACAAATCGGTGGAAAAAGTAAAGTTAGTGTTCTACGTATATTGCCTATTCCCGACAAAGTAGGTGGCTTTCTTCCAGCACCTATTCCACTTTTTGCTGGTCTTAGTGCAGTCGGCTCACTTGCAGGAGGAGCTGCTGGAATCGCAAAAGCAATAAATAAAGCAAACGCTTCTAAGAAGCAAATGGAAGGGCAAAAAGACACAATGAAAAAATAGAAATGCTGACACTTGGTGAAGGTCTGTTTCTGAAAACTCATCACAAAGGTTTCGGTATCTTTCTCAAACAAAACAAAAAGAAGCAATTTGGGAAAAAAAACTTCGATGAAATAAAATTGCCAAAACGTGCACTCACCGACTATGATCTACTCAAGTATGCAAAATTAATGAAAATAACAAATTTTCGTGGAGTTATTATGCGAAATGCCCTACATGTCAATGGCTGTCGAGCTAACCTCCTACCTACGTAAATTTACAAATATGTTTTCCGCAGCTATTTATACATGAATATACTGTATATATCCCTTAGAAATTGTTTAATAATAGGAAATGTGTTATATTTACTGTAAATGGGTCGAGCCTGGGTTGCTATTAATAATGAGTGAGGTAGACGGGAGGATTGTTAATAATATGGTTTATTATTCTGGATATATACAAAGAGAGCATGCCAAGCATGCGTGTGCTCTCCAAGAGCGTACAGCAACGAGTGGACTCAGTTGTACTCGCACATTGACTATATATCGTACGACTCACATACATAGTACTGGTGGGGAGTCGCACATGTGTGTGTCTATCCTATACTCTATGCTACCTACGGTGCGCAACGAGACGAGACTCTGTCGAGTAGTTGCGCACAGCGCTTCTGCGCATCCTATCTCCAGATGCTATGATATAGTGTACAGACAAATGTACTATGCATATTCTAACACTTGCAAAAAAAAAAAAAAAAAAAAAAAATATTCTTACGAGTAAAACTGCTTTTTATATTGTAATGTTTACAAATTTTTTCTGTTAAAAAGCTATATATATACACACGAGAGTTAGCGATTTTGTATTTGTTAGCGATTGTGTGTGTGTGTGTGTGTGTGTGTGTGTGTGTGTGTGTGTGTGTGTGTGTGTACGAGAGTTAGCGATTTTGTATTCAGGAAGTCAGTTTTAATCAAGATATTATCAATGCACGTTCCTTCATGCGTAGTTATATTTGTTGGTCTGATGGTGTTTGTAAAACCTGGTAGGAAACCTTTTTTTAGAAGGTTGTTTAGGAACTCTATACATACATGATTGTATTTCTGTATATTCATATTAAAATCGCCAATTATTATATGGTTTTTTACATTTTATTTATGGTCTGAATAGTTTTTGAGATTCTGATTAAATTCTATGCAACTCAGTCAGTGTGATCTGTATAACGATGAGATCTCCAGTTGCTTTTTATTATTTAGGGAGATAATAGTGTTTAGTATTTTAAGCTTACCTATTACTATTGTATCATTAGTATGTTTGACCTCCTTATTTACATAAACCACAACATCATCAGTTTTATTGATGTTGCAAGGTCATATATATCCAGGGGCTGGATAGAGATAGGGGATCCGGCGCAGCTGACCACGAGGTTGCGTTTAGTCAGGGGCCCCGGCGGGACTTCATACGTCCCTGCATTCGACCTATCTCTCTCTCTCGCTCGCGGGTCCGATTCCGCGAGAGAGGATAGGTTAGTCTTTGGCAGCGCGTGCACGTTTTCTAGCGACGCGCTGAGTTCACAAGTAAATATAATTGCGTTTCTGCGCATCGCGCTATCTCTTTCTCTGCGCGTCTCTACAGCTCGCGAAGCAGCACGAGGGCTCCGGCGCAGTCAGTACCTACTCACCTATTCAAGCTTCAACATCTTCTTACGTAATCTTCAAATACTAGACCACGTGCAGGAGATTTCTCTAGAAGGACGCCGGACCCAGGAGTTAAGTCGCAGCCTCGCAACGTCGCTGTTTCCTGTTCCAGAGATCGTCTATATAGTATTTTAATAATTGTATCTTTAACTAATTTATTCTTTGTTTGGACCCGGGGATCTCTCTCGTTAGACTGAACCGGGGAGTAATTCCTTTTATGGGAATACTCTGCACAATTCTAACAAACTAACCCTGCCTCCGAGAGGTATAAAAGACAGCTATCGCTGTCCAGCTGGTGGTGATCAAATCACGTCCCAGTCGGTTTCCTATGGACGCAATTCGCGAATTTTCTCGTAACACTAACTATGCATTGTAACCCCTCGTGCCTATAACAAATCACGAGCACGAAGCGAATTCACCGTCACATTCTCGGAATGTATAATCGATCACGTTTTTCGTTCATTTAGATATACTATACATCAATCTCTCCATATTTCTCCGCGAAGTATTTTTTTTTTATCACGAATATTATTTAGCATACAGTGCAACTTATTCTGTCTGTAAGAGCCGTTAGAAAGCCGGGTTTCTGCCTGATGTCACGGTGAGGGCAAATAAGTTGCTTCCTTTTTTCCACTTCTTTCCGACTGTTATTTCAACTTAACATTCCAGTAGAATAATTATCGTTTATATCGAGCACGTAGACTTATCGGTTATCAAACTTTTCGAAACGTAACTTCACTATTTTACTTTCACTTTTCAACATTAGGTATTTCATATTCTCCATTTTCGCACATGTAACTACATTCCATCAACTAATAACAATACTGATTTATTATCCACTTATTCAATCCAATATAGCTGGACTCAACAATTGTATTTGTGTTTCTGCGGTTAACATTGTCGAACATAATCCGTTAATAACTAAATGAATATTTGCTAGTAACCATAATTCTCACTATGTCTTTATTCCACGATTATTATTCAGTTGATTTTCTTTGCTATTCAATAAAATGATTAAAGGCTTCATGCCACCAATTTACATACAATATAAATTGATGTGTTTTTACTTTATTGCACCTTGTCCTGCTACAACCACTCAGTACCTTATCTATCCCACGTATTCGCAATACATCTTTCAATATAGTATTCTTAATATTGGCGTATTTAATAATTGATTGTAAAATGTTTGCTCTTGCTGTTATTAAAAAATGAAATTGCACACGTTTATCCTTAATTCGACCTATTAAATTAAGTAATCTCTCTTTGCGAATCATTACCTTAGAATCATTAAATATTAGACCCATTTATCGAGCAAACATATTTCCACAAAACTTCCAATGTCGCCGTGATTGTAGTATGGTTTGTAGTCTTTTATTCTATAATACTGATAGTGTATTAATTTCCATACCTCTGTGCATACAATAACATGTCTTTTCATCTTTAGACATTTAAGAAGGATTTGTTGAAAGATTTTAATTGATGATTTTAAATATTTATAATAATTATAATAATATTTATAGTACAGTCCGGGATACCAGGTAGTGGAATGTTTTATCACAATAATAAGCTTTTGTTTTTTATAACAAAATAAATATATTCAAGTTCGCATATATAGGAGAATATTGCGTATATGGTTGCATATATTCTCTATCACATAAATAAATTAAATCGATTAATCCGCTTTGTTTTTTACAAACAAAATTAAATACGCGTTTATATGGCGGTATTTAATCAGAATGATAATATTATAACTAAACAGATTTTATACAGATACGCTTAACTTTGCGTTATCTGATCGAGTACGAAAATTATACAAGTTTTATCACTATTCGTAATAATTCTAAGTTTTTTGAGAATGATTGAAATTTTCATAAGTCCAAGACGGATACGCTTAATTTGCGTTATCCTATCTGACTAGAAAATTTTATAAGTATAAGAATATTCAAAAATTTCTCTAAGTCTTTTGAAAGGAACTGAAAGTTTTCTAAGTCTAGGACTGATACGCTTTAAGATGCAATATCGTGCCTAACTCGAAAATTTTAGAACTCCTTTAAAAGTGAGAAAGCGCTTAAATTGCGCTAGAGCTAGTGACTAGCCATAGGCCGCGCGGGTCCTTTTATAGGCTGAGGAGAGAGCGCTGCTCAAGCCACCGAAAAAACGCTTACATTCAAATATATACACGCACATTCACACCTATATACAAAAACCATTCATACAAGCATAGGCCCATAGGGAGATGCGCGCGCTGCGCCGCCGCTGCGTCATCACTCCCACTTTCACACGCTCTGCACGCCGCACCGCTCGCCGCTATGATATATAGATATATACGTGTATACGCGCGCTCGCGTAGCTTGCTGTTGCTGCACCGTAACTCCAACTGCTGCCGCTGCTTGCTAGTGGCGCTGCTGACGTGATGTTGAGGCCTGCTGCTCAGCTGTGACCCGTAGCGTCGGAGGAAAGAGCAGGGATCACGTATTTGCGCGAAATATAGCTAGAATAAAGTCGAAGGACTTTAGAATTTTTTAAATTTTAAATTGAAAACTCTGCGAAGCTGATGTGAGGTGTTACAGCTCTAGCCGTTTCCGAGAAACGAAGGTTGGGCTAGCTTAAGTACTAGGCTTAAGTATTAAGCTAGCAACACCGTAGCTGAAACTTTTGATCTAATAGAGCAATTTTTCTGATTCAAACGGCAAATTTTGTTGCTAAATTGTTGGTTGCTAATTGTTGGTCCAAAACCGGAAAATGATTAAAAATGCGTTTCGGCGGAAAATAACTGTTCTAGAATTTGTTTCTAATTTATTGCTGATATTTTACACCTTAAACTATTTTGTTGCTTTATTTTATGTCGGGAAACAAAGTTTGGGCTGGCTTAAATCCTGAGCTGGCACCACCATGGCTAACTTTTGATCTAATGGAGCTATTTTTCTGATTCAAACGGCATATTTTGTTGCTATTTTGTTGCTGAAAGATAGGCATAATATTCTTGCATAATATTCTTATTTATTGATAATAATTTTACAATTTTCATTTCAGTGCACCGAATTTTTATATGCCCCAGGATCCAAATAGACCAATAATATTAGTGGGCCCAGGTACAGGAATAGCACCATTTCGAGGATTTTGGCATCATCGCAAGGCTGAAATAAACATTAAAAAACGTACGTTCATTTATATAATTATACCATTAATTATCAATTTAAGGTGTACAACGACCCATAATATGTTAGTATAGAACCGTGTATTATTCAAAACCCGACATTAGTGAGTGGGAGAGAACACACTTGAAGATGTCCGTTAAGTGATTATTAGTTGTCCCTATTCTCTGTAGTGATAACTCCACCAAAGGAAAGCTTTAACCAGATGATCCTACTATGAACAGGGTACTACCATTCTGATCCTGAGGGGTATTCGAAAGGAGGGAGGAGTAGTTTGGGCATATGATCGCCAGCCGGCAGGGGTGGGGTCTATAATGCTAGACATCTGGTAGCAGGAATTTTCGGCTGCGGTAAAGTATCGCCCGATGGGCAGGTTGAGCTGCGGAGTCTGGCGGCAGGGATTTTCGGCGGAGGCACGGTATCGCCCGATGGAGAAGTGTTAACTCAAGTCTGGTGGAGGGACTGTGTATTGGGGGTATGCTATCGCCCGGGGCCTTTGTTTATTGATAATTTGTTGAGCAATTGTAAACATTTTTGGGTGAGAAATAAGGTAAGAGGTTGAGAGATGTATTAGATTTTCCTAATGAAGACGTTATGAACAATCGAATGTTTATTAAGATGTAAACTTTTAGAGCGGATTTTGGAGTTGTGTATTAGGAGACCATCTGGAGTCATGAGGCTTTTGGATTTGGGCCGCGTTAGTGTCCCTCTGTTAAGAGGGTTCAATTGCAGAATTATTAGCCCTTAGTGTATTAGGAGAGCAGAAATTTGACGGAGGTAGGGGGTAAGAGAGAGAGAGAGAGAAAGAGAGAGAGAGAGAGAGAGAGAGAGAGAGAGACAGAGAGAGAGAGAGAGAGAGACAGAGAGAGAGAGAGAGAGAGAGAGTTGACGGTTGCTATCGGTCTCTCCGAGGCAGGTAAAAGTGTTTCGAAAGAAAAAACAAATTAATTCATTTTTTCTTTCAACGTTTCGGCGAACAATGTCGCCCTCACCAGGAGAACTGAGAAGAAATTCGGTGTATTGTTAGCAAAATTTCAAGAGTACAAAAATTATTTGGACTGTGTTGACATATGAGGTGCTTACAAGAATTTTCGGACTCGACAGGCTCGTTGATAGACAGTTCGAGGCTGCGTTTTTCCCGCCGGGCGCCGGTGGCGGCGGGGAGAGAGCGTGTGGTGTCTCTCTCAGCTACTCGAGGCGAATTCGCAAGAATTGGATATCCGCGCTGCTTTTATACTCTGCGCGGGACGGCGAGAGTTGCGATCGGTTTGTTGACATTATTCGCTAGTGACGTGAGCGTCGCATCTCATATGTGCCTACAGCTGACAGTAAGGAAGGATCAAGAAGCTCGCTTCTCTGTGATTTTCGGAGATCATCAGAGAGCGGCGTGTTGGTCCGATGCGATTTTACATTATTCGAGATGTTTTTACAAGTAGCGCAATCGGGGAGCGAGTAAACGAGCGTGCTTTCTATTATGATATCGGAGGTGTATGAGTCATGTGTGTTGTTGTTTTTAGTTGATGTATTAGGTGTGTGTACACAGAGCTTAGGTGCTGTGTATCTTCTTTTTTATTCACACCGTTTTCTTGTAGATGTATATGCATCATTTCGGATATTAATCGTTTATTTAAATTTGTTTCTTTATCTTTGATTTTATAATTTTCAAAATTGAAAGTGTGGTTATTATTTTTTACATGTTTTACTTGATCTAATTATCTAGAAGTAGAATCTGATAAATTGAAAACACTCTTACAAGAATTAATTCCTAACAATGTAATTCATAACATTTTCACAACACAAAACACTGTTGAGTGTTTCGCGGTGGTACGTGTTATTTAAGTTTTAATAATAGAAAGCACGCTCGTCAAAGCAGGCTAAATCCGTTCTTTTTACCTTGTCAGTAACCTATCTAATCGCTCCTATTGTTGACCGCCCGGATGTTTTTGATATCCGCCCCGTGGTCGGTTGGGTTGACCTGCGCCTTGATTTCACTGAGGATCTCCGCCTAGGTCTTCCGAGCCTCCGGCTTTAGGATAATGGCCTCGGTGCGCCGTTTCCTTGGCGCGGCCTTCTTCTTCGTGGCCATCCTCTTGTCCTTCTCTTTCGAGATGGTTTCGCCGGGCTGGCCGTGAGAGGGATTTCCCTCCGTTTCCTCCTTGTTTTTATTCTTCTTCTTCTTCTTCTCGACTTTTTTCCAGTCGTTGTTCGTCGGCTGCGTCTCCTGACTGGATCCTCCTTTTGACGGCGACGCCTTCCTTTTCTTTTTTAGACTTCGCCCTCCAGGTGTGTCGGTGGGAGAAACGGATTTTGCCGGTTTCCCTGCGACTTTGCCCGGGGGGTGATGGGTGGATCAGGGACCCCTTCGCCTTGTCGACTAACAGCCTCTTGGCTTTAAGGGTTGATCTTTGGTCCTCCTCAAGCAGGTCCAATTTGCTCTGTAGCATGGGAAGCCCTTCCTTGATCGTTTTATTGACGTTGGGTTGCTTTTTTAGGGCATCCAATTTCACCAATCAAGGCCTTAATGCTCGAGAGGATACTCTCGCCCTTAGCCTTAGTAAGGCCTAGTTCCTGTCGTAAGACCACCAGCTCCACCTTGGTGCAGTCGTTTGCTCCTCCTGCTTCGCTACCTGTAGGAACATCATTGTCATTAACATGACTGATGTACTTACCCTGTCTTCCACTCTCTCCTTGTTCGTATAGACATGCCATGCTGAAATAATAAACTTCATCCCGGTATGTATCCGACCCTCTGGATCCCCCCGTCTATGGAGGCAGCTGACATGGCCCGGGCTTCGGCCCTAAGGCGGTGCCAGACTGAATATCATACCTGAATATAGCACGCGCTAACACCCTAATAATAATATTTTTTTTTTTTTTTTTTTTTTTTTTTTTTTTTATCCGGAGAGTTGGAGAAATGCTTAATGCACCATGGCAGGAGCCGTGCGAGACTCCCCGTGTGTGGGACTCTCCTGGCGCGGGACAGACGCCAGGCATACCCACTAAAACTCCACCTCTCATATGGCCGCGAGAATCCCCCCGGTAGCCGCTTTCGCATTCCTTCGGGGGGTCGCCTGTCTTGTTACGACCTATAGATCATCTATCGTCGTCTAGTCAGCTAAGCAGCCGTCACCATTTTTCGTGCGGAGAACCGTCTCCACGAACGCCGTTATGTCGTCCCAATTCTGCTTGCTAGCATCGTTTTCACTACCGTGTCGGGCGTAAATGCCCCTACCGTCACCTCTAAGATTCTACGCCTATCAGCCCACCGAGGGCAGTCAAAAAACGTGTGTCTCACGTCGTCCCGTTCGTCACCGCAGTATTTGCAACCCGGTGTCGCTACCTTGTTCATCGCGGACAGGTAACTCCTGAAGTAGCCGTGTCCGGAAAGAAATTGGGTGAGATAAAAATTGACCTCCCCCCATCTTCTGCCTACCCACGGGCCTACCTCCTTAATCAATGATTTCGTCCATTTCGCATGGCGGCATTCACTCCATCGCTCCTGCCATTTCCGCATCGTCCTATCGCGTTCCTCGGTTCGGATTTCCACCCTAGCCGATTCCCGGAGACTCTCGTAGATCCGCTTGCGTTCAATTGCAAGCAGATCCACGGGAATCACCCCCGCGATAACCATTGACGCGTCCCCGGATACCGTTCGGTACAAGCACGCGATCCGAAGCGCCCCTCTTCGTTGCACCGCCGTTATCTGCGTACGATACTTTTTCTTCTGCATGGCATCGGCCCACACCTCCGCTCCGTATAAAAGAATAGAGTTTGTGGTTGCCATTAAGAGTCGTCTGACTGCCGGCCTAGGCCCACGCACGTTGGCCATTAATCGACTAAGCTGTGCCACCCTAATCGCCGCCTTTTCGCATACGCTGTCTAAATGCGCCCCGTAGTTCAGCTTCGTATCTAGGGTTACCCCCAGGTACTTGGCTGTCGGCTTCGTCGTTATTGTTACGTCTCTGACGCGCATCGGTATGATGGTCGAGGCACGCTTCCTAGTCAAGAGAACTATCTCCGGCTTTTCGAGTGCTAGCTGTAGTCCGTGATCGGTCATCCATTTTAGCACCCGGGCCATTACCGCGTTCAATTTACCCTGATGTCGTGTGACGCCTGTTAAAAACTCTCCAGAGTCAATAGGCTTCCGGACGAACTAGGCGGACCTGAGAAAGCCGAAATCCTAGTAGAACGCACTACTAGGCTAATCACCGAGATGTGCGACGCAACGATGCCCCGAGTATCCACCGGCCACCTCAGACGTCCGGTTCACTGGTGGACGGGCGAAATCGCTGAGCTTAGAAAGCAAAGCCTTCGAGCCAGAAGAAGAGCTCAAAGGGCCCATAACCGCCCAAAGGCTCAAGAACTTGCTCGCGGGTACGACGAGGCGAAGAAGAGACTCCGGGACGCAAATACTGCGGTGACGAACGGGACGACGTGAGACACACGTTTTTTGACTGCCCTCGGTGGGCTGATAGGCGTAGAATCTTAGAGGTGACGGTAGGAGCATTTACACCCGACACGGTAGTGAAAACGATGCTAGCAAGCAGAATTGGGACGACATAACGGCATTCGTGGAGACGGTTCTCCGCACGAAAAATGGTGACGGCTGCTTAGCTGACTAGACGACGATAGATGACCTATAGGTCGTAACAAGACAGGCGACCCCCCGAAGGAATGCGAAAGCGGCTACCGGGGGGATTCTCGCTGCCATATGAGCGACTCAGCAAGCGACAACCAGCATCAAGCATATAGAACTCAGACCTTCTCAGCAAGCGACAACCAGCATCAAGCATATAGAACTACGCAACCTCGATACATGCAACAGCATTATCAAGATGCTATGGCAATAGTAAGATCAAAAACAAAACCTGATTTATTAATTACCATGACGTGTAATCCTAAATGGGTAGAGTTAAAAAGAGTTTTAGAACATTTTCCAAAAGGAACTTCTCCAAATGATATTCCAAATATTACAGTAAGATTATTTTATACAAAATTCATGTCATTACTTGATGATATAGTAAAAAATAAAATATTTGGAAAAGTAATAGCTTACGTTTATACGATAGAATTTCAAAAAAGGGGATTACCCACGCCCATAATTTGTTACATACATCAAAAAACAAACTCAGACACCTCAATTAATTGATAAATATATTTCTGCTGAAATTCCGATTTAGATATAGATTTCCAAAAATTAGTAATTAAACACATGTTACATGGACCACATATGTATCATGGACCAAATAAATCTCCTTGCATTGAAAACGATGAAACTATTTGTAAGAAAAATTTCCAAAACATTTCCGCGATACCACAATTTTTAAAGAAAATGGTTATCCTGAATATCGAAGGAGAGATAATACTTCACGAAACCATACTTACAGAGTGAAAAAATTTAAAAGAATTATTCCAGTCGATAACAGAATGTTGTTCCATATAATAACTTTCTATTAAAAAGTATAAGTGTCACATTAACGTCGAATATTGTGCATCAATTCAAAGTATTAAATATATATTTAAATATATTCATAAAGGAGGAGATAGAGCATTATGCAGGGGTAAAAAAAATTGACAATCTTGAAAATTCTAATGAAGAAACTCCCTTAGTTCATGATGCACTTACTGAATACGTAGATGGTAGATATTTAAGCCAATGGAAGCTGCTTGGCGTCTTCAAGGATATCCTATTTGTGGCAAAGTTCCTGCTGATAGAACGTTTAGGAATCCATACAAAAGTCAACAACACATAGTTTATGAAGAAAGCAAAAATTAGAAGCATTGAACAAAAAAGAAACTACTTTAACAGCATGGTTTGAATTGAATAAAAATTGATGATTTGCAATGACATTAAATATGTTCAAATACCAGAATATTATAGGTTTAATAGAAAATCACACTCTTGGATAAAACGCATACACGTAATTGTAAATTTTAGCACCATTGCTGTCTCAATATCGTATCGCACAAAAGATACTGAAAGATTTTTTTTAAAATTATATTGACCGAGCAAGAGGTCAACTTCATTTGAAGATTTAAAATTCATAAAGGTATAACGTATCAAACAACAAGACGCAGCTTGCAATGGGCTTGATAGAAGATGATTCACATGTTTTTATTATTTTTGAGAGGCTTGTCACATTATGTTACCATTTCAATTACGAAATTTTTTGCATGGTTTATTTAGCCAGAAAACATACAAGCTAATACAATTTGGAATAAATTTAAAATTATTTTACAGAGATTTTAAAACAAATAAAGAAAATAATGCTCTATCTATATTCAAACTATATAGAGACGAGGAAGATCATGCAAAGATTTTCAGTTTACCAAACCAAATATGACTATTGAAATAATGAAAATCTACAAGATCATGTTTTTGCTTAGTGCTGATACCTTCAAACGTATGTTCGATCAATTAACTACTGAGCAAAAGTCACTTTTGAAGAGTTAATTGACAACAAGACAAAATTTACTTTATTGATGGTCGGGGAGGTTCAGGAAAACATTTATACAAACATTAATTTATTATTACATGTCATTAAACAAAAAAGTTTTGTCAATGGCCATGGACTAATAGCATCTATTTTATTTACCTAAAGGTTTAACAAGTCATCGAACTTTTAGATTACCTTTAGATTTAAATAAAATAGATAGCGCTTTTTTGAAATTAGAGTCAGACAAAAAAAGATTAAGAGAGGCAGATTTAATAATTTGGATGAAGCTTCAATATACCTAAAAAAGCTTAGAAATTATTGATCGTACCTTGAGAGATGTATGTAGTAATGATATTCCTTTTGCAGGCACTTGATAGTATTAGGAGGTGATATTCAGAATTTACCAGTAATTTAACACGGGTCCGTAACTCAATCGTAGAGAAAAACAATTTAAATATTCATTTTATGGCCTCTTTTTAAAATATTGAAACTCAATAAAAATATGCGTTCAAACAATGTAGAATTTTTCTTCTTTTTTACTAGAAGTAAGAGAAGGCAAAATCAATACATTTGAAATACCCCAAAATTAGAAAACTACTAATGTTTGTTAATGAAATTTACAAAAATATTAATTTTAGAAGCTTCTTCAATAGTGTAATCTTAGCTCCTCACAATGAAGATATCAAAACTTAAATGATAGAGTTTTAAAATTATTACATGTGTGAGTCAAAAACATATTATAGTATAGATTATGCTACGATACAGGAGTAGATCAAAACTGAGGAGAATAATTCATTTAAAATATCCAGTTGAAATGTTAAACGCAATTCGAGATGGCCTTCCACCACATAAACTAAATTTAAAAGTAAATGCAATAGTTATGTTGATTAGAAATTTAAGTATAACAGATGGTTTATGCAATGGCACTCGTTTAAGATTACTAAATTGTATCAATTATACATCGAAGCAGAAATAATTACAGGCGAACATATAGGCCCAAAAGTTTTCATACCAAGATAACACTAAATACTGAAATTCGTCGTCCTTTCCTTTTACTCTTTTTCGAAAACAATTTCCAATCACATTAGCGTTTGCCATTACAATCAAATATCTCAAGGCCAAAGTTTTGATGCAATAGGAATATATTGAGACGGCCATTGTTTTCTCATGGTCAATTATATGTCGCATTGTCTCGATGTAGAAACCCTAACAATATACACATTCAAATTGATACAGGTGAATCAATAAAAAAATATAGGTTTGGAAAGAATTTTTAATTAATACAAAGTTGTATAAAATTTTTGATTCTATTTTGTTGTTCTTTCTTTCGTGATATCCATTGGATGCTACACGACATATACATTGGCTACGACTCCATAGTTTCACCTCTCTCAAACTCTTTAGTCAAACTGAGTGTTGTCGAGTTTCGAATCGTAAAATATTAACTATTATATTATGTAACAACTGTTGGAGAATTGTTTGTACTATTGTGTTTTATACAAATAATCTGTAGAAGTGCTCAAATCATTCGCGTTTTTTTTTTAAATTTTGGTGCAGTTTGGGTATGTTTTTTTATTATTCTTGCACACGCTCTACATGTGTTTTACGGCATTCACTAATAATATACACGCTATACTCTTTAATTTAATTTCAAAAAAACTTTTATTTTTTTTGTCAAGAGATTTTACCCTTTGTCTTACATTTATTATTATATTGATGAATTAGAAAACGTGTCAAAAAAATTTTCAGAACTCGATCAAATTCTACAGAAATGACATTAACAATCACAAAATATTTTAAAATTTCGTAAAAACAAATGTATTTCCAAAAAGCATTAAAAAATGATCCTGAAGCTTACATTAAATATATCATCATATAGCTAATATATTAGATCACATCAAAATTAATTAAGTTATTTATAATTTTTATAAATTGCATTTTTATATTTTGCATTTTCAAAATTTTGTATTTGCATTTCAAAATTTTTGTATTTTGCCATTTTTAAATTTTTGTATTTTGCCTTTCAAAATTTGTTTCTATGGATTCCACGGTTTTTTTTTAGATTATTGTATAAAAATTTTTTAAAAATAAACATAATTTTGTATAATTTGATCATGAAATTATATAAAATTATTCGGTAATTTTTATACAATAAAATAAAAAATAATAAAAAAATCAACGCGCCTGAAGTACATTATATTTTTTCTAATATAACTGTGCTTCGACAGTACCCCTGTGGTGGTGTGGAAAACTGTCAAATGAAGCAGTACAAATAGAGTACATTGATCTTTTCGATGAAAACTATCATGTCAGCGACAATGAAGTGGAGGGGCCGGTGGAGGGGGGAAGTGGAGGGTCAATGGAGGGGAAATGGAGGGGATGGAGGGGGGTGGAGGGGATTTGACCCTTCTAAATAACGTAAATTTTGAAACAATTTCACGTTAAAAAGTGGAGGGGACATGGAGGGGCTGGTGGAGGGGGGTGAGGGGCTGGGGGGGTGGAGGGGATTTTTGCTTAAAATCACGCTTAGATCTATATAATATAGGGTTGATTATATATATATGTAGGAATGAGAGTATCATGTGTGGAACTGTGAATAATTTCGGCGGCTCAAGTGAGCGCTCTGTAACTCGGCTATAAAAGGCAATGCAAAGCCCGTATCTGATCACTAGTGTCGCAATTTACAGCGCACTAGTCACTTCTCACTCCATAGCAATTAAGGCTTGGACTAACAATACACTCATGTTAGTTAGTCACTGCAATTCATGCGTACTGGTTAATACACTATTAAATTTATACATAACACTTGCGATACAAACAAAACATATGAATTATAAACGTATGAATTATATTTGTCACATTTCTGAATACTAAACGTAAATAACATTATATAAAATGTATGCGTAATCTTAAAAGTTATCAAAGCAGAATAGTTTGCATATGCGAAGCAACATTTCAACACTTGTTCTATTCAATACACATACTATTATTTTTGATAAATAAGAATTTTCATTCTTGGTGTTAAACATCCACTACTTATCATCCCGGACCTACCACAATTATTATTCTCACTAGTATTATTTATATTACAATTAATATCATTATTTAAAAATTAATTTAGAGTCACTTTTTTATTAAATTTATGAAAATATAATTAATTGAACTCTTTTTATTTTTTGATTTTAACTGGATTCACACTTGTGATATAGTTCAACTTATGAACTAGGCTTGTTAAATATTTAATTCTTTGATTTATATTAAAACTATCACTACAAGACCAGGACCATTACAGCCTTAGCCGAGAAGAGACATAGGGCGCTGGGAATGACGACTTGTGAACCAACAGCGATCCAAACACTGACCGTTAGGACGGTCATACACCTGTACAAGTCACTAACGAGATAAGATACACTGGAATGGGGCATACCACCTAACACCTTTTACCTTGAAGGAAAGTAATACAGGAATAGTGCATACCACCTGATACTCTGATCCTCAAGGGACGAAACTAGACTGGTACAACCACTAGTTAATTATCGGGGATGCAAAGGGCGNACTCTGATCCTCAAGCGACAAAACTAGACTGGTACAACCACTAGATAATTATCGGGGATGCAAAGTGCGCAAGCCTAGGCATCAGGATCTAACGGTCCACCCAATCTAACAATAATAATAATAATAATAATAATAATAATAATAATAATAAGATTATACGAAAAGAGTCAAAAATAATTTTGCGAAATTTAATAAACAGCCATAAAATAAAATATAGTTAGCACAATTGAAAATAGCTTCTTTTCCCGAATTCAGAATCCGAAAAAGGATATACATGCTAAATTTTGTAGACATCCATTCCAACTTAGATTCGAAAATATTGCGGTATATATACATACACACACACACACACGCACACACGTAACCCGCGTGGGGAGCCTGTAACCCCGTAGGCAACGCGTCCCCCGGGTGGCGGATGGGGGAGTGCTCGCCGGGGCGCTAGCCCTGGAGGGTAGAGCAGAAATAAAATATGCTTCGTGGACCAACAGGCTGCCGTGTTTGCCGTGCGGTGCGACCCGTGAGCTGCCAAAAGGAGATCTTGGATAGGAAGGCGATCCGAGGTTGCGCACCGAAGTGACCTGAACTATCTTTGGCTTCTGCTGACGGCAAGATGGGAGGCCGGCTACCTAGCTAGTACCGGTCAATCGGCTTGAGCAAGTACGTGCTGTTGTGTGACGCCTGCCGGAAACTCTCCAGAGAGCCAACCACTTTGGTTCGGGGTGAAGGGCTCGAGAGAGCAGAGGTGGGCTAGTGTGACAGCGCGTGTGCTATATCCTGGTATGATGTACCCAGTCTGGCACCGTCTTCGGTCAGGTACCGGGGCCATGTCAGCTGCCTCCATAGACGGGGGGATCCAGGAGGTCGGACACATGCCGGGATGAAGAACAAACACTGTTTGCAACATGAACATCGAAGAGAAGACAAAGGAGGACCTGGAAGGGTACACACTAAAGGCGCCAAAATCGCACGATGGTGGATTTGCAATCCACAAAACAAGCAGCAACGTATATGCAGCGCCGTAAGTGCTGCTGATTACCAGGATGAGAGCAATAAATTGGAAGGCAAACAGCAGGTCGCAGGAAGTAGCAATATGCCAGGTGATGTGGATGAGGAAAAGAAGATGCTTGATACCTGGAATAGAATCCGGGCAGCAGCGGATATCGAGCAAAAGCTGCTGGAGACAATCGAAGGGTACTTGGAAAGCGCATATGAAGTTGCGAACACCGCACACAATTTTCACAAGTGCGTGAAAAAGAACCTGCAACAGGTTCAGCGGAGCATGAAACGCCTTAGTAGCGTAAGAGAAGGCACAAAAAAAAATGATGGATAGCTTTGGGCTGATGGTACAGACAAGCCCAGTTCCAGGCTGCGGACAAGCGCCCAGTCACAGAATCCGCAGACATCTAGCGCAGATAGGAAAAGGAAAGAACGTTAACCTGAGCAAGTGTTTTCCTTAAAACAGAAGAAGGACGAGGGACAGAGACTTGCGTCCCAACAGGAGAGAAAGACAGCGAAGTCCAGCGAGTCACAACTACTAGTGCCCAAGCCGACCACGCAAACAGGCTGGCAAACTTGATGTGAACTTTTTCTGAGATTGACCATGACCCCGAATGTTAAAATTCCACAGATCGACTTTAAATGAAGCAGCAGTCTTGTGTTTATGTAAAAAATCATAGTAGATTGTTTCATATTGAAATTACAAAATGACACCGAAGTAGTATTTTTTATTTATTTATCGACGTTTGAATACGTGAACTTTTTATTCAAACTCTGACCCCACAGTGTTTTTTTTATTCGTCTAGGGTCGCTTTAATACTTAAGGTGCTTACACCTTTTGTTGTTGTATCTCTCCAATATTGTATCCATTTAGTGTAGTATCCTAGTATCCTAATTCACTAGATTTTATGTATTTTTTTGCACATTTGTAATTGAACATTAATTAATCTGATAAAATTCTTGTCATTACAATGGCAAATTATACGCCTAATGAAGTAGTTGATATTCTTATAACTTTCGGTGAATGTGGTAGGAATTACAGACTTACTGCCCAAACTTATGCGGAGCGGTTTCCAAATCGCCGCCATCCTACTATTCAACAAGTGATAAACATCGAAAGAAGATCTCGCAATAATCCACTGCATCGCCAAAGACAGAGAAATAGGCTTCAGAATAATAACGACCCTAGGTTGCTTGCAGTTTTGGCTATGGTTCGCCAAAATCCCCGTATTAGTACCCGTCAATTAGAACGGGAATTGGGAGTCCCTCGAAATACAGCTCACAGATTGTTACGATCAGTCAGTTACCATCCATATCACATTACTTTGGTACAGGAATTAAGTGAGGCTGATTACGAACTCACAGTACATTTTTGTAGATGGGCTCTTGAGATGTTGGATCAAAATCCAGATTTTTTTTTGGAATGGTTGTTTCAGTGATGAAGCGACATTCATAAGCAATGGTAGTCTCAATAGGCATAATTGCCATTATTGGTCACCAGAAAATCCACATTGGTATCGTGAGGTACTTAATCAACATCGTTGGAGTTTACATGTATGGGTCGGTATTTACAATGGCCAAATAATTGGACCAAATTTTTTTGAACGTACCATTAATGGTCAAATCTATTTAGAATTTTTGGAAAATGATTTGCCAGGGTACCTAGAGAATATTCCTCTTGCAATAAGACTAATATGGTTTATTGGCAATAACTAATTATGGTATCAACAAGATGGTGCTCTGGCTCATTATGCTCGTATTGTACGGACATTTTTGAATCAACAATTTCCAAATCGATAGATAGGACGAGGTGGACCAGTTTTGTGGACCCCTAGATCACCAGATCTGAACCCGCTAGATTTTTTTTATGGGGATACGTAAAAGATGTTGTGTATAGTGAAGCTCCAACGATAAGACAGAATATGATGGATAGAATAAGAAGAGCTTGTGGAGCGATAACCCTCCAAATGCTTAGAAATATAAAACATAATTTTCGCCGTCGATTACTGTTGTGCTTAGAAAATAATGGTGCACACTTTGAGCATCTACTTCATGCGGAGAGAGCTGATAACAATGTGATATTGCCTTAAGTGACTGGGTCACTACACGATCTTGCCTTAACTGGCTGGGTCACTGCACGATCTTGCCTTCACTGGCTGGGTCACTGCACGATCTTCCCTTCACTGGCTGGGTCACTACACGATCCTGCCTTCACTGGCTGGGTTACAACATGATCTTAATTGGCTTCGTCTTTGGAGAGCAACACAACCACAAATCGGCCCTTTATAGGGCCAAAAAAATGGAGCCGGGAAACCCCCTACGTCCTTGTCGTCGGCTCCGGGGGCGCTTACAAGTTTCATGAAAATATGCACTTGTAAGCATCGCGGAAAGGGGGTCGACTTATCAATAAGTGTTTGACTCTGTGTTGACTTGTACCTAGGTTTGCATTTTTTCAATAGATTTATTACGTTGTCCTTTAGTTGACCACAATAAAAGTACATATATCATTAAACATGGTCACTGATGTATTCTTGAAATTAATTGTAGAGTTTACTTTGACCATTAACGCATATGCGGGCAAAAAAAATGAAAAACGCCCGCCGGGCAAAAAAAAAAGTGAAACGCCCGCTGCTTCGAGAAGCGGGCGTTTTTCAATTTTGTTTGCCCGCCGGTCTGAAAAAAGTTACTGTAGTCCCGTTTAATAGGTCAGAAAAACGCGAAAATCGTGCTTGTGTTACAAAAAATTGTTGTTTCCGTTTTTTCACTACGCACTCACTTATATCGCTGAAAAGTTAAACAGAGGAAAACATTGCAGTTAGCAGAGGCCGGGAGGAAGCTTCAAAACGTCAAAACACACACGGCAGATGGCTGCATGGGCATGTCGCCAACCGGTCGCCAGTTCGATGTGCACAATGTATGCGCAGTGGTCGAGCTCGCTGCCTCGCATCGATGGAGCCAACGAACAGCTGTTTGGCTTTGCTTAGCAGATAATATAATTAATATTTTTTCTGTTCAAATTATTTAATAAACTATCTTTGCACAAAATTCACGACTTTAGGAACGGGATGGAATTCGGTTAGTTAAGCGTGACGTCACAGTCACAGCTTACATATAAATCAATGTATTTTCCACCAATAGGATAGTTCCGAATTTGGCCACCTTATGAAATTTCGCGTGTATAATTTGAATTCAAGTACTATAAAAAGATAATTTTTTCTAATCCTACGGAATAAAAAAGGGTTTTTAATTATTTCGTTGTAATAAGAGAATACATGTTAAAATTTATATGAATGTCAGCAATATTGAAAATCATAAGTCAAAAACTTAAATAATTGTAAAAACTTTGAAGCTATGTATGGCCAACACATTTTCTCATTGTATACGAAAAAAAGATGAAAAATCAATGTTTTCATTGATTTTTGTTTTCTAATAATTAGATTAAGTAGTAAGGTCAGACAGCGAGCGCGAAGCGCGAGCGTCAGCAGTCGTGCCTTATGCGCAAAACGCGAAACGCGAACGTTTCGCGGCAAGCCACCGCGGCCGGAAGGCCGCGCGTGGCGCGCTAGTTCTAAGTCTAGGACTGATACGCTTTAAGATGCGATATCGTGCCTAACTCGAAAATTTTATAAGCCCTACAAAAGTGAGAAAATATTATAAGTTTTATCTACCAATGCGTAAATTGCTCTTGAGATCTCTTCAATAGTCTCTACTAGTGCGCTTAAATTGCGCTAGAGCTAGTGACTGGCCATAGGCCGCGCAGGCCTTTATAAAGGTTCGGGAGAGAGCGGGGCTCGAGCCGCCGAAAAAACTCTCACATATAAATATATACACGCACATTCACGCCTATAGACAAAAAACATTCATACAGACGTACGGAGATGCGCGCGCCGAACCGCTGCTGCGTCATCACCCCACCCTCACACGTTGTGCACGCCGCACCGCTCGCTGCTATGATATATATATATATATATATATATATATCCCGCTATTATATAGTTGTAAGCGTGATTTTTTCTAAAAATCCAATAGAAGGTGAAAAACCAAATTTTGAAGCTTAATATCTTTGAAAATAACTGGTATCATGAACAACCCAAAGACATGGATTAAGATGCTATATAAGGCTAACTGAATCCAAAATTTCAAATTGATAATTGCCTTTTCACTCGAGATATCGCGTCACGTAGAAAAAACGACTCATAGTATACAGGTTGAGAAAACAAAATTTTGAAGCTTAATATTTTTGAAACTAACTGCTTTCATAAACAGCCCAAAGAAAAGGATCATGGTGCTATATAATGCTAGATAAATCCAAAATTTGAACTTGATTATTAACCTACCATTGCAAGTTCGCCTGCTCTGGGCCAGTCCGTCTACAACACCCAAAATCGTTAAAACATTGTCTCTAGGTTGCACAACTAGATACTGCAATATTGCACAATTGCGTGATAATCTTGATCCGACTATTGGACAAAATTCTCACTAGATAGTACAATATATGATAAATATGATGATATCATCTAAGATAATTTTGCATTTATAAAAAAAATTGTTATACTAATGCGAAAATTTTTACATACTTACAGAATATTGTTTTATCTGAAAAATCGGATTTTATTTTTATATTAACATTAAATTGTTAAAAAATGTATTAAACAAATATATAAACTTAAACTATAGAGAACAAGAAAGAATTTTTATATGTACCAAATACCAGGTGCTCCGAAGGCCAAAATTCACAATTTCCATTTTTTCACTCACTGCAGACTTACTTCAGTTCTAGGCATCGAAGAGCACTAAAACTTTACAAACATGTGTTACGTCGGTTCTTAGTTTTTTATGCTAAAAATCCGACTATTTAATTTTCCAACCTTCTCTTCTGAGAGAAAGCTCGAAAATTCGTTGCTCGTTTTTGCCCTTGCGTTGCCGCAATTAGACAGGGATGAGCATTTCGCGATCGCGTTATTTATTCGGAGAGTTTTTTTTTAGAAAAGATATTGTTAATAATTAAAACCAATAAAATAAACTAGATCTTTATGAAAATATTTTAACCGAGAAAAAAATTGCTTTTTCCTATTTTTACTTAACTTTGGAGTGATTGCTAAACAGGCACAAGTCCTGAACAATCACTGGCAAAGAAAGTGTAGCTTTAAACACGTCTCTCAATTTCCGCGGTTTGAGAGTCTATTTCCCCTCTGTGATAAACAGGATAAAATATCCTGATCGACCGAGTGAATAAAGACTCTATAAAAAATTTTGTTAATTTTCGCAACACTAATGTTCAGAAAATTAACGGTCAACCGGCACTTGACCCTACTCTTAGCGAAGGAAATTGACTCTACTCTACACAGTGGTAGAATTCCAAAGGAAAAGTAGACAGCAAAGAGAAAAATAATTACAAGGTTTTACTTACTTTTTTTTTGTTGGCCTGGATCCTTGGCTTGCTGGACTCCTGAACAATTACTCTCAATAGCGAGAGGGAATGTTTTCGGAATAAACCGAGTGAGCGAGATTTAGGAAATTAACGAACACGAGTTTCCTTTTGTAAATGCACAAAAATTTTCGTTTATTCGAATTTTCAAAACTAACACACAAAAATGAATAACTACGTTGGCAGACTGAGTGCGATTAAAAGTAGTTAGGTGCGGACTGAGCGCGTGTAGGTATAGGTTTATAATAAATGCGGACTAAGCGCGTTTATACAATTTTTAAAATATATATATGCGGACTGAGCGCATTTACCAAAGTGTACAGATGATAGGCAGACTGAGCGCGTAAATAAAAAATGTGGTTGCGGACTGAGCGCGAAGTATATAAAAAAACTTGAGTGCGGACGGAGCGCTTACAAAACTTTGAACAAAATTGCGGACTGAGCGCGAGAATGGAAGCATCCGAATTGTATGGTATTCGGGACCGGAGTCGTAACGTGGGCAAGCACGTGAATAAAAAGATATGCGGACTAAGCGCAAGAGTGTTCTCTACCGGCCTGGAACCGGGACCGGAGTGATAGTGGTGTGCATCTCGATGGAACACATCAACTTAGGCCCATCCCTCTATTTCCCTCTCTGAGGGTGTCTAGAAAGATTTCTCAATAAGAAGAGAGTTTTCCGATGCGCTCCACCCACTCATGGGTCTTAGGACCCCTACTCTTACCAAACTTTCGGGGGAGAGGGCGGTTTAGTTCCCTATCCTCCGAAATAGATGGCAACGCTTGTACTATTTTTAGAGTAATATTTAATATTTATACAGAGTTGTTAGCTTAGTATTTTTTTTTTATTTTTATTTGTTTAACAAATAATTCTTATGGACTGGTTATTAAATACTTTTAATTTTAGTAATGATGAATTGAGTATTTCGGATAAATAATTAAAGAAAATCAATAATAAATGTAACTATCTAATAAGGACTTTATAAGAATTAGTATTTTACAGCTCTGTATAAATATTATACGCAGATTTTACAATGAAATGTGTAAATTTAGAAGAATGTTGAAATACAACGCTTACTCCTGCGCCGTATTAGGCGTCCCTCCCCTTCTTTCGCATAACGACGCTAGTATAGTAGTATAATATTGATGTATAGAAAACGGCCTATTATTTAAATAACACGCAGCACTCAGTCTGTTTTAATGCGATAGAAAATACTTGATGATTAAAAGTAACTTAATTTAATTTTAAGAACTAGTTATTATAACGGGAATAGACTATTACATTAAGAGGACAACATTACTCGTTAATCACAAGCATGAAAATATAATTGTTGGAATTTGTCCTTAGTAATAATAATTCTTAATTAATGGTGATTATTAATATTTATAAAATTAATATAAATCTAAAGGATAAGGATCCTTCTAACTTGATACTGAACCGCACAACGCATAAAAGTATAGAATAATGAATAATTATTTATAATATTAAAAATGCGGATTCCTGTTAATAATTGTTCATTTGTAGTTGTTCTTATTTATGAAAGTTAACATGTTTCAATTTGGTATGGTGTATTAGTTGTTTTTGATGTGGCAATGTGCGTTTTATAACGTTAAAGAATTAAATTGAATATTTAAGAAAAATCATAATGATACATAAAAGGTCTTAAAATAAAGAGCTAGCCTAGGAAAGGTGAGCAAATATTTGTAATACTCTACAACGGAAGAAACAACTTAGTATTCGTTTAAGGCTTTGCAGTGCTATTGAGATTGTTTATGATAGCCGGTGTTGGTACTTAGTATGGGGTGGAATAGTTCGGAGAATTTTATTTCCGAAAACGGCGCTTTTCTCTACGCGTGAATGTTTACACTCAGATAGCATCGACGAGTTTCCGTCCCATCTGGAAAATTTCGCCGCCTTCGATCGTAAAACTCCGGACGGTCGGATACTATCTAATGATTTTACGACTTGCAGCTGGCCGTGCAGCGGTGATAGTTTAAGAAATGCATACAAACACTTGAGAATAATCTAAGTGCGTATACATGGGGATCTGTAGATGATGGTTGTTATGCACGAGAGACTATGGGAAAATTGTCCCAAAAACTCGGCAGGCGATGCGGCTAGATTATTTTATTGCCCTGGGTCTCTCCGAGGGGAGATTATTTCCTCGAGGCTCAGAGAATACACTATCTGATGTATAAACAGAGGGGAAGGATCAGGATGTAAATATTGAAAAAAAAGAAAAAATTTTTTTTTTAAAAAGATAACTACGATATAAGTGGCGACGTTACACATGTTTGAAATACACATAGTTCTGACACGAGTGTAGGGATTTGTAAGTGAATGAAATCTTAAAAAGTTATCTTCAATTTAGACAAAATATTTGTTTAAAAATGTTAAAAATTACAAATATTTTGTTTAAATTGAAGATAACTTTTTAAGATTTAATTTACTTACAAATCCCGACACTCATGTCAGAACTATGTGTCATTTTTAACATTTTTAAACAAATATTTTGTTTCAATTGAAGATAAGTTTCTAAGATTTAATTTACTTACAAATCCCATGCTTATGTCAGAACTATGTGTATTTCAAACGTGTTTGTAAAGTTTTGGTGCTCTTCGACGCCTAGAACTGAAGTAAGTCTTCGGTGAGTGAAAAAATGGAAGTTGTGAATTTTGGCCTTTGGAGACATGTTGCACCTGGTATTTGGTACATATAAAAATCCTTACTTGTTCTCTATAGTTTTTTTTAAGTCTATATGTTTGTTTAATACATTTTTTAAACAATTTAATGTTAATATAAAAATAAAATCCGATTTTTCATTTTTTGACAATTTAAGGTGGTTTGGTCCCCTTAAGTTGGAAAAATAAGAAAATGGCGACGATTTATGCACCAGAATCACTAAATCAAAAAATTATCAAAATTTATCAAAAAAGTCACAATTTAATTTATCCTTATAGATTATATTACTGCGTTGCACACAACAAAGACGCATTTGAATTTGCGTCGAAGAGTACTTTGTAACGTTGTCGTTATTTATTACTATTCGTAACTATCACAACTAATTTGAGCAAGACCGTATTTTCTCCAGGCGCCAGGCCTTGCTAATTTCCCGAGTTGACTAAGACTCTATCTCCCCGAGGAGATTCAGTTATGGAGCAAACGCGTGCGCGAGGAAAGAAATAGGATGAAAACACTTGAGTTACTCTTTCTGAACGTTTATTCGCACTTCAATTTTTGCACGGCGGAAAGACGGAAAAACGGCGCTATACTATTTGGCTTACAATACCTCTACTCTCTTTCTCGAACGTTCTTCCTTCCTCTCGTCCGGATGTGGTCTCGTTCTCTGAAAACGAATCGAAAAAGAAAAACTCTCGCGAAACTCTCCGAAGGCTGCTATTGCGCCTGCGGCTCAGATACAAGTGAACGAGTCCCCGAGATGCGCAGCGCCGCGAGGACTCACGTCGGTATTAAACGCATGCGCAGATGCGATTTACAGACTTTGAGATCAAGCTACATTTATTTAACAGATATTTTCCGTATTCACTCTCGGATTATCACTCCTACACACTAACATACTCATTCTTAAAATTCTCATTACATTTGGTGGAAAATTCTCAGCTCGCATACATTCATACTTTATTATACATACTGTACAGTTCGCGCTCGCTGTGCCACTCATCGTTCCCCCTCCCAGACGCTCGCTTGCTATCGCCTTTTCGGTAGCGGTTGCTGCAGCCTCTTGTTCTTGGCGTGTGTGCGTGCGTGTTGACACGGGCGCCGTACCGAGCGGTGCGAGCAGCGGGCGGTACCCTACTGGAAAAAATCACGTGATAATAACGTGATAATCGCGTGATAATCGCGTGATTATCACGTGATATTTTCAACTGATTTATCACGCGATTATCACGCGATAATCACGTGATTATTGCGAGATTTAAAAAAAAATTCTGAAATGTTATTAAAAATACTAAATATGATATCTATAATTTACAAAAGAGGACAATTCTCAATAAATACGGGTGAAATTGAAAAAATTTTTTTTTCCTAATTTTTCCGACCTAGGTTTGAACCCAGGACCTCAGCGTGACAATCCATTGCGGTACCCACTGAGCCATTTGCCTTTTTTTACGGATAATGTATTAAAGCAATTCATATATGTACATATTCATTTTTATTTTTATATTGTTTCTAATTGAAATAAATGTTCTATTTGGTACGAAAATAAATAGTGACAACTAAATTTATTGTTATTCAACTAATAATTAGTTGGTTGTAATTACATCAACTAATCTTGACTTGAATATTTATAATTTTTTAATTAATGATACAACCAATTATTATTTTATAACAATAAATTTTGTGTTTATTATTTTCGTTTCAAATAAAAAATTATTTGTATTAAAACAAATGTAATGATAATAATATGAATGTCTACATATATGAATTGCCTTTTTACACTATGCGTACAAGAAAGCAAATGGCTCAGTGGGTAATGCAATGCATTGTCACGCTGAGATCCTGGGTTCAAACCTCGGTCGGAGACATTTAAAAAAATTTTTTTTTCAATTTAACCCGTATTTATTAGTAATTGAAAATATCACGCGATAATCGCGTAATTATCACATGATTATCACGTAATTTTTTTCAGTAGGGTATACCCTTCTCTCTCTCTCTCTCTCTCTCCTTCACGTCGGTGTCAGTGGTCCCTAAAAAGCCCCAATGGATTACTAATGTGTTGTAATACTGGTCGAGCGTGGGAGGAGGGAAAGAGACAACTTAATAGACGGACACCCCGTCGCAACTTCATTTCAGTTTTGCCGGGAAGACTGCAGTATATATATTTTGATCTCTATATACATATAGTACATTTGCAGTCCTGCTCAGAAGTACTGTACATATATTTGTTTGTATGATGTGTCGCAATAAAAAATAGCGAAATTCGATCTTACGGCTTGAAACGCTTGTATAGCTAAGGAGACAAACAGCTGACGCGTCGCGGAACAGCTTTCATGTGCCCGTCGTGCCCCACCTGGGTGCCCGTCGTGCTCCATTTCCAATGCTTTTTCCGATGGTAAATTCATAATTATTAAGCACTGCAAAATAAAAAATCAAGCAAGGCTTAGATGTGTAAACTATCAAATAGACTTTGTTTCGAATGGATTCATTCATTTTTTGCGTTCTGCCAGTCAAATGCAAAATGAAACCAACCTACTTTTTTGGCTTTGGGGAAAGTTGATCGAAAACATTTGATCGACGGAATTTTGATCGAAAACATTTGATCGAACGGAAATTTGATCGAATGGAATTTTGATCGAACGGAATTTAATAATCGAATTAAAAGTTGTAAATACTCTAAAAAAGTAAGCAATCTAAACATATTATATTTATTAAGATAAATTAAATAAATTTTGCAATGACTTGTAGCGATTTTTAAATTTTTTCGTACTTAAAATTTTTTCTATTTATAACATTTCTTTTAATTTATTTACTTTTGTCGAATTTTAATAATTCAATATACTCTTGAATAGCAATTCATATTATCTTATCATCCTGTTTAATATGTATTTAAATAAATATTGCATACCTTATGAGTATTATTTTTTCAATTTTTTATAATAAAGAAAAAAATAAAAGAATATTACTTTAAATATTTTTAGCACTGACACATGAACATAATTTTATGAGTTGATAACAATTATTAACACAAAATTTTAAAAATAATATAGTACTTTTACTTACTCTTGATATCGCAGCACATTCGGCAGACGATGCAAATTTATATATGCGGAATTTATACATGTATGCCTGTGTGTGTGTGTGTGTAATATTTTTAACTAATATATTAATTAAATTTAAAAACCGCTGCCAATTCTTTGGCACGTAGCTTCCTTCAACATTATGTATTGCTTCATATTAGAATTGTTTTTACTTCATCTATAATTCTATTAAGTTTTTTTTTGTTTGATGGATAAAATTATTTCAAATCAACTACATATGTATAATTAAATCTCTCTCTCTCAGTCTCTCTCTCTTTCTCTCTCTCTCTCTCTCTCTCTCTCTCTCTCTCTCTCTCTCTCTCTCTCTCTGTCTCTTTCTTTCGCATAGCTCACATCGCTAATTTTTAAACTGATCTCTAGAAGACATCACTCTCCCTTTTTTACCTAACATCTTATTCACTAACACTTTAAAATAATTTTATTTAACGTAAACTTTGTATTAATTTAAATGATATTGTTTCCTCACCACCAAGCGGTAGATATATCGGCGCGTTTTTTTTTTTGTAAGGAAATGTAACAGTTTTCATATCTCAATATTTGTCTATTAACTAAGCTGAAATATTTTACAATTTTCTTTTACTTTTTTTGTACCCGCACGTTGGAGTTAAAATTACTTAACCTACTTGCCACTGTGAGAAAGCTAGAGATATAAGCGATACCGTTTTCAATTATACAAAATATACAAGAAGTGAAACGAAACAAACCCAATAACTGCAGTATCACATTTTTAATTGACATTTCCGAAATGTCCAGAAAATAATCTAGATCTGATTCTGTAATTTTTCTAAGTGTACCTATACTTTCACCCCTTGTAGAAATAGTGTTATCAACAACGGCATTCGTTGGTAACAAACTCCGATTCCTAACTATCATGTGACAACCAAATTTAAGTGGTTTAAATCTTGTTGTTGAATTAATTCTGATTCTCTCTAATATTACTGCCTTTTTAACTACCGATTCTAGTATGTGTATGTTTGCATTCAAATTTTGATTCAGAATGATGTCACCAACAACGGCATGCGTCAATGTCATTCTGATCTCTAACTGTGTTGCTAGATAGTAATTCTAATTTCGATTTCAAAATGTCAAAATCTAAGGGGTCAGAACCCGAAAAACTGTCTAAAATTGATCTTGCTTTGCCTCTCAAGCAACCAAAAAGAATTATTAATTTGTTTACATTATCCCACTTATTAACGATCAAAATCAATTCGAATTGATTCAAATATTCTTGAAACGAATCCATCCCATCGTGATTTTTTGGTTCAAAAGTATATCCTAATCTACCAGAAGTGTCATCTAAGTTCATGTCCGTATTTGTGTTTGTATAATGCAAAAGACTTAGCTGCTTAAATCGATGTTGTAGATCCTTTTGTTTGTCAAGCAAATTCTCACAGTTGTTTATGAGAAATTCGTTTAATCGATGTTGCCTTACCATCTCCTTATTCCAAACCTCCGTCATGGAACGCTGGGTCAAATGAATCTCCAAACTTTTCCGAATAGCGCGTTCATGCTCAAGCTGTATCCTAAGCTTGTTCGCTTACCTCAAAAGATCATCCACTTCCTCCATAGCAGACATTAGTGTTGGGTTGTGGTTGCCGTGTGATTGGCTTGTGGTGTCGAAATTTCCTTATCCATTTGATAACATCCCGGACGAACCCCCTAAATGTTATACTCGGGTTCAGGTATAATAAGAAATAACATTTATTTATAAAACCAACATAAACTCAGACTTTATTTGATAACACACAATTATAACACATCTGCTCTCAGTAGCTGTCTTAACCAGACTGATCAAAATAATCACATTTAGAACATCGTTGATCTTGTTGTCAAGGGCGTTCCTATGTGCGATTCCCATGTTCGAATCCCACATACATAATTATATATTTGTAGAAATTGTAAAAAGTTGAGCATAAGCGAGGAATAAATATAAAACCATAACTCTTAAACTCGCTACACCACGTGTCATGAGTTTTAATGACAATAACAAATAAGCATGCAAAAGGAGTAGGAAATTGAGAACTCTTTGACGCATAGCATATTTTCAAAAATTTTTAAAAATTTCAAAATTTTTTTAATTACCGTAGACTACTTAAAATTGAAGTAGTCTATAGAATAACATTCAATAATCATGATGTTTTAACGAAAAGTTCAAAATTTAATTTCCGAGATATAATGATAAGGATATAGTTCGCGGAACGTATCTAAAATCACCAGTGATCGAAAAATCGCCATGAATATACGCACATGCGTAACTGAAAATCTTATTTTTAACGAATTAATAAAACAAAAACAGCAAAAAACGAGGCTAAGTATAGATTAAAATCCATTAATGGAAACTGAGATCGAAGCGATACAGTTTTCAGTTATATAGAGTATACAGGGTAAGAAAACAAAATTTTGAAGCTTAATATCTTTAAAACTAACTGGTATCATAAACAACCCAAAAAATGAGATAAAGGTGCTATATAATGCTAACTAAATCCAAAATTTGAACTTGATTATTGCCTTATTACTCCAGTTATCGCGTCACGTAGAAAAA
>CM053170.1:41648581-41668645 GCA_012977825.3 Pteromalus puparum | reverse complement strand
CGTGCGTGCATGCGTGCGTACGTATACTGTTATAATTCTGGAACTACGTGATCGATCGTAATAAGATTGGACGTGCATATATGTTTTCTGATTCTGAATTCGAGTAAACCTATCCTTTTAGTATCGAATAGTAGCGAATATTTAAATCAAAGAATGAGTTGATTGTCCCATGTAATTATCTTCCACTAGCAGAATAGGAGGAATGATTTGGTAGTGCCAATGACTTGGCAGCGGTTTTTAGAATGATTCGCTATTTAGTTTTTGAGTTATAACGATTTAAAGAAATTGCACTGTATGGTGTATAATAAAAGAACGACGAACGATAATATAAATTTTTCACGGTAAAAACATAGGCAATTTTATTCTCTTTCAGGTACATATTAAGCAATTTACTTTTATTAACTTTTCCGATAACTTTGTTGGCAAAAACTGAAATCTCAACACTAAAAAAATCACTAGAAAAAAACACGCGTATTAAATTGTAAAAAGAACTTGTGCCCACTAATCTTCATCCTAGCAAAACAAAGAGAAGAGATGGTGGGTAAAAATCCACCAAGTAAAGCTGAGAAACAGCGTATAACATACGCACACACACACCACACCACACAACACACACACCACACACACACACACACATCATCCGTACGGACATTTCTAAAAAGCACCATTTTTCAACTAAAAATTCATCATAAATCACATTCCACATTTTTTCCGACAAACTCCCAAAAATTACGTTACAAGCTTCTTAGGAAGAAGCAATATTGCGGATACAAAACTTTCTAAAAAATATTTTTGAAATCATTTACTATGGTCTCATTCAAATCTCGTAATTTAAAATACTCTTTATAATAGCAATGTAATTAAGAATATAGCTTCCTATATTAATGTTATGGCAAGACTCCCTCCCACCCCCCCCCCCATGGCCCTCCTACCAAATAACGAAAATTGTTTCATTTTTATGTGATTTTTCATTTTTATGGTCTGATATCAGCAATTTTCCTGGGTCAGCTGACAAACGATTGCTGACAAAAATCGTATAGTTTTTCCTAAATCGGTATTGTATAAGCTACAATTTACAAAAAGAAATCATCCCGATCGCTTGCTCCTAGTCCGACAAATTTTATTTTGACCTCGCAATTCCTGTTTTGGCACACTGTGCGGCGGTATCCACACTGCTCGTGCTTGGTGTGCGTGCATGAGTTGGTAGTCGTGAAACGGGCTGTTACGTAGTGCGGTGTCTGCGACGTTGACTGCCATCCTACATCTCTCTCTCTCTCTTTCTCTTACTCGGCTTGACACGGGTACTATCCGGCTGGTACTTGATTCTAAAAGGACATCAATGCAATAAGTACTTATTCATTTATTGGTACAGTCCTGGCAGAGAGCGGTAAGAGTAAGAGACAGAGACATTTCAGGTTCGACGCTCACCCCGTCGCGTTCCCCCTCCCAAAACTGAACATACCATGAATGTTTCAGTTTTCCAACAAAAACAAAAAAAAAAAAACAAATCCAATCATTCACCCTCTCTCTCTCTCTCTCTCTCTCTCTCTCTCACTCCCACTCTCTCTACTACTACTCCTGCATGACTGCATAGCTGTAAGAAAATCTGATTAGCTTAACCTAGGTGAAGGAGTTGACAAATCGTAAAGGCCAGAATGCCCGGAATAGATTACGGATACTCACTCGAATGTGGTGTAATTTCCTGGATCTGGCGATGATATGATCCCCTTTCGGTTTACTGGCTCCTGGTTTAGCTTTTTGATGGTCTAGGCTGTGATTTCGACCAAAAGCCTGTCTTGGAATGGGGTCTCTGATGTCCTGGAGTAGATCTCGCACCTCGTTGATGAGACGCAATGTCTTGACCCCTGCTTCAGATACTCCTCGTAACGACGAATCCTCCCTATCCGGCCCTATTCTCACAGCAGGTGTTTCGAGTCTACACAGTGGCAGTGAAATATGAGGGTCTCTCGTCTCAATTTATTGTACTGGGTGGTCACGGCTCCGACTGGTGGGTCTAGTGGTTCGCGGAACATCTTCTACTCTGCCTCTAGGTGATAACTAGCTGGGTTATGACGTGGTTTCCCAAGCCGCCTCGGCATTGGGAATTTTCTATAGTTTGGTGGACTGGCTGTAAATCCGTCCACGATCAAAGAGAGCTCGATAAGCAACTCTCCTTAAGTCCCTTGGACAAGCGTCTTTATTGTTGCCTGAAATGGTCGTGACTAGTAAGTAAATTTCATCAAGTATCTTACCTCGATCAAAGACTGTTCAGCAGTTGACTGCTATCCAAACGGGGGTTCTTCACTCCTCCTTGGCTTTCAGATCTCCCTCTTCTTCATGCACGGGCTTAAGATACGAGTGCTGCACTTCTAGCTTTTCTGGCTCATTTACGGTCAGGGCCTGGGCAGGAAATACGTCCTTGAGAGGCTCAACCCTCGAACCCATGACATCCTCCTTCGTCTCCTCATCTACGTCAGTACCCATGATCTTCTCTTCACTCTTCGGCTACACAATCTTCTTCTTCTCTAACTGATCATCTATACCTTTATTCAAGATTTTGTTTATCCTAGATAGCACTCCTTGCAGTACCGTGAGATCGTTCGTAGCTTTCAGTCTGTCAATTATTCTTTGTCTTGCGTCTCTGATTGTAGACGTAATAGGCTGTAAAACGTCTTCAGCGAGTGTACTTCCAAATATGGCTCTTCCTTCTAAACTACTCTTTTCAGATGTAGCAAAACCCCGATCAGTACTGTCCGATACTCCGTCAAGCGTAGCTAAATTCATCTTCGATTCAGCAAAGTTCACAACTTCCACGTCTTCCACCATAATCCGAACTTCTCTGGCTGGCAAGAGAACAACGGTACTGTTCTTGGTTGCCACTTCTTCTCGACCATCTCTCGCAAGTACTCCTCGCACATCCTCAACATCCTCTTGCTCCAACATACCTTCTATATCCACAAATGCTGTTTCCCGTAACTCCTTAATTGCGTCATCTGGCCACACATCTGAAGTACTACTCGCATCCTGTTCGCTCACTTGTCCAGACTGCGACACCGGCTGGAAATGGGTTCTGGGCTGAAATATTGAAAGCGATGAAAACCTCGGGTTCTTTCCCGACTCATTCTTCCTCTCGTCTTGAGCTGTAGACTCCACTATTCGGCCACGGCTGTGCGTTGCTGATTCTAACTGGGCTGGTTGAACGTTCGTTTCTTCTTGGCAATCTGCAACCTTGTGTGATGATAGACAATTATTAATCGGAGTCGGAATCACATCCCGATATAACTTCGCTACATTATGTTCACTACTCTTCTCTCTCTCTCTCTCTCTTCGTCACTATTAGACGGCCATGCTGTGACAGCACTAGCGATTGTCCTTTGCTTCATGACTGTAACACACATCTTCTTCTCCTCACCATACTTCAACATTCTCCTCCTACATGACACCTTCTCTTCATCCACGGGTGGGCCAACCCCTCTAAAAAGAAAGCGGAGAAGATGGCCCGGTGCAAAAAAGCCAAAAACGCTCAAAAAGCGGACGGGAAGAAGAGAAAAAAGACCATCACAAAGGTCAAGCCCGATGTAGTGCTCGTTATGCCAGCACAGGGCTCAACATATGCGGTGGTACTGCAAAAGATGACAGCGGAGGTGGACGTCGACGGCATGGGCATAACAGTGAGGGCCATACGTCAAACGAAGAAGGGAGGGGTTCTGGTTGAACTGGGCAAAACTGACGCTACGGCGTGCAACCAGTTCAAACAGGCTATCACGTGAGTGCTGGGGGAAAAGGCGAGCATCCAGGCCCTCACTATCACACAAACGATCGAGAGCAGGGATATACCCATGACGATTACCACGGGAGAAGTTGAACTGGCGATTAAAAAGAGGCTGGGAGAAGCGTCTACGGAGAGGATGGAGATGTGGCTTTCTCCGTTGGCCCTCAGAGGAACCCGCATCGCACGTGTTAGGGTGGACTGTCCAAGCTGCCCGAACAATCATCGGTCTCGGCCGCGTCCGCGTTGGGTGGGTGAACTGCGCCGCGCGTTTAAGGGAGGTTCCGGTGCGATGTTACAGGTGCCGCGACTACGGGCATAACTCGGCAAGCTGCAAGGGGCCCGATAGATCAAAGCTCTCCTGGAAGTGCGGGAAAGAGGGGCATTAGGGTAAGAACTGCACCGAATCCTCACACTGCTGTCTCTGTAAGTCGGGAGATCCGGCCCAAGAGGCAACCCACATACCGGGCACGAGCAGGAGCCAAAGGCATAGAAATGGCGGTCGTACGACAGGCCAACCTGGGGAGGTCAAGACTTGTCCAGGACCTCCTGTCTCAGTGCGCCCGCGACCAAAATGCGGACCTTCTCATCCTGTGCGAACAGCACAGGAACGAGGACGACCGCCTTTGGTTCGCTGATCATACTGGCACAGCGGCCCTCAAGATACAGAGCAGAGACAAGTTCCCGATCTCCGAAACCGGAGCCGGGGACGGCTTTGTCTGGATCAGGTGTGGTCGGAAGCTCTGGGTAAGCTGTTACCTGTCAGCGAACATACCGATGGGCGTCTTCAGGGAGAGGCTCAACTCCCTAGAGGACGCCAGCATGGGTTTCGACGGAGAACTGGTGGTGGCCGGAGACATCAACTCCAAAGCCATACACTGGGAATCCGAGGAAACAGACTCCAGGGGGAGAGCGGTGCTGGAAATGGCCACAAGGCTCGACCTCATCGTTCTCAACACGGGCGGTGTGACAACCTTCCGTCGCCCAGGTACTAGGGGATCGATCGTCGATGTAACGCTGGCAAGAACATCAATTGCCAGCAGAATACAGGACTGGAGAGTCCTGGAAGATTACACGGCGAGCGATCACCAATATGTAACCTTCGCGCTGGAGGAGGAACGTGGGTTGCGGCCGACGGGGGCAGGGCGCGCGGAAAGGGGATGGAATGTAGCACGGCTCAATAGAGACGCGTTGCGCGAAGCTCTTAAGACCGCACCGCCTCCGACCGCCTTGAAAATGCTGAATAGCAGAGAGTCGGTCGAGAACCTCATCGAGACCGCCATGGGCCGGATAAAACGGTGGTGTAATGCCAGTATGCCGCGGAGGTCCGTCAGACCTTTTCGGCGACCGGCATACTGATGGACGCCTGAGATTGGCGAGCTACGCGCAGAGTGTCTTCGCTACAGGCGCCGGGTAACTAGAACCCGACACCGTGATGCCGAGGCAAAGACACAGTACAAAACTGCGAGAAAGATACTTGGGAGGGCCATCAGAGATAGCAAAAGAAGGTGTATGGCGGAGATGAGGGAGGACATCAACAGGGATACGTGGGGGCTGGGGTACCAGATCGCTGTCAAACGATTTGGAAACACTGCCCCGGTGGCACCTATGGATCCCGTCACGATGAAAAATATCGTGGACTCTCTCTTTCCCCATCACCCGGAAAGAGAAAGGCGGCAGCTCATCGTGGACGACAGTGCTCCTCCTTTTATAAGACAGGAGCTACGGGAGGCGACGACGGATCTCGCGAACTGTAAGGCTCCGGGTCCTGACGGGTGCCTAACGAAGTCCTTAAGGAGGTGGCGAGGGAGAAACCGGACGTCCTGTTGGACATGTTCAATGCGTGTATGCGCTTGGGCATGTTCGGCAAGCGCTGGAAAATCCAACGCCTAGTCCTCCTGGACAAAGGCAAAGGATACCCTGGATAACGATAACGGTGCGGATAACCAATGTGGTTTTCGCGAGGGCAGATCGACGGTCATGGCGATAGGGGAGGTGGTACAGGGTGTTCCCGCAGCCTGGTCCCAATCCCACAAATGTTTTCATAGAGTAAACTTTTTATTTTATTAATGTTCTTGTTATGAAATTTTTAATCTGATAATTTGACCGCTCTGTCAATGAAATTATACACCATTGCAATTTTCTGAGATAATGGATGTTGTGATGTATAGTTTAGAAATCTCCCAGAGAAGGTTGGTTTGGTGTACCAATCAGTAATTAGTTTGTTGTTATCTTTTATTATTAAGACATCCAGAAAACTTATGGAATTATTAACTTCAGTTTCGTGGGTGAATTATAATCTGTTATTGTATGAATTGAATATTCCCAATGTTTCGTTAATTTTATCAGCGGGTACACAGGTTATAATATCGCCAACATAGCGTTAAAAGAATAATGGTTTGAATGATAGTTTTGATAGACATTCCGTCTCGAGGTCATTCATGACAATGTCGGCGAAGTGTCCCGAGATCGGAGAGCCCATAAGAGTGCCGAATAGTTGTTTATAGAATTTTCCGTTGAATTGAAAAAAAGTATTTTCCGTAAATAGTTCGCATGCTAATAAAATTTCAGATAGTGGTATTTCGGATTTTTGTATGATTTGTGTGCATGTTTTTTCAGTGCTTTTTTTGACTAATGTTTTGTCTATATTCATATAAAGCGATGTTGCGTCGAGACTGATCAGACGGTGGTTCGTTGGAACATCTATATAAAAATACTTTTTTTCAATTCAATATATATATATGTATAATTACCGTTTGCATAAATGGATTTAAAAAGTACTTTTAATAGAAAAGTTTTTAAGTACGAATTTTTTTAATCGCAAAATTTATAAAATTAAATGTCGATATATATGTATATATACTAGTGGGGCTTCGCCCCCTTGCTCGCTCCGCTCGCCAACCCCCCATTTCACTTTCTATTTTATTTTTATTTTAAACTTATATTCTATATAAAATTTATAGATTATAAAAAAACATTAAATATTTGTAAGAAGAATAAATGAAAATTCTTTTAAAATTAAGAAGAATAAATAGAAAATTCTTTACTGGAAGTAAAAGTACTGTTTAACATCTACTGTTAATGGCATTTTAAAAAGTTGTTTATTTAGAGCTTCAGAAATTTATCATTTCAATTTATATATAATTTGTAATTCATTTAATTCTTCTAGTCGTATCTATTGCCTCTAAATCTTTTTGCCAGACAAAATTATTGACTTCACACAATTTACTATATTGTGTAAACAAAGATTCATCGAAGAAAAATATAATTTATTTACATAGATTTAAAAAGATTCGTTTATTATTAAACTATTTTTACTTATGTTTTTTTTATTTGTTGCTTTAAAAATGAATAATATGAGGCAAAAACGTATTACAGTGTTGATACTGCAAACTATCAAGGTGTTGATAAATCTGACGATAATATTTACATAAATTTTCCGATCGAAATATTAAATAGCATTTGCAAAGGATTGCCATCTCATGATCTTAATTTGAAAATTGGAGCTATTATTTTTTTTTATCTCCTGTTAACGCCGCGGCCTTTCAGGCCTAGCTAGCGGGGGCCTTCCACCACCTCTGCGTGGAAGTAGTGCCCAATCCTAATTTATCCACCACTTTTTACCTCAATGTATCTGTACCTATTATTTTTCCACCCTGAGAGACTTCTCCGGTGAGGACCATATTTTCAGACGCACACCTTGCTGGTTAAGCCAGCACTCTCTGCCCCCGAGAGGGCATCGGGTCCGTCTCTCAGTGTAGCTTTTCCCGGAGAAGGTCCCGTGTATTAGACCAGCTCCACGTCGGTAAGGCCGGCGCTCCCTGCCTAGTGCATCGGGTTGGCTACCTTTTTAATTCCTGTCTTGCCTATGGTCCCTACCACTGTTTCGCATTCGCCCAGGCTTGACGCCTGTGAGGCAGGGAAAACCCGGATTACACTGAAGGAAAATTCCGGGGAAAAACCTGCCTCGAAACAGCCGGTGTCTTGGGTACTTTTCCCGTTGAAAATAACTCAGAAAAAAATCCGTAGTGACTTCACGGGAATCGACGTACCCGACGACGCCCTAAGAGCCGGACGTGGTTTCGCGCGGTTAAGGCGTGCCCTTAGCCAACTGAGCCACGGACGCTCTCATGCCAATTATTTATACAGAAAACAATTTCCTTAGTCTAGCGTTTGCTATGACTATTATTAAATCTCAAGGCAAAGTTTCGATAATGTAGGAATATACTTAAAAAAACCGTTATTTTCTCTAGGACAATTGTATTATATTTAGATGCAAAGATTCTAATCGTTTGTTATTCAAAATGAAAGTGAAAACAATCAGATAATAGAAAATATAGTTTAGAATGAATTTTTGATTAGAAGAATACTTGAATCGCACGAATACACACACAACACACACAACATATATCTCCTATATTATATAGTTGTTTTGGAGATACTCCCCCCCGCCGCCACAGCCCCCCCGCAAAGAATATACCGCACCACACCGACCGACACTATTTTTTCTTTTTATTTTTGTTTTTTCTTGTTTGTTGTTTTTTCTGTTTTTTTGTTTTGTTTCCCTTGCCTGCCGCTTCGAATTTGTTTTCTCTCCTGCATATCTCTTCCCCGCACCCGCTATGAGCAGCCTGTTCCTAAATGTAATAATTTGTTATTTAACATATTTTTTTATTTTAACAGTTTTTATTACACACACACACACACACACTATTCTAATTGTAGGATAGCTACTTTATTTTCGGTATAAAATCGCGTATGCAATATTATGATCACACTTGAATATCATATTATCTTTGGATCAGTCCTCACTCTCGCCACCGCTGTCTGATCGTCTGTATAAGTTATTTTTCTGACTTTCTCAAGAAATATTGTTAGGTCTATATTTTAGCTAGCACTCATTTAGCTTAAGTTAGTTGATGTATTCATATAGGTTAGTCTTATCTCTTCCTGTATTCGTACTACTTACACGCCACGACGACACTCATTATTCAATTGTCTACACACACTTATGTCTTTATTATGTCTTCGTGTGTCGTATTCATCCTATTCATTTGTTCCTTTTTATAGTTACTTTTCCAACCCTCATTAACAAGTTTCTTCGATAGACATTCCAGCTTATCATAAATGCAATTTAAGACAGTAGTGATAAACTATATTATATGACTATTAACTTAAATTATTTCTTCATTGTATCACTCACACCCACCATATTGAGTGTAAATAGATGCAGGTAGCGTTATTTTATATTTTTTGTTAATTGTGACTTAAAATTTGTACTAGTTTGTACTACACTCTCATATAGCGTTTTATTATTTGATTTGTTTGTTACACATCTTTGGTTTTTTTTTTTTTTTCTTTTTGCTGTTGATCTGCGTAACACGCGGACTTTTGCTACTCATCTCACTTTTTTGTTTTTCTCTTTCGTAGTCATTGCGTTTCTGTTTAATTATAATCACTTTGCGTATACTTCAATAGCATTGTAAAATTATAAAGATCAATTATGAATTTAATATCTATAAGTTCTATATAAATACATATAAGTGGTTATCTTTTTTTTTCCCGTATATGTCATATTCGATCTCACCACCTACACGCACTTGTTTTCTGAGGCCTTTATAATATTTATTTGGTGATTGATATTTATATTCACACATCACACGCACTCACAACTTATTTTGGAAAAATTTGTTTTTTTACCTTATATTTTGTCTCTTTTTTTTTTTTTTTTTTTTTTTTTTAATTTAATATCACACACACTATAATCTTATGATGAGTTCATTAGCGTATATATAATGATTAATAAAGTATAGGTTAAGCTTGTATAGTAATGGTTTTAATATGCGTATATAGAAGTATATAGATTAGTGAGTAACAAGAAATACGTCTGGATTTCATATATTTTTTTTATATGTTATTGTTGCTTTTTATTCTTTTAACTTAATCTTTGGTCTGTAAATAATTGTCACAAGCCTTACGTTACTATGGTAGTGATACTGATAAAATTTATTTTTAATAATTTGAAGCTCTTAGAAACTAAAACATTAATAAAATGAAAAACATATTTGTTTCCTCATTATGCTACGTAAAAACGAAAAGATCGATCATCAACATATATTAGAGGCCACAGGTCATTCAACAACGCAGCAATGGTTATTATAAGAAAAAGTAGTGGACCAGATTTATGTATAATTGTAACATATAATTGAAAGTGGGAAGAATCAAAATTAATTTCAAAACAATTTCCAAAAAAATGAAAAAAAAACTATATATTTTAAATGCCATAAGCAGTAGAAGTTCGGCGTTAATTCAGTACTTTTACTTTTTTTCTTTCGATTTTCTCTATTTCGACAAACATTAAATTCTTTTTATGATCTACAAATTTTGTATAATACAATAAGATTGTTCTTGGCCAACTAGAACTTAATCATCAGATAACGAAAATAACAGTTGAAAAATAAAAATCAAACAAAAACTAAAATGGGGGGTTGGCGAGCGAAGCGAGCAGGGGGGCGAAGCCCCACTAGTATATATATATATATAGTTGGATACACTTATTAATGTAAAATATAATTCATGCAGATTGTTAATGCGACCATATTTGACTATTTAACATACTAAAAATATGACGGTCTCAAGCCCGATAACGCAGAGAGCATTCTGAGAGCATTATGTATATAGAAAATTTTACACTTTCTTTAAACATTCTAAATTTTATACATTTTGATTAAGTTAATAATAGCAATAACTTGGTGGGGGGTGGTGGGGAGGCGAGTCTTGCCAAAATGAACATATAATATAGGAACATATATACTATATATATATACTTATATATATATTTTTTTTTTACATATTTGGTCATATACTGTATATCGACGCCTGAGTGGAATATGGGCGCATCTCGGAACCCGCTTCGAGAAGGGCGCATCTTAGAAACCGATCCGAGAAGGGCGCATCTCAGTACCCGGTCCGAGAAGGGCGTATCTCGGGATCCGCTTCGAGACGGGCGTATTTCGGGAGCAGTTTTCTTTCCTCGAATTTTGCAGTGGCAGCTCTGCAAATATTATTATAATAGGCGATTCAATGCACGCCACTATAGAAAATTCGTGCCGAAATAAGGCGGTTTTAACTCAAAATCAGTGGTGTGACATTATGAGAAGTGCTAAACAAAACGAGCCCTTTTATATTGTCAACGAGTTGTCGCTAAAGGATATTTTAAACTTCCGCTTGCTGGCCAATGATCAAAATTGGAAGGCAGTTAAAATTAGCATTTTGCGAGAAATTGTTGTCTCCAAAGATGAAACCAATGTATTGGTCAAATACGAATATGCCGAACAACCAAAGTCGATTTTAATTGTGACGAATAAATGCATCGGAAAGTTATATCCTTTGACACAAGTAAGCAAAAGTAAAATCTCACTCGACAAGGAGAAAAGAAATGATTTGCGAAAAATGTGCTACGTTGACAAAGTGATTTCTCAAGAATTTCATTCATTTTATGAATTAGTAATGAAATAAGTTCATTTTGTTGCCATCCTTGAATTTTTATAAAGATTTTTTTAATTATAATAATTAAATTAAAAAAAAATTGTATTTATTTTGTTTTCTTCTCATGTTATAAATATTATTATTTGTTTGTACATAAAATTATTCAATATAATACATATATATAAATTTTTTTTTTCTTCTTTCTATATTTGTCTTGTACAATATTTTTTAATGAAATTATCTAAAATGATACCCTTTTTTAATTAAACCTAATGTATCTACTAATGTATCGTGAGCTGGTAGCCCTACTGAAAAAAATCGCTCGATTTTCGCGCAATTATTTCAGTAGGGAGAGCCATCGCCCAAACAGGTGCAGGTGAGTTTTATATTACAAAAATATCGTTTTAAATAATATATAAAATAACTGTCGGTCTATTGAGTATTGTTTGGCATTTATTATAGTTAATCAATATATACGACGCGTGACAGCTTGGAGTCGACTCCAAATTTTTTCGGAATTTTTAACTGCGTTATTTGGCAGAAAACGCATTATAAATATTTGCAGGGCTGCCACTACAAAATTTGAGGAAAGAAAACCGCTCCCGAAATACGCCCGTCTCGAAGCGGATCCCGAGATACGCCCTTCTCGGACCGGGTACTGAGATGCGCCCTTCTCGGAGCGGTTTCCGAGATGCGCCCTTCTCGGATCGGTTTCTAAGATGCGCCGTTCTCGAAGCGGGTTCCAAGATGCGCCCTTCTCGAAGCGGGTTCAGAGATGCGCCCTTCTCGGACCGGTTTCCAAGATACGCCCTTCTCGGAGCGGTTTCGGAGATACGCCCTTCTCGGAGCGGGTTCCGAGATACGCCCATATTCCACTTAGGCGTCGAATATACAAGCACTTTTACCGCAGTAAAAACGTAAAATATTGAATTTATCGAAAAACTGCTGATTCCTGCGCCTGTATATATACATATATATGATAGGTATACTTATATATTAGTCTTATATATATTTTTTGACAAATTTGGTCATATACTGTGAAACTGATGTACTTAAAGGTTTGCTATCGGCAATTGTATAGATTCAGGTTAGTCTTAAGTTTATACCTTCACTGTAATATTTTTAGCCTTTACTAATTTGTACATATTGTTAATATTACAGTTGTTTATACTACATTATACAGGTGTTGATTTCTAACCTGAAACTCCACTCCATTGAATTTCCTTGAGCAGTGGCTTGCAAATCTATACAATGAAGATTAAAGCAACCCTACTGAAAAAAATCACGTGCTTGATCACGAGATTAATCACGTGCTCAATCACTTGCTTAATCACGTGCTTAATCACGTGATTTTATCGATCATGTTATCACGTGCATAATCACGTGCATAATCACGTACACAATCACGTGCATATTCACGTGCATAATCACGTGCATAATCACGTGATAAATAAAAATTTTTCGTAAAAAAAATTGCAATAATATTTATTTCATAAAAAATGCAACAGTGATTTTACTAATGGAATAGAAATTTAAGATAAATTATTTTGTTATTAATTAGAATTTTTATTTTTTCTTAAGATTTCGATATTTTATTTAAAATCAACTACAATAAATATCTATGTAACAATGTATTAATAAAAAAATATTAATGTCTCCAATCATAACGTAGCTCTCTTCTAGGATTCGGTGGTGCACGATTGTTTGCATTATTTGCATTGTTTGCATTGTTTATTGCTTCAGTTCTTAGATTTCTTATTTTCATGCGTAAATGATATGTAGCATTTAATAAATAATCTACGCGTTCCGTATCTGAATATGATTTTCTCAATAAGAAATCTGAATATAAACCTAAAACATATTTTAAATATTATGTTATGCCACCAATTTTAAACATCAGTAGCAAATAATACACTTACTTATTAGTAACCGAAGTAGATTATTTTCAATAAGCTTAATTGGAGACCTTCCAGGAATATGATTTTTGCAGATATTCACATTCAAGGCTCTGTTGCAGAAATCCCTTGGACCCATAGCATTAAAGCACACTCTATTAAAAACAGGGATGGTTTATATATTTGATTAGGTCCCTATTGCTTTGGAACTATATATTGTCGCCAAGGTAAATCTGCAAATTTTTTAATGAAAATGAATGTATTTGTCTTGTACAAATGTTTAAAAATGCATGCGTGCGCGCGCGCAACGCGCGCGCGTGTGTGTGTGTGTGTGTATGTGTGTCTATGTAAATTTTTAGAAAATAAAACATGCAATCAAATAAATGTAGTATGAAAATACCTCTGCGCCATCAACATTATAGCGGCGACGATAATCTCGTGTCATCACCGTCAAGTCCTTGATAATACTGTAGACAATTCTGTATGAATTCTCGCATTCTATATGTTTTTGCGTTTGCTCATACGTATTGTGAGTACTGACCTTCCTCGTCCTCTATGCCGTGATCTATCGGGCCTTCGGCGATCTAGTCCTCCGTGCTGCGGAGAATCCTCAATTCTATTCGCATCATTAGACCGCGTCGCATTGGAGTCCGAGGCTTCTGTGTTTCAGAACGGGACCAATCTTCTGACCTCCCTCTTGATCTAGAACGTCGCGGTGAATGATCCTGTTGTCGTAACCGGTCCCTAACCTTTGTCGAAATCCAGAGCGAGACGCGTCTTCTATTTCATACGAGGCCCTGTTGGTGTTGCAGAGTGGGACTATCAGTTGACGTCCCTTTGAACTACTACGCGACTTTTGCGTGTTTTGCGTACTTGGGTCAGATAATGATGGAGAACGAGTTTTTTGGACAATCTAGACGGTGACCTTTCTTTTAAAGTATTCTGGATTTTCTTAAATTGTGACGGTGATCTTTCGCGCGTTCTGAAAGTGATTTGTGTGTGAGTCTGTGATCTCGAAATTATGCAAAGTAGGAGAACTTGTGTTAAAGTTCTCTTTAAAGGATTTCGTGCTTTCTACCTGTGCTGTGATCTAGAACCGCAAACTTGAATTTGGTTTTGATGGAACGAGTTTTTGAGACGATCTAGACGTTGACCTTTCTTTAAGAGTACTTCTGGATTTTCTTAATTGTGACGGCGCATCTTTCGCGCTGTTCTTGAAAGTGATTTGTTGTGAGTCTGTGATCTCGAATTATGCAGGGCAAGTGAGAACTTGATTTAAAGTTATCTTTTAAAGGATTTCGTGTTTTTCTACTTTGTGACCGTGATCTAGAACGCGACCTTGATGTGTTGCGAACTTGACTTTAGTTTTGATGGAGAACGTGTTTTTGGGGACCGATCTAGACGTTGACTTTCTTCTAAAGTACTTCTGGATTTTCTTAAATGTGAGGCGATCTTCGCGCGTTTTGAAGTGATTTGTTGTGAGTCTGTGACTGGAATTATGAGTGGAAACTGGTTAACTCCAGTTTTTAAGATTTCGTGCTTTTCTACTTGTGCTGTGTTCGACGCGATTGACTTTGGTTTGATGAGAGCGAGTTTTTGAGACGATTCTAAGACGTTGACTGCTTTCCTCGTTTAAAGTACTGTCTGATTTTCTTAAATTGGACGGCGATCTTTCGCGCGTTCTTGAACGTGATTTGTTGTGAGTCTGTGATGCTCGACTTATGCAGGGCAGGGAACTGATTTAAAGTCTCTTTGTACGCCCAAGGATTTCGTGTTTTTCTACTTGCGACCCGTGATCTAAGACCGCGACCCTTTGATGTGTAGCGGAACTTGACTTTAGTTTTGATGGAGAACGTGTGTTTTTGGGACGAACACGGATGATTCTCTTTTGGAGTATTTCTGGATTTTCTTACTTGTGACTGGCGACCTTTCGCGCAATCGTGAACGTGATTTGTTGCGAGTCTGCGCATCTGTGAAATTATCTAGGGAGGGAGAACTTGGTTAGAAGTTCTCTTTCAAAGGATTTCGTTGTTTTTCTACTTGTGACCGGATCTAGAACGCGAGCCTATCATAGTTAAACGAGCTTGACTTTGGGTTTGATGGAGAACGTGTTTTTGGGACGATCTACACGGTGAGCTTCTCTTTTGGAGTATTTCTATTTCTTATCTGTGAGCGACCTTTCGCGCGATCGTGAACGTGATTTGTTGCGAGTCTGCGATCTCGAATTATGCAGGGCAGGAGAACTTGGGTTTAAAGTTCTCTTTTAAAGGATTTCGTGTTTTTTCTACTTGTGACGCGGGATCTAGAACGCGACTTGTGACGTGTTTGCGAACTTGACTTTAGGTTTGAATGAAGTACGTGTTTTTTTGTTAAATAGATTGCTGTAAGTTTCATCTTGAAATTTTGTGGAATGATTATCATTGCTCAATTGACTTACTAAACCCATATTTTTTAAACTTATTTTTGGTAAGAATACTATGGGTATACTTTTAATATTAAGCTTTACATCTCCCTCGAAATCAGAAACTGTGAATTGTGATCCTACACTCGCATCTGTATCTGAAAACTCTGCAATTTCTATATTGTTCTTCAATTTTTTTAAAACATTTTTGCTTCTTTCAATTTCTGCAGCTGATTTTTGTTTTGTTATTATTTTTGGGTCCTGTAACGATAACAAATATACATTTCTTATTTAAATGGACTTCCAAGTTTGTAAAATCTTAAATTATATTTGATTAACATTTATCACAAAAAAATTTATTTCATAACGTTAGTGTTACATTTTTTTACTTCAGCTTCAGCTGCATATAACAATACAAAAGTACAAATAAGTATAAAATTAAAAATATAAGTCATTATTATTACGATAGCAATTTTTTAAATATTCTCAGAGTGTATAAAAAAGTTATCTTCCCTTGTAGAAATTTGATAGTAATTCCCTACTGAAAAAAATCACGCGAAAATAGCGCGACAATGGCGCGATTCATCTAAAATAAATTTTTGAAAAAAATAAAATTGTTTAAAATGCAAAATTAGTAAGCGGGTTGGCCGGTTCAGGTGTTATTATCCGGATGGTAACGCTATCCTGGACACCCCGCTTACTAATTTTGCATTTTAAACAATTTTTTTTTTTAATTTTTTTTAGATGAATCGCGCGATTGTCGCGCTATTTTAGCGCGATTTTCGCGCGACTAATCACGCGACGAATCGCGCCAACCACCTTAAATTATCAAAAAAATTAAAAAATTGAATTTTATTTTTATAGGTTACTTAAATTGTTTAAAAAATGATTTTAACAATGTTATAAACTAAGAGATACTGTAAAAAACCAAAAACAATTTTTATATATGCCATGTACAGGTATGACATGTATGCGTAGGCCAAAATCCATAATTTTCATTTTTGCTGCTACCGCAGACTTACTTTGAATCTGGGCATCGGAGAGCAGTTTTTCTGTGGTAGATCTACGTTAGTAAAAGTGGCATCCGTTCAGAGAGAGAGACAGCATACCTTCTAAGATATAGAAGGTAAATGGAATAGAAGGTACCCTGTTTCTCTCTAGCACACCAGGTAATAGGTGCCACTTTCACTAACCTGCAGCCGCAGTCTATCTCTCCAATGTCTATGTGTCAAAACGTAAACATAACCTTCCTACTTCATCTAGATTCTTCTTAGTCATTAACAAAGAGAAAAATCATTTTCTAGGATTTTAAATAAGGCATCAAGCAGAGCGTTCTTGTGATGCACCAAGCACTGAGTTTTTGTGCAGACAAAAATTTATGCTATTTATATTATACATAGATGTAGGTGGTGCATAGGCGCATAAGATTGTACTAAAAGCCCATTTATTATGAATTTTATCTTTTTTAATTTTGGCTTCGCTAAGTAACGTGAGCTTTTGGCATGGAAGCTCATGTGCGATATCACCTGAGAACTAATCTGAGATCTCACCCGAGCTTTTTCAGTAGAGGTCTATATGTGTGTAAGTGTGTGGGCATATTCTTGCAAAATAAGTAATAATCAGATGGTTTAAATGATGGAAAAATAAAACAAATAATATCTATATAATAAGGAATAATAAAAATAGCTGAAGTTGAAGAGAAAAAATTGGACGTTACGTCATTATTTTTAACAGGGTACAGTATATAGTTCCACTACATATTAAGGTGGATCTACCAAAGGACGAATGACTAGGTATCCAAATGATATGTTACATGCTGTTCATGAACGTTATATATACCTTGTCAAAATCAAAATAATTCATTGAAAAGTCATCTACAAGCGTGACTCCCAAGTCGTATGAGCATACAAATGTAATTTGTACAAAGATAAAAATAGAATTTATTATTCTAAAGGAATATCAAATTACTTGTTGTTTAAGAACAGAAAAAATTATCTTATGTACGGGTGATTGTCAAGATCCATGGTTATATGATACATAAAATTAAAGTTATATAATACATAAGTTAAATCACGTCTCTACTGAATAATTTTTTTAATTGACCTAACATCAATGTTTGTTTGAAGTTATATGTTTTAAATAATATATACTGAATATACCACAATTAAATAAGTTTTAAAAAAATATCCACTTCAATATATACTAGATGGACCTCCTTCAGGTCGAGCAATATAAAAGTAACATTTTACGACTGTCTTTCTAACCTCTACTAAAGAACTAAATTACTTTTATATGCATAACCTTATTAAATAGAAGTTTAAAATAATTAATTAATTATTTAAATCTGATATATACATACTTTCTATGATATTAGCTATATTCATATATTTAAAAAAAGGAAAAAATCTGAAGAAAATGTGATTGTAAAAATATGTTATAAGAAAATATTACAGAAAATTTAATTAAAATATTTTTTGCAAAGATAAATCCACACTTACCAGCTAGGAATAAAATTTTGATTCTTGAATATTTAATTATATTTGAAACATCTTCAGGAGAAGATCCTGGTTTATTCCTTGCAAAATACCAAATGTTAGGTATAAAATCTTTTTCATTGAGAGGTTGAAACTGTTTAACTGTAACAGTTTTTCCAACGGTTTCTTTCACTCGGATTTTGGAAGCCTCTAAACAACATTCAACTTTCGGATTAGCGTATTTCACCCAAGCATAATTCATCTTGGAATATAATTTTTATTTTACACAACATCCATTTATAATTTTCTTTTGGAAATCTGGATAAATAAAGTAAAGTACGAGACGAAAATCATACGCAGCATAAAAATCTGAGATTATATATATATAGCTTATGTATTATTTTCTTAGAATTAGTATTAACAACTACTAATTTTTGCGTTCATATTCTACATTTTATAATACATTAATTAATAACTATGTTAATATAGTTATAAGCGTATCGTATATTCGTATGCATATATATATATACTAGGGGGGGTTCCCCCCTGCTCGCTCCGCTCGCCAACCCCCCAATTTTAAATTTAAAAACAGATTGATGAATAAAATATTAAGTTTCTTAAAACATGTATAAATTTAAAAAAATAAATTTATAGATATCTATACTAAAATTTATAGTATATACATTTAAGCTTGAATTTTCCTTTTTAAAATAGAAATTATAAGATAATTTTTATGTATTTCGAACAATTGTTTACACTAAAATAAATAAATATATACCACGAAGATTGCTTTGCGAATCTAAAATCTATGGCAACTCTTTTTAAAGCTTAACTAATAAAGAAAACTCAAATTTTCTAAAGCATTAACAATTATTTTTGCTCTCAGCTAATGGAGTACGACTTATCAAGTATTAATAAGACAAAACTACTAATGAATCTCTTCATACGTTTACTTCATATTACGAATATGAATTTGTACATGGCGATTATAATTACTTTTTGTTGCAAATTCTTTTGAACATTTATCACATGAATATTTTTTATCTTGATGTATACGTTAAACAATCCACGGTTGTGGTGAAAGTGTCCTGAGCATGAAGGAGCTTGCTGTATGCAATACTCTCAGCCATATCTCCCTTTGTTTCGAATCACTGGAAGCGCTTCACTTATTCGTTTCACGTTATTTTTCCGTCGAAAGAATATTTACGCACAATCTGGTACTCTGTGAAGGCACTCGCTAGTCGTTACCATATGGGTGGGACTGAGAACCGTCTGAAGTATGAAGCTGAACTGCTGCTAGGCATCGTTGGGATCAACTGTAGACCAACCTCCTTGATTAAAATTCGCCGTTTTTGTCCTTGAATCCGCTGGATATCAACAATTAAATCCATCTTTGATCTAAGAAATCTTACTATTATAAGAAATAAATTTATATATGAATATGAAATATACTTAGCAAATGCTGTAGCACAACTTTCTCAACTAAGTAAGCACAATAGACTGCTTGAGTATCATCGATAATGTTACAATACGGAGCAGAGGACCTGCTTGAATATACTCAAATTGTAGGCCCCTTCCACTAAGAAAAGCTTCTCAGAATCAATTCATTGCACGCTTCGCGACGTCCTCTTTCGATGTTTCTTTCGGACGGTATCAGCTGACCGCTCGTCGTCCATTACGGTTAAATGCGTTTCCATATCCCACTCGGCCGTCTTGCAGACGTATTACCCGAGTTCTCTATACGCGAGCGCAGTGCAGCAGCTTGAAGATTTTCCGAGGCTACCCTCTCTCCATACTTTGTAAATGTTTCCCATAGTCGCGCCACTGCCTGGGTTGTGTTCGCATACGATTTTCTTCTACAGCCCACTGCCTGCAGAAGCGCTAGATCCTCTGGCATTTTTCCTCTACCCTCTCTCGTCGTATGTTTAAATGCGTTTCCCATAGTCCCCCCTAGTGGATGAGCCGTCGATAATTTCTACAGGCCTCGCGCGGTGGCAGCACTTAGTACTGCTCGGGTATTTTCTGTGGAGCACGTGA
>CM053170.1:41574359-41634457 GCA_012977825.3 Pteromalus puparum | reverse complement strand
TGGAGGGGCAAAATGCGAAAAAAATAACGTGAATTTTGAAACAATTTAACGTTATTAGGTGGAGGGGGGTGGAGGGGATTTCAATTTAAAATCACGCTTACAACTATATAATATAGGAAGATACATATATAGCACACACACACAGTCACACACAAGCTCAGGCGTCGGTCCCATGGGGACGGAAAAATAATCCGGAATGCGGAATGGCGACAGCTCAATCAGAGAGTTATTCCGGAACGACTCTCCAGACCCGACGATCGTCAGCGTGTAGACGGACCCGTACAATACACAATAAAGTTTGTCTGCATTTGTGTATACTATGTACATTGTTGTATTTATCAACAGAAAATACGAAAACGATAGTTTGATTTTAAGGAATTGTTTATAAATTTTTGTTATTGGCACATTATAATATTTTACAAGTATTTAGTATTCGAGCAATCAAGATGCCACCAGACAGAAAAATATTGTATCTACGAGAAGAAAATGTGCCACTTAGTAGGTATGCAATGAGTCAAGTTCGACAAAAAATAAAAGAGGTTAGTAAAAATATTTATTGCACATCTATAAGACATACCTATGTGAGATATAATTATGTACATTATTATTTTATTATTCTATTTTACTATTTTCAGTTGTCCAAAGAGCATGCTGATATGAAAAGTTGTACCATGGATAATGAAAATTTTGAAGAAACTGTTGAGGATGAAATTTTAAATATTGCAACAATATCGAAAGAATTAGACTGTTCTAAAAGAAAAGAAGAGATATCTTATCAGTATACGTTATCAATGGGTACAGAAGACTGCAAGGTAAAGTTTTTATTATTAGTATAAAACCGCTTATCTTTGTCACTATTTCAAAAAAACTTGAATTACTCCGAAACTACGCGATGGTTCGTTCTGATTCTTGCGCGATTGCGTTCAGCTGTTCGAATTACCTTTAATTACCGTCTATTTACCATCTGTTTATTGTAAATCAACAAAGAAAACCGCTTATCTTTGTCACTATTTCAAAAAAACTTGAATTACTCCGAAACTACGCGATGGTTCGTTCTGATTCTTGCGCGATTGCGTTCAGCTGTTCGAATTACCTTTAATTACCGTCTATTTACCATCTGTTTATTGTAAATCAACAAAGAAAACCGCTTATCTTTGTCACTATTTCAAAAAAACTTGAATTGTTTTGGACATGTATACTGTAAGAAAATGAGGCTATCGAACATGCGTATCTTTTTAATAATACCAGGATTCTACTTTTTATTTATAACAGTGGGCATGGCCAATTTTACTTGAAAATTTGTACTCTTATTTGGTGTCCTTGTTTTCTTAACAGGTTCAGCCTGACATAATTCCAAAATCACTCGTGAATTGTTAAAATATTTGTTGACATCATAAAATAAAAAAATGTCTTTTTCAACAAAAATAAACTTAGTGAACCCATTCGAATATTCATTGTGGCTTGTCCAGTACTTTAGTAAAAAATTTCACTTTTCGCTTGGCATCGGTGATAATAGGGTCAAAATCTGAAATCAGTCAATTATAGTGATAACATAATAAAGGTTATTTAAACTTATCTATCACCTTTTGGCATTTCCAAAAAGAGTACACATAAATAACTTTTGATTTAAAGTTCAGAAAATATTCAAAAAATCAAAAAAATTTCAAGCATTTGTTCGAGGTTTTCAATTTTAGAAGATACAAATGTTCGAATAGCTTCTGAACTATAAATCAAAAGTTATTAAGAGCTACTCTTTTTGGAAATGCCAAAAGCTGATGGATAAGTTTAAATAATCTTTGTTATGTTATTACTTCAATTGACTGATTTGATATTTTTATCAATCACTCTGAAAAATTTGAAATTTGTATCTAATGTAGTCGATAAGCCACAGTGCATGTTCTAATGGGTTCATTAAGTTTACTTTTGTTAAACGTGACCTATTGGACTATTATCATGCTAATATAAACAACATATAATTTGTTTATTTAGACAGCATGACATAATGAAATAAAGGTTGATGACTTGGTACGGTCAAGTGAAATGAAGTGCAGTGCATGCGTATCGTATTAACTTTGTACAGATACTGGAGTAAGATTTTATTGAATATAATAAATTTAAGTATTAATAAAATCAAACTGATTTATTTAGCTGGTGATTATCCTAACCTCTTAACCTCAAATTAGTATCGGCAGACATCTTGGAAACTTAGCTGTTCTTAACCCTGTTAAAAATAGTTGATAGAGATCGATTAAATTTTCAATCGAATTTGAAGCTATATCTTAATCCCACTTTTTGTATTAGAACTCGATTAAAATCGATAAAATCGATATGAGTCGATAAAATTCAATACGGAATTATTAAAGTCAATAAAGACCAATCGTTGGTATTAACTGTCGATTTTAATTGTTGTTTTCCGTATTGAATTTTATCGACTCATATCGATTTTATCGATTTTAATCGAGTTCTAATACAAAAAGTGGGATTAAGATATAGCTTCAAATTCGATTTAAAATTTAATCGATCCTTATCGAGTATTTTTAGCAGGGAAGCCACATTTTTTATTAAATTTTAGCTTATTAACCGTTAAAACAGTTAGCTAAGTCTAAAGGTCTTTGCAAATTCGAACCGTTAATTTTCTACCAGGAATATAGGAATAGCCAATTTATAAAAATATATTTATTCTATACAGGTGTATGATAAAGGTGAATATTTATATACTGTGGATGATAGTAACGTAGAAGACATTATACAGTTTTTAAACAAAGAAAAGTCACCTCAGGATATTAAAGAATTGATGAAGGATAAAATGTTTTTTACATCTACAACATTCAATTTCACAAAAAGTCCTGCCGAACTATTGTTAATGGTCCTTAAATATTCTGTAAGTAACTCATTGCCAATGACAGGTATCTCAAATCTAATGAAATTTGTTAATATTATATGTAGTAAAACAGTTTTGTCAGAAACGCGTTACAAAATAGATCAAATATGTAATACAAGAAATAATGTTACATTTCATGCTGCATGTCCAAATTGTTCAAATTATATCGGCACATTTGAAGATTTTGATGCTTGTACGAACTGCAGCAACTGTAACGTGGAAGTAAACATGTCTAACGTATCAAATCGATGTTTTTTGCTATGATTGATCCTTCCGATGCATTACGTGATTGCCTTGAAAGCAATGAAGATTATTATGAGTATGTGATGAAACATAGGCTGCATGAGAAAGATCATATAAAAGATATATACGATGGGATGTTGTATAGAAAATTTGTAAATAGTTTAAAAAGCTGCGATCAGAATTCATATGCAACTGTTATGTTCAATACAGATGGTGCTCCAGTTTTTGAATCATCTAATTATTCTATTTGGCCCATATATATTATAGTGAATGAAATTCCACTACAAAAAAGACTAAAAAGTGCGATTACGGTAGGGTTATGGTTTGGTTTAAATAAACCTGAAATGAGTGTTTTTTTAGATATTTTCGTAAATGATATGAATCATTATTCGACTGTTGGGATACCATGCACGATTAAAAATGAGCAACGATGTATTAAAGTTTATGCTTTAATTGCCTGTGTAGATAGTGTAGCTCGGCCACCAATGAATGGAACAAGTTTATTCAATGCAAAGTTCGGGTGTGATTGGTGTGAGCATGAAGGAACGTATTACGCAGGCAGCATGCGATATCCTTATAAAATTCCACTTCCAAAAATCAGAGACCATGCTACAACAATTATGTATGCTGCAGAAGCTGTTAGAACCAATACCCGAATTTGTGGCGTTAAAATTGCTTCACCGCTACTAAATTTACATAAGTTTGACATTATTGAAGGATTCACTCCCGACTATATGCATTGTTACGTATCTGGCGTTGCTAAACAAGTTACAGAGTATCTATTAAAATATTTAACCGTATCGGATATACATATGATCAATAATTTATTTGATACAATAAAGGCACCTCATCAAATTGGACGTTTGGCAAGATCACTGAAGCATAGAGGGGATTGGAAAGCTCGAGAATATGAGAATTGGGTGTTATATTACAGTATACCACTTTTGAGTGCAGTTTTAAAAAATAAAAGAGTTATGAAACATTGGTCACCATTAGTAGATGCCTTACACATATGCTTGCGAATAGACATTAGTTATGCAGAATTAAATAGAGCAAATGCAATGCTGCATACATTTGTATCCGATATGGAAGACATATACTCTTTAAGTTCACTAACCTACAACATACATCAACTGCTTCATATACCTACAAGTGTATATAATTGGGGTCCTTTATATTCGCACTCTACTTACCCATTTGAAGCAGCCAATCACAAATTATTGCAATCCGTACATTGTGCTAAGGGTGTTATCTTACAAATTCTCAGATAAGATAAGATTCAACGATGTATACAAATGTTAGAAGAAAGTATAGATTCAGATTGTTCTACGGTGGTTCAATTTTGCGAAAATTTGTCTGCTCCATCAGCAAAAAAATCTCTAAAAATATCGAATATTACTTATTTGGGCAATGAACAAGTAGTCAACAGCATGGTAATGGAACAGTTTGATATATCGAGAAATTCCAAAGTATTTCATAAAATAGTTAAAGAAGGTACTTTATTTACGTCAGCTCAAAAAGAAAATAAAAGATCATGTAACTATTGTGCACAACTCGACAATAATAAATTCGTAAAACTGTTGTGTTTCTTAGTGAATGTAGAGACTAAAAATGAATCAACTATTTGTAAAAGTTATTAAAACAATACCAAACAAATATTCTACTATTGTACGGGAAGTAATGGAATTTTCCAATCTGATATGCGTAGAAACAAAACTAATTAAACATACTTGTATTTATATAGAATCGAACAAAATTAAGTACATTATTCCAGTCCCAAACCAATTATTTTATTAGCGTTTTAAGGGGATGTTGTCGCTAAAGCTTCGCAAATCCGCCACGGGGTATTTAGTATTTCAAACCTTTTATAAAAACAAAAAGTCCGATCGAAATTTCCTTTGGTAGAACGATTCATTAAGCTTAACACTAGGGCACTTCAGAGTCGGTTTTTCATTGCAAGCTTTATTTAAAAAGTTATATGTAATAGAGAAACAGTGTTTTTAGCGACGACATCCTCTTAACAAATAATATATAACCAATACAAATAAGTTCTATATTTTATAATAATGTTAATATATTCGTATTTATATTTTTACATGCCTATAATAACATTTTATTAATAAATATTTTGAACGAAATTTTAAAATCCTGTCCCCCGTGCAATCCTTCTGGTTTTCATAATGTCTCTATATATGTAAATTTTCTTACATACTAAATTATATTAAATTCATATATTTTTCTTCAGAATTTTCATATAACACGTGATTATGCACGTGAATATGCACGTGATTATGCACGTGAATATGCACGTGATTATGTACGTGATTATGCACGTGATTATGCACGTGATTATGCACGTGATAAAATGATCGATAAAAACACGTGATTAACCACGTGATTGAGCACGTGATTAACCTCGTGATTAACCACGTGATTTTTTTTAGTAGGGAAAGTTTTATTTTGTCTCGGAGGCTGGCACAGATTCGAAAAGTACTGTAGTTAAAGTGAAGAGAATTCAGCTGCTTGGTCGAGAGGAAAGTTTTTTTTTTCCAGTAGATAAGCAGACAAATAAACTGCTCAACATAAACTGCTTTATGAAAATTCAATTGTTAAAAATGTCGTGAAGAGTTTAAAAGTTCGCAATAAATTTCGAAATGTGGTGTTGACCTTATCTGACGAACTTAAGAAAATTTACTTGGATACAGAAGGTAATGTTGTGTTATACGACAAATATTTGGAAGAGATTACTACAGTTCAAGAATCAAATGTAAACAGAGAGTCAACTATAGCATCTGAAAGGAAAACAAGTTTTCTAGTAAAAGATATAGTGATTGAAAAGTTTAACGGTGAAAATATAAATGCGAGTGTTTGTCCGCTGCCAGCTGACCAGCTCAAGCGAAGCAGCGAGTCAGTACATTTCCTTCCTCCTATAGACTACAACACTCCACACTATTCTTCTACGGATGAAACCACGTGCCAGAGTGATCCAGAGGAAGCCAGGTCCTAGCTGCTCGAGTTGCCGTTTCGCCTCGCCGCTGAACTCTTAATTTTAACCTTTTATTTTAACAAATTAACATTTGTATTGATTTTGTTGGAATGCGTGGATCAATAAACAACAACTTGTGAGGTTTAAATAATAATATATTGAAAGGCTTGAGAGCCCAGTCGGCAGTGCGTCCGCTCAGCTCGGAGTCTTACAGGCAAGAGGGAGTGTGGAGCACAGTACAGCATGGTCTTACTCCACGAAGTATAGTATACAGTATAGTTTGCTCTTAGAGTATATACGCGAGACATGCGCACTATGCTCGCGTTTGCTAGAGTTTGACTCGTTCAACGATTACGACTGTATAAATTCATATATTACAACAGATTTGTTTCTCGCACCCGGGGATCTCCACACCAGACTGATCCGGGGAGTCTATTCCTTCGGGAAAGACTCAGCGCATAATTAACCAACTAATTTTTCCACCGACAGACGCAAAAGAGACAGCTTTCGTTGTCCGGCTGGTGGTGATTATATCACGTCCCAGTCGGTTGTCTATGGTCGCATTCCGCGAATTATGCGTAAACTAACATTATCATCATAACACCTTGTAAAGTTAACCAAATAATAAACAACAATTACGAGGAGCACACATTACATCATTCCAACCTTAATGTTTAACAATGTACAGGTCATCCATCCTACGACTGTCAGTTTTCACCACGATATATTAGTAGTAGGGGCTGCAGTGCTACTGCGCCACACGGGTCCCGCGCCACCAAATACCAACGGATGGTAACTCATATTAGTAGGTCCCTGTTTTACCGGCAGATCATTGCATATCGATCGGGCTGCCAGCAGTGGCGCCCCCCAGTCGACCCCGCTTACCCATAATGAGCGCTGTTTTACCCGATGGAATTTTTTATCATCACTGTTTTACCCATGATGGTCACCCATGATGAGCGCTGTTTTACCCGATGGAACCGGATGGGGCAGCCCGCATCCAGATGCAGGATCCCGATGGGGCCAGTACGTAGAGTGGGGAGCATGGGAAAAGCACTGAAAAGCGTGAGTGTGGGGGAGACCGCTTGCTAAATAAGTGCATGCGGAGGAAGAGGGAGAGATATATGAATGAGATATATATGAAAGTAGATGATATAGATAGGTAGCAAATGAAAAGATTTGTTTACAGTTTTATGTTTTTCAATTTATTCATATATGTATATATGTGTGTGTGAGTGCGTGCGTGCGTGCGTGCGTGTGTGTGTGTGTGTGTGTGTGTGTGTGTGTGTGTAAAGATACAAAAAATCCTTATGATAAATTACAGTATAAAAAGTCGCAAAAATCATTATGATAAATATAATAACACTACAAAAATGTTTTATTTCAAATGATCATCTTTTTTAAATAATTATTTCTACAATTTAAATAAATTCTATCAAGTTATTACCAAGATGTTTTGAATCAACATCACGGTTCTTCATCTCTTCCTCCAGCTTCTTAAGTATAGTAGTATCTTCTATAAGCAATTTGCTGACTCGTGTTGGTAAAAATATATCAAAGCTGTTGTCCAGCTCCGTAACCATTTTTACGCCAAATTTAGTTTGTACCTTATTGATCATCGTCACTCTGTACTGCTTGATTTCTAAATCAGCCAACTTCTTCGTAGGCAGGAATGGTGAAGTTTTTGCCACAGCGTTTAGCGACTCCATCCTGTAAAAGTAATGAAACAATATATAGATATATATAAGCTTATTATATTTTTTTATGTATTAGTTATAACAATATATTATACTCACGTAATAAATTATCCTTCCAAAGTTGACGTTGTTGTATCAGAATCAGATGAGTAATAATATTTCTCAAAGAAATCAAGTGGGCAGATAAAATCTTGTCGTACTGCACGGTACCACTTGTTTATTGCGTAAACGTTTCGAACTGCACAATTCTCCTTCCAGTCAGGAAAGTGATGTGCACACACCACAGGAGTTCGAAATCCTGGTGTCTTTAAGGATGGATAGCCAAGATTTTCTAGGTTACGGACGTCCGGGAAATATGGTTGCAGCCACTCGATTTTCTGCACACCTTTTACCCAAACAATCACGTTTCGGTGATAAGTCGAGAAGGCTGGAGCAAACTTCAGCTACCTTGTCATATGGAAGGTCACTATCGTTTCACTTTAACCCGTGGAAAGAATATTTAAGCCACAGATTGGTACTCTTGAGGTCACTCGGCTAGTCGTACCATGAGTGCGGTGGCTGAAACGTTGATAGTTGAGCTACTGCTGCTGGCTCGTTGGGATCAATGTAGACCAACTCCTTGATTATAAATTCGCCGTTTTGTCCCTTGAATCCCTGGATATCAACAATTAAATCCATTTTATCTAAGAAAATATTACTTATTATTAAGAATAAATTTATATATGAAATAATGAAATATACTTACAAATGCTGTAGCAAACTTTCTCAACTTAAGTAGAGCACAATATACTGCTTGAGTACACTCGATAATGTATACAAATACGGAGCAGAGGACTGCTTGAATATACTCGAAATTTGTACCCCTTCCAGTCACTACTCCATAGTCAGCAGTGCGAGAAAGATAACTGCGCATAACACTAGCCAGTATTCGTTCGAGGCTGGGAAAAACTGAAGAACTGTGGACTTAGGGTAGAATTCTTAGACGCCACAGCTTCTGCTATAGATATTTTTTCTCAATTTTTACTTATTTAATGTTAAAATAATGTTATTTATACCAGTAAAGTTTAGCTTTCTATTTTAAGATGCTTCTTCCAATTTAAGACTAATAATTTTTAATAATAATATCGTTGCAGGAAGAACAACTTTAGACAACTAAAATCTATCTGTCTGCAATTTGGTTAAATAGCATAATAGCTGAAAGAGGTGCGGGTAATTTATCATAATGTATGAAAATATTTGGTCCTGCAAAGAATATCTGGCTACACCGAACGCTGTAGGAAATCGGTGCAGCGAAATCGTTAGAGTGGGACTAATGCGGAAACGCATTTAAAAGTACGAGAGAGAGCGAGAGTAAGGAACAACCCGAGAATCTATCTGCCTGCACGGTAAGCTGTAGAGACTCGATGCGATGAAAATATACTAAAGTGCGGGACTATAGCGAAACGCATTTAAAATACGAGAGAAAGGGTAGTCGAAACATCTCAAGCTGCTGCACTGCGCACGCTATGACGCATTTAAAGTACGGACGAAGAGAAGGGTTAGCTGCACGTGCTCCAAGAAAACCCGAGAATGCTGCTGCACCGCGGCCGCTGTAGAAAATCGAGCAATCCACTAGAGTGGGGACTATGGAAGCATTTAAAAATACGATGAGAGAGGTAGAGGAAAAAAATCGAGGATTTAGCTGCTGCAGCATTTGGGCTGTAAAATCGCTGCAACACACCAGAGGGGGACTATGGGAACGATTTACAAGGTATGAGAGAGGGGTAGTGGAAACTCGTCAAGCTGTGCACTGCGGCGCGCTCTAGAGAATCGGGTATACTACGTCTGCAGACGCCCGATGTGGACTCATGGGAAACGCATTTACCGTATGAGGAGAGGGTAGCTGATACCGTCCGTAAGAAACATGAAAAGAGACGTCGCAAGCGTGATGAATTGATCTTGAGAAGCTTTTAGCGCGCCGCATCCCGAAAATCCCCTCCATCAGACCCCGAGCTCACCCTCCCCCATCCGGCGGTACCTCGCCGCAGCCGAAAATCCTGCCACCAGACGTCTGGCGCCAGACACCCTCCCCCACAGGAGTCTGGCGATAACGTGCCCCTACTACTAGTGACACTACAGCCATCTCTCTCTCTCTCTCTCTCTCTCTCTCTCTCACATACACACACACATATACACACACACACACACACACACACATACACACACACACATCGACACTGCTCTAGTACAGTAGAATCTTAGGCTGCCTATCATTTGCTAGTAGGTTCCTGTTTTACCAACTTGTTTTTTACATTTACATTAGAGCTCTCTATATTAAATTTTTTATTATTATTATTTTTTTAAATATATATCTAACATTTATTGTTATATATATTAAAGTATTATAATTTATACTTGTTACAAGTAGATATCATCTTCTAAAAATGGCATGTATTATGGATGAATGCTTACAGCAAGTTAAGCTCTTAGAAGAGGTTGAAAAATTATTATTTTCTACTACTGCTGCAGTCGATTTATCCACCATAACACGGTGGAAAAACCACTTTCTTCTATCAATAAAGACTTTTCGAAAGATTTTAAGGAATAACAAACTTTCAGTTGCACAGAAACAAAGTATTTTATGTTCTTTAGCAAAAGTAGAATGTATGAAGGCAAGACTAGAAGTTATGGTTAAAAGAAAAAGTGGTGGTGGAGTACAAGTAATAAAGAAGACTATCACTGATCGTGTGCGTTGGATTGACATGGACAACGCTTTTGAAAACCGCATGAGGACTGCTGTTATAGCAAATTTAACGCATATTGATGTACTTAAATTTCTACAAGATGCATCAATATTATTTTCACGAGGAATAAAAAATACGATTGCTAAACACAAAGCCTTAAAAGTGAACACTGTTTTGTCATGTAAATTTAAAAAAATATCTGTAAAGCATAATGAAGGTGCTGAAGAAGAAGAGTGCATTGAGATAAAATATTTTAACACAAAAAATCATGAAATCTTATCTGCATCATCGTTAAACGAATGGTTCAAATCTAATGTTATTGAAACTCTACTCACAGATATTGAGGAATTTCAGGAACGTGACTCTGGCTGGACTCTGCATTCGATTGAAAATTTACAGATAAATATAAACAAATTCAATCCAATGCGTACTGGCAGCTCTTACATACCCTTACCAGCATTTATAGAGAAAAGAAAAGCATGCATCAATGTTCAAAATTATGATAACAAATGCTTCGTATGGGCAATTTTATCAGCATTATATCCTGTTGACCGTAAAAATCATCCTAATAGAGTGAGTAATTACATTAAATATGAAAACACCTTGAATATGAAAGGTATTGAATTTCCTGTGTCATTGAAAAAAATACCAAATTTCGAGAAGCAAAATACTACAATCTCAATAAATGTGTTTGGCTTAGACAATAAAAATATTGTACCTCTCTATTTAACATCATGTAAAAAGAGTAATCATATAAATCTTCTTTTACTCACGAATGATAATTTAGATGATGATGATGATGAGTTTGCAACAAAATCACATTATGTATACATAAAACAGCTATCGCGTTTCATTAGTAATGATTTAAGAAAAAATGGAAGAAAACTATTTGTATGTGATAGATGTTTAAATTATTTTTTCAAAGAAGATAATTTAGCGAGACATGAAGAATATTGTAAAAAGTTAAATAATTGTAGAATTAGACTTCCCAGTGAAAATAATAATATTATAATGTTTAAAAATCATTGCTATAACGAAAAGTTACCGTTTATAATATATGCAGACTGTGAATGTTTATTAAAACCAATAAGACAAGATGTGGAAACTAACACTCGACCAGTACAAAGTCATGAAATTTATAGTATAGGATACTATCTTAAATGTAGTTACGATGACTCCTTATCGAAATATGATTTTTATAGAGGTCATGAAGCTTCAAGATGGTTTGCTGAACAGTTAAAAAATATAGAAGAAAAAATAAGTGCTTTATATGCGAATCCTTTACCTATGCCAGTTCTATCTCAAGCTGAAATAACAGATTATTATAATTCAAAAACGTGTCATATTTGTAAAAAAAGTTTAAATAATGATGTCAAGGTACGCGATCACTGTCATCTTACTGGAAAATATCGAGGACCTGCACATACTACATGTAATCTAAACTATCAAGATTCAAAAATAGTACCAGTGGTGTTTCATAATTTAAGTGGCTATGACGCTCACTTTATTATATCTGATATATCAAATCATTTTCCAGGACAGATTGATCTACTACCTCTAACAAAGGAAAAATATATTTCATTCACAAAACATGTTGAGAATAGTAAAATTAAATTTAGATTTTTAGATTCTTTTCGGTTCATGCCTTCTTCTCTAGAAAAATTGGCATCATATCTACAGGACTATAAAATTGTTAATAAAGAGTTTAATCATCATAGCAGAGAACAAGTAGATCTATTAACGAGAAAAGGTGTTTTACCTTATGAGTATATAAGCTCATGGGACAAGCTAGAAGAATGTGAATTACCCGAAAAAGATGATTTTTTTAGTATGCTTAATGATTCACATATATCTGATAAAGATTATGAGCATGCACAAAATGTGTGGAAAACATTTAATGTTAAAAAACTTGGTGAATATTCTGACCTCTACATGAAAACTGACGTCTTGCTACTAGCAGATGTATTTGAAAATTTTCGAGACCAGAGTTTGCAAGTCTATGGTCTCGACCCTGCTCACTATTATACTACTCCAGGCTTTTCCTGGGATGCAATGCTCAAACATACAGGTGTACAATTAAAACTTTTAACAGATATTGATATGGTACTTTTTATAGAGCGTGGAATCCGAGGTGGTTTAAGTCAATGTTCAAATCGGTATGCAGCAGCCAATCATAAGTATATGCTTGAAAAATATGATAAAGATAAAGAAAATGAATATTTAATTTATTTAGATGCAAATAATTTGTATGGATTCGGACTTTCACAATGTCTTCCATATGATGAATTTGAGTGGCTTGAAAATTTTGAAAATTTCGATTTATTTTCCATCGCATCAGATGCTTCTCATGGTTATATTTTAGAGGTTGATTTAGATTATCCTAGCGAAATACATGATGAGCATAATGACTTACCGTTTTGTCCAGAACATGCAAAACCTCCGGGTTCTAAGCAAGAAAAACTTTTAGCTACACTTTATCCTAAAAGAAATTATGTTATCCACTATGTGGCTCTAAAACAGGCTCTCTCAAATGGTCTTCGACTCATTAGAATACATAAAATTCTAAGATTCAAGCAGTCTCCATGGCTCAAATCATACATTGATTTGAACACTCGTATGAGAGCAGTAGCAAAAAATGAATTTGAAAAGAATTTTTTCAAGTTGATGAATAATGCAGTATTTGGCAAGACTATGGAAAATGTAAGAAAAAGAGTTTCAGTCAAGCTTATGAGTAAATATGATGGAAGATATGGCGTAGAAGCTCAAATTTCAAAGCCAAACTTTCACAGTAGTTCAATATTTAATGAAAATTTAGTTGCCATACAGTTAAATCAGACTGACATACTTATAGATAAACCAATCTATGTTGGGCTTACAGTTCTAGATCTCTCCAAGACACTGATGTATGATTTTCATTATAATTATATGCGACCGGTGTATAAAAATGATTGTAAATTATTGTATACAGATACTGATAGTTTTATCTATGCTATTAAATGTGATGATTTTTATGAAGATATGAAAAGAAATATTCACATGTTTGATACATCAGATTATCCTGTAGATAATATATTTAACATGCCACGTGTTAATAAGAAAATTGTTGGACTCATGAAGGATGAGTGCAATGGTCAGATTCTCACTGAATTTGTTGGATTGAGAAGCAAAATGTACAGTACACGTGTTAATAATCAAGATAGCATGAAAAAAATTAAGGGTATTAAGGCTTCAGTTGTAAAGAAAACCGTAGAATTTAATGACTATTTGGACTGTTTGAAAAATTCATGCATTCAGAGCCGGAAGCAGTATGCTATAAGATCAAAGCTTCATAACGTTGAAACGATTAGACAGAGAAAGATTGCTCTCAGTCCTCATGACGATAAAAGATTCCTTCAAGAGAACAGTACAGATACACTTGCCTGGGGACATTACAACATACTGCAAAATGGGTAAGTTCGTATTAACTATACATGTATTTTACACACAAAATTCAATTTAGAAACGTTTGATTCCAGCAACAAAAAGAAGTGTGTACGATTCAAGGAAGAGCCAACCATTCACTTAATGTATACATGGAGATTCGCTCATCATGAAGCCCGATGTGGGAAGTGGGAGGAGGCAGCACGTGACCGAGAACGTTTCAGGCGAAGAATTGCGCAAACAAATGTAGTTATAATGCCAGTACTTTTGAAAAAAATGAAGGAAATGTAAAATAAATGAACAATAAAAAAGTTTTTTTAATCATAATTTATTTGCGTTTGTTTACATATCATTCTTATTAATCCAACTGTTGTGAGTATTGTCAAAACCTAACCATTTTACATAAACTCTATTACCACTTTTTTTCAAAACTTTCTCAATCAAATAGACATCTGGATATTTCGTCTTGAGAAGTTCTTCCTCGTAGAATCCTCCGGCTATTGGCTTGTCTTGATAATCCTTGAGATGATAAGTGTAGGGCTTTGTAGGTGAAACTCGCGTTATTGTAAAGACTTCAGTTGACCAATTGGGTGTATAGCCTTTATCGAAAACCTCCTTGTTTCTGCTTACGCGTACTTTATCTCCAACTTTAAATTTAGCTCCTTTAAACAGATTAATGTTTGGCTTTCTAATTCGATCAAGTATATGATTAACTTTGTCTCGATTCACTTCTGCAGGTTTCATTCCTATTGTTCGATGTCGACTATTATTATACTGTAAAGTTAAATTTTGTAAAATGTCTAACCATTTGTAGGTACCACGTAGGCTAAATAACTTCCACATCTTGCCTTTCAGAGTGCGATTGAAACGTTCACAAATTGATGCTTTAAGATTACTATAAGTAGAGTAAAGATGAATTTTATAACTTTTCATTAGTTTATCAAAATCTTTATTGTAAAATTCTTTTCCACGATCTGTTTGCAAATTCTTAGGTACTCTTTTTTGCACTAGTATTGATTTCATAGCTTGAGCTACACATTTTCCAGTTTTTTGTTTTACCGGAACAGTCCAAGCATACTTTGAAAATACGTCAATGACAGTGAGCAGGTACTTGAAACCTTTGTTTTGCTTAGCATACGGTATCATTTCAACAAGATCTGCTTGCCAAGTTTCATCAATATCTTTAACGAGAAAAGAACGACGTGGATAATTACGCCTGGCAGGTTTATGAAGTTCCTCCACTAGTCCTGCTTTCATGCTGATTTATAAGTTTATTTACTGTAGAATTCAAAATTCGTAATTTATCTTGCAAATCTGATAGCGTATTATTAATAATAGCCAATTCAGACTCAATTTTCGTAACTTTATTATTTAACACACTCCTAACAGGTTGGAAATCTTCAATAATTTTGTCAGCACTTTGTTTGATCAACTTTTTCACAGTCTCTAGATTTACAGCATCATATTGCTCTATAGCATTAGCTACATTGCACAGTTTTCGATTCTCTAAATCAAAATCTCCATCACTAGTCAGCTTGAATCCTAGTCCTGGCGGTCCACGAGCTGCGTCTGCGTGGACCAATCGACGTCCAAACACATCGATACTCATTTTCATACTGAATTATTATTATTACACAATAATTCCAGCTTCACGAAGCTCCTCAATGATTGATTGTATTTCATTAATATGATTATTATTGCCAGCGGATGTTTCAGCTAAAAGTAATCTTAAACGATCAACAAGCTCGTTTGGATCAATCCAATAAATGTAATCAGTATGAGTGTTTGCACGAGCAATCTTATATCACATAAGACCTCGTCCACTTTTACCAATCTTGAGAATTTTACTTACAAAATCAGTATACTTTTTACTCGTATTTTCACGAATACCTTCCTCTGCATTATAGTATTTTCTGTATGCATTTGTATCTTTTAAAATTTTAGCATAATTTTTTTTGTCATTATCAGTGATTAAAGCATTATCGGGATGTTTCTTAAATAATAACTCAACTAGACCTGAAGTTTTTTCATATTCTTTATCACCTACCACTATTTTATTTCCAAAACTTATAGAGCTATTTCCAATCATGAGTGAACCATTCCGCATTTTTCGCACCCCATATACTGTATCCAAGGTCTGTACTTGTCCATTAAGCAACAATTGAACGTTTTTATCAGCACTATCATCAGTTTTTTCATCATCCAAATCATCAGCTTTAGTGATGGTTTCTTCATGATCTGAAATATCTGAATAGTCTACAGCTGATTCAAAAGCTGATTCACCGATATTATCGTTGTCATTATTACTATCATCATCATCATTATCATCACCATTATTGTCATCGTCTTCGTCTTTTTTTCTAATCCACTCTAATTTTCTCTTCTTTCTTTTTTCTTTTTTAACTGCTGCTGCTGCTGCTGCTGGAGATAAATTTCTTTCACTTACATTGATGAGCTTTTCTAGTGGTTTCACGATCGGCTTGAACGAATCGTTCAAATTCTTCTCTACTTTTAAATTGTGTAATTTTAATAAATCATACTTTCTTTTCACAGCGTTTCGAGCTTTCTCAACTTCACGTAAGATTGCAGTTTGTTGATTAAAATCAGACATCTTGATAGTTTAGAGTCTCACTACTGAATGCTAAATTTTCCCCGTATTCTGTATATTTATTACAAACTGATCAAAACCTTTTCTATAGCGACCATCATTAATATGACGATCTTTGTCTATAACAAGAAAACTATGATTGCCATCATTCCAGCACATTGAACAAATATCTTTGAAACGTTGATATGTCATGCCCGTATTAACGTGATCGTTGTAAACATGTTTCAAATTCATATCATCTTGACGAAAAATTACCAACAAATTGACATTATCACGCACTAAATGTTTCGGTACTTGTGCATACGACTGACACAAATAAAAACAATCTACACTTTTGTGTCTACCCATGCAGTAAAAAGCTTTGACATTATCCTGCTTTTCACAAGCAATATCATCAAAGACAAAAATTGAATTTGGTTGAGCTTCATCAGGTGATATGACAAGATCATGTTCACCGAAGGGTAAATACTTGATTCCCTCTAAAGGCTCGACAAGTTGCTCCAAAAATTTATATTTTGGTTGATTTAGAGATTTCGAGTATACGTAAATATTTTTAAATGTCAGACCATTAGGATGAATGATTAGAGATAAGAGAGCGTTCGTTTTGCCGCAATTGGATGGACCGCAAAATACTGCTCTTATACTGCTGGGTAATAATTTTCCATGACGATTTTGCTGTTTCTTCTGCTGCTGCGTCAAAAGATCAAAATTAATCACTGGCAATTTTGCTGACTGCTTCTTAAGATCCATCATGCTTCTATTTCATATGACGACTGACTCGAGCTACTATAAATGTGAGCATTTATACTTTTTCTCAGTTAGTCTAGTATGAGCTCGCTAAGAGCTAGCATCATGCAGAAAAAAAGAGGTTCGGGCTTAGTGAATACATTGATCAACAAGTTACCCATTGAACTTCATGTGCCTGGTTATCAGTACTGTGGTCCAGGTACTAAACTTGCTAAACGCCTAGCTCGTGGAGATCCAGGAATCAATCCTCTGGACGCTGCTTGCAAGGAACACGACATTGCCTACTCGAAGAATCCTGACAACATTCAAGAGAGAAACGCGGCTGATAAGGTTTTAGCAGAAAAGGCGTGGAAAAGAGTAAAATCTAGAGACGCCGGTTTGAAAGAGAGGGCGACAGCTTTTGCCATAGCAAATACTATGAAGCTAAAATCGAAGCTCGGTATGGGTGTTGGAGGAGGAAGAGGTAGATCTGTCAAACCTAAGAAAAAGATTACGCTAAAAAGATTGATCAAGTCAACAGAAAAATCTATCATTCCCGGCAATGACTCTCGCTCTATGATTAAGTCAGCGCTAAAGACTGCTCGTGAGCATGTGAAAAAAATCGGTGGAAAAAGTAAAGTTAGTGTTCCACGCATATTGCCTGTTCCCAGCAAAGTAGGTGGCTTTCTTCCAGCACTTATTCCACTTTTTGCTGGTCTTAGTGCAGTCGGCTCACTTGCAGGAGGAGCTGCAGGAATCGCCAAAGCAATAAATAAGGCAAACACTGCTAAGAAGCAAATGGAAGAGCAAAAAAGACACAATGAAAAAATGGAAATGCTGACACTCGGTAAGGGACTGTTTCTGAAACCTCATCACAAAGGCTTCGGTATCTTTCTCAAACAAAACACAAAAAAGAAGCAATGTGGAAAAAAAAAAACTTCGATGAAATAAGATTGCCAAAACGTGCACTCACCGACTATGATCTACTCAAGTATGCAAAATTAATGAAAATAACAAATTTTCGTGGAGTTTTTATGCGAAATGCCCTACCTACAAATGGTTGTCGAGCTAAAGAATCAGCAATCATAAATCTGGATGATGCGAGTGGATCTGGCACGCATTGGGTAGCTTATCGAAAAAATGGTAACGAAGTTATTTACTTTGATAGTTTCGGTGATTTACAACCACCTCGAGATCTTATGAACTACTGGAAAGTATCTCAAGTCAAGTACAATTATCAGAGGTATCAAGAATTCTCAACTTTCATCTGTGGCCATCTCTGCCTCAAATTTCTCTGCAATCAGCTCAATCGAAAGGAACAGTTCTGTCTATATAAAAAGAAATCTACACGAGTCATTTGAATTAGTCTACTCAAGATGGTTGTTGAGTCGATGACTCTTAGCCTTTCTGGCACCTCGTCAAACCTCGAGACGCACTATTTTCCACCCATAGAGCTGGATCCAGATAAACAGTATAGTGTTGGACTTGTTGAGCTGCTAACTTTCAATTCCATACCAAACGTTGATGTAAAATGCAATAAGTTTTACGTTGGACAAGAAATAATTGAACTTCCTACAGGCAGTTATGAGATTGAGGATATTGAACGAACTCTGCAAGGCATCCTCGATACGCGAGGCATAAAAGTTAGTATCAAGCCAAATAATAATACATTGCGTAGTATTATTGAATGCAGTCATGAAATCGATTTTCGTCCAAGTGACTCGATTGCTCGTCTACTTGGATTTACTCCAAGAGTCTTGAAACCCTATATAAGTCATGACTCTGATTTACCAGTAGCTATTCTCAAAGTGAACGCTCTACGAGTCGAGTGTAACATTACGACAGGAGCATATATAAATCAACAAAAAGTTCATACAATACATGAATTTTTCCCAGCAGTCCCACCTGGCTACAAGATCATCGAAGTTCCTAGACAGATAATATACTTACCGATATCTGTGAAAGTGATCGATCATTTACAACTACGTCTAGTAGATCAAGATGGTGAATTGATTAATCTTCGAGGTGAAATTATTACAATTCGTTTACATCTGAAAAGCACCTGAAATGGGCATTGTATTTAATGCTGACAGAAGCTATATTAACAGCTCAGTATGTCGTCCGACAGTCAGTCCACAACGAGTGATCAAACGATTAACACGTCAGAACAGTCAATTTCTACAAAGTCTCGGTCTCACGGTAAAGCGTGGTGGAGGAAAAATAGGACAACAAGTGAAAAAAATACTGAAAAAATAAGTTGTACATTCATCTGCTGTTGCTGTCAAGATGGAGGCAGTTCTTAACGTACAATCTCCAGTCGTCTTTGACGAATCTGTCTCACATTATGAGATTCATGCACATCAACCCTACACCTCACATACATTCAACAATAGTGATGAAATTCGAATAGCTATTCAGCATCAAGATTTGTGTGTTTTACCATCTAAAAGTTCTCTACACATTTGTGGCAAGATTACTAAACAAGATGGACAAGCAGTACAACATACTCTTTTTGTGAACAATGCTATCAGTCATCTCTTTGAAGAAATTCGATATGAGATCAATGCCATAGAAATTGATCGATGCAAAAATGTTGCTGCAACAACCTTGATGAAAGGCTACACTTCTTTCTCGCCCAGTCAACTAAAGTATCTTGAAAATTCTGGTTGGACGCCTATTACCGACGTGGGAAATATAGCTGATAATAATGGAAACTTTGATGTGACAGTTCCTCTATCAATGATATTTGGTTTCGCTGAGGATTATCGAAAAATCGTTGTAAACGTTAAGCATGAACTCATTCTCACAAGATCGAGAAATGATTTAAACGCTGTTTTACAAGAGGCTACAATGGTAGATGGAAGACCTACATACGAAGACTTTAAAATCGAAATCACTCGTATAGAGTGGCTTATGCCCTACCTCGTACTGTCAGACCGACGAAAAATACAACTATTTAATTATATTCAAAAAGATATACCGATTGCTATGAGTTTTCGTTCATGGGAATTGTATGAGTATCCAGTACTTCCAACAACCACACAACATGTATGGACAGTAAAAACATCGAATCAATTGGAAAAGCCACGTTTTATCATTCTAGGCTTTCAAACAGCGAGGAAAGGAGTACGAAGACAAAATGCTAGTTATTTTGATCACTGCGATATTAGTAATGTAAAACTTTTCCTCAACTCTCAGAGTTACCCATACGGTAATCTCAATCTTGATATTACAAACAATCAGTTTGCCATACTCTATGATATGTATGCAAATTTCCAAAATGTATATTATTCTGATAGAATTGTAATAGATCCTCTTTTGAGTAAAGAAGAATTTATCCAACATGCACCACTCATAGTCATAGATTGTTCAAAACAAAACGAGTCTCTTAAACAAGCAGCTGTCGATGTACGTCTTGAATTTGATTGTAAGAATAATATGCCCGCAAATACAACTGCGTATTGTCTAATTTTACATGATCGCATTGTTAAGTATAATCCTATAAGCGGTGATGTTAAGAAACTTGTATAAAAACTATATAAAGCTTGCATGAAGCATCAATTAGTCAGTACTGTTATAAACCATCAGTCAGGATAGATCTAAAAAATGAATCGATATAGCGCTTCGTACACTCCTCTCAAGGAGGATAAAGGCGCTAGAAGAGCGCAAGATGATAAACAATGTAATACGTATCGAGGAGAACCTTGTTCTACTCCTAAAAATGTACAGTGGAAAAAAACTTTTGAGAAATATTCCACTAACACAAAGTCTATGCCAGAACATCAAGGTTACAAGAGATACTGAGATGTAAAAACAGCTACCTCTATCATTATTGTACTCAAATTTGTTTTAATAAACTAAAAAATAAAACTTATATTACTCATGTTTTTATTTAACAAACCTAACCTTTATTCCTTCTAAATCATTGTAGGTAAAATAATTAACTAAACGTTTACTATGCTGTCAGCGTACACATTTCATCCCTCTCTCCCTCCCTCTCTCTCCTTATTTAGCAAGCGGTCTCCCCCACACTCACGCTTTTCAGTGCTTTTCCCATGCTCCCCACTCTACGTACTGGCCCCATCGGGATCCTGCATCTGGATGCGGGCTGCCCCATCCGGTTCCATCGGGTAAAACAGCGCTCATCATGGGTGACCATCATGGGTAAAACAGTGATGATAAAAAATTCCATCGGGTAAAACAGCGCTCATTATGGGTAAGCGGGGTCGACTGGGGGGCGCCACTGCTGGCAGCCCGATCGATATGCAATGATCTGCCGGTAAAACAGGGACCTACAATATGAGTTACCATCCGTTGGTATTTGGTGGCGCGGGACCCGTGTGGCGCAGTAGCAGTGCAGCCCCTACTACTTATATTATAACGAGTTGCCTTGTGTGTACTCGTTACGTCCCTCTCTCCCCTATATTATATGATCATACTATAATAAACATTATATCTGTAAATATTCTTGTGTATAACATGCCTTTCAGCAGCAGGTAAGTGAGAGGAGCAGACAGCCGTAACACACACAGAGAGAGCCGCGCGTTGTGTGTATGTGCGTGTGGCGCCGTCTGTGAGAGCGAGAGAGAGAGAGAGGGAGAAAGATTTCACTGATCAAGCGGTCGCGTCTCGCGCCGCGATACTTAGGAGTTTACCGCCGTACAGTACAGTCGTGCCGATACTGCCTTCTTGTTTCCGCGCTTACGCTGACTTCTAGATAGATCCGTGCGTGCGTGCGTTCGTCTACGAGAGGACTGTTGCAGCGTCCTTGACCAGGAGTTTCGTGTGGCGCTGGAATCATCCTTGCTGTTCAGCATCGCGTGTCTATTGGTTTGCCGCTCAACTTCTAACTGCACCCCGGCCACACACGAGGCTTTGAGGCGTCCGTCCTGCTGTCCAGCGTCGGGCCCTGGTCATCCGTCCTGCGCCGCTCCGATTCAAGCCACGAGGCATTTGTCGAGCTCCACGAAGCACATCTGTAAGTGCCTGCCCGATCGCAATACTCTCTCTCTCTCTCTCTCGGCATTATTCGCTCTGCTCCGTCTCTCTTACTCCGCGCTGCATTTGTACTGATTTTTGAGTATTTACATAAAGAGAAACTTTGCTATTACTCGGCTTGTGTCACTTTGTTCCTGACTCTGTCGATTCCCATGCGATTCACTCTTAATTTATCTTGCGAACTAGCTACGTAGCCAAATCACTCACGACGCCTCCGCGGGCTCACGTGCACGAGGACGTGCACGTACAGCAAACTGCGCTACGGGCCAGGCTTCGTACAGCCTTCAAGAAGCCTGCAACTAGCTGCAACATACTTTTCCTCTCGCTTGATCATCGATCAGAGGATGCGCCACTGATCGTTTATATACGGATGCGGACCCCGTCATTCTTTGATATCCCGGTCTAAAAACACCGTTATAACNATCCCGGTCTAAAACACCGTTATAATATAGTCTAATTGATTCTTTCCTTTTGCTATAATATTACTCATTTTTCTTTCATTTTATCACGTTGATATTTAGATCGGCTCGAGACTTATTTTCCGTGTAATCATTCCGTTGAACGCCGGATCTCGTGTCTGGATACACGGTGATAGCAAATAAGTCATCTCACATATAATTGATTTGTTTCAATATAATTATTTAAGTTCAATAAATTGTAATATTGTTCGCGTATTATCACACCAGTAAATCAAACTTCATAGCATAGCATTCTTCATAGCAAACTTCATTTACTATCGAAATTTTGTCTATACACAACCTCAATCACATTTCATCTAACAACTCATTTACATTGAACTAACCTTTGTCGTAAACAATATTTTCTTGCCTTATAAGTTATACTTGATTCACATGAAAGCAGTCAATATTCTCATATTATCGGATAATATTATAATCTGCGTATATAAAAAATTGATATGTCGAGTCTCCACAATTGTTGTTAATTTTGTTCCGGCTATTTTGGAGGTGGCGATTTTCTATGATTTAGTTTATTCCAATTCTAGTTAATTGATGCGTTTGATAAATTCTTCAAATAAGTCTATGGTGATAAATAAAAGGAATAAAGGCTACTAGCCATAATCATTTTGTTAATTATAAATATGTGTATGATTTATTTGACCTGCTGCTCCTCACCTACTCCCAATTATATCTGCGCCACAAGTCTCCAATAATTAATCGACAACTATATTGAATTATTTCAACGTAAAAATCGATCGAACTCACGAATCTTATTTCGTACCGCGTAAATTATTTAGCCGCAAAAAAAGATTCTCTCAAAGAAGATAATTCTTTGAAGTCGGTGTTTTTCTTTTCCAGAAAATTGACAGAGGCTCAGAAAAAGAAGAAAGCTATTTTTATAGAATGTTTAGCTATTAAAGAGGCCATTTTATATTGGCAATTCCATTTGATAGGAAAAAAGATCATTGTATTTACGGACCATAGACCATTAGAAAAATTTAATATAAAAAAAAGTAATGATGTGGAACTATTGCAGATTCTGAATTACATCTCACAATTTACTTTTGAAATTGTGTATAATCCTGGTAAAGATAATATTGAAGCTGATTGTTTGTCTAGAAATCCGGTTTTGGAATCACATGAGGATACAGATAATGATTCTACGATCAAAACTTCAAATCTATTGAAACTAAACGATATCAAAGAAAATAAAAAATCGTTAAAAGTTGATCAAAAATGCATTATCAAAGATGATATAATCTATAAAATTTTAAATGATAGAGAGAAAATATGGATTACTGAAGAGTTTGGAAAATCTCTTGTCAGAGATGTACATGTTGATCAGGGTCATATAGGCACAAAACAGTTAATTCTAACCTTTGGACAAAAATTTTATTTTAAAAATACGTATAAGCACATAAAATTAACTTGTAGATCTTGTGAAACTTGCATTAAAAATAAATCAAGAACAGGTTGTTTTAAAGCACCTTTATCTCAACTTGGTCCAGCAAAAGAACCTCTTGAAATAGTGTCCCTAGACACAATAGGAGGTTTCAAAAGTAATAAAAGTAAAAAGAAATATCTACATTTGGCGGTAGATCATTTTACAAGATTTGCATACGTAATAACTTCAAAAACCCAAGTTGCAAAGGATTTTATAAATTTAATTAAGAAAGCAGAAAAGGATGGAAGTATCAAATTGGTGTTAACGGATCAATATCCAGGTATAAATTCAGCACAGTTTAAGCAATATCTAAATGAAAAGAAGATAGCATTGGTGTTTACAGCAGTGGATTGCGCGTTTTCTAATGGATTAAACGAAAGGACAAATCAGACTTTGGTAAACAGAATACGATGTAAAATTTACGAGAATAGAAATAAATCATGGCCTCAGGTAGCAGAGGAATGTGTAAAAGATTGTAACAATACAATTCACAGTTCCACTAGATTTACTCCTAATTATTTGCTGACAGGATTAAACAACTCATTCTTACCCGATGAATGAAATGACAACAATTTGACAAATTTGGAAGACAGTAGAAAAATAGCTTTTAGGAAATCAATGAAATTCACAATCAGAATAAGGAATATTATGATAAGAATGTAAAACAGATAGATTATATGGTAGGAAATTTAGTTTATGTACAAAGCGCTAATAAACTGAATAAAGATAAAATAGATCCAATTAGAGTAGGTCCTTTTAAAATTAAAGAGAAAATTTCTGATGTAATATTTTTGTTAGATAGTAGATCTAGAAAAAAATGAGTCAAATATTTTTCATGCTAGTAAGCTTGTTCCTTACTCCGATGGAGTGCACCTTCGGTCATATAATAAGGGGATGTAAGCTTGTGGGTTACCAAGCTTGGCTTTGTCACTTGTTGACATGTGAGTGAGAGCCAGTATGTAATAAGACTCCGAGCCGTTAGGATCGTTATAAGTGAGGTTATTGAAACTGATGTACTTAAAGGTTTGCTATCGGCAATTGTATAGATTCAGGTTAGTCTTAAGTTTATACGTTCACTGTAATATTTTTAGCCTTTACTAATTTGTACATATTGTTAATATTACAGTTGTTTATACTACATCTTTCTAATCTCCATTGAATTTCCTTGAGCAGTGGCTTACATATATAATAATAAAAAGACGCATTCGGTGCATAATATTGATGAAAATGAGTCCAGTTTCTACTTAGGGGTTTTCGGGGTCGCTGAATACGAATATCATGACGGCAACGTTCTCCGAGGTACCTGGCGCCCAGGGTGGTCAGTACGAACATCGTCTCCTAGAGTTTTATGGGAATTTGTAACATAATTAGTCGAAATTCGTTACCCGGGGGTTTTGGGGGTCGCTGAACACGAATATCGCGGCGCCAACGGCCTCCGAGGTACCTGGTGCCCAGGGTGATCAGTACGAATGTCGTCTCCTAGAGTTTTATGGGAATTTGTAACATAATTAGTCGAAACTCGCTACTCGGGGGTTTTCGGGGTCGCTGAACACGAAAAATTATCATTGATAAATAAAATTATCAAGCGACGGATTTATCAAGTATGTTCATAGTAGTGTAGAATACAGCAAGTAAATTAACAATGACGTTAGGAAAACAATGAAATTACAAATTGTATTAAAGAACAATTTGATAAGTTTATTCCAAATACATAACTGCCATTTTACTATTTCATTTATATTTTGACCACAGTTTGTCACTTATATCAATAATTATTTTAATTAATTATATCATTATCGAATATAAAATTAATAAATAAAAACCAGGTTTATAATTGCCTACCTTTTACCTTTTAAGAAAGGTGTTATTTTACAGATTATTTGTTCAATAAACTAGTGATTGTAAAGTGGATAAATAAGTGTTCCAATTCTTCCCGATTTTCCCACGACCGAACCTCCTCCGGGATAAAGTCTCATCATTAGCCGGGCACGAGAAAATAACAGAATTCTCGGGCGAATACTTCCGACCTGGCGCCGCATATAAATTTCGGTCGGAGTTTGAAATAGGATTATATAGGTATTAATGAGCGTGGCTGCGAATAATTAAGCGTAAGAATCCACATCATTACATAGTCTCTGACTATTCGTCGAAAACTTTTCTCTTGGCCTTCCGACGATTCGTATCGAGGCAAGGTCTCTGTCGACAGGCTTACAGCGACAACCGAACCACCTTTCAAGGCACAGACTTTGAGTCTAGACGTCTCTTCAAGGAAACTTCTGACTTTAGTCGAGATGTAGCAGAAGCAGTACAAGCAGGCGGGACGGCCTGGAGCTTCCTTCCTCCAAGGGCACCAGACTTCGGTGGCCTCTGGGAGGCTGCAGTGAAGTCTTTTAAACATCACCTGAAGAGGGTCATCGGTGAGGCCAAGCTCACCTATAAAGAATTTTCGACCCTGGCAGCTTGCATCGAAGCCTGTCTTAATTCCAGGCCTCTCAGCCCAATGAGCTTGGACCCGACAGAACTGGTGACTCTCACTCCGAGTCACTTCCTCATCGGCACCTCATTCAAGGCTCCACCGGAGCCACCTTCGACATTAACTTCTGTTACAGGGCTACAGCGATGGCAGTGCGTGAGCCAGATGCAGCAGCACTTTTGTCGCCGGTGGCGTAAGGATGTTCTCCACCACCAGCTCCCTGTGCTCTTATCTTAACGGACACCACTGGCATACGTCGAAGCCATCCATCTAGGTCCGGATGGCTTGGCCAGGGTGGCCACACTCCGCACCTCCACAGCGATCCTGCAACGGCCCTTAAACAAGGTCATCCTCCTCCCTGCAGATCAGCAGGCCGCATCGCACTCAGGTTTTGCTTTAAAATTTTGAAGTATCAGCACTGCGCAATTTTGCGATACGGCTATTATACATAAAATGTGTTTTTCTGTAAAGTTTTCGTATTGAAAAATTGCGCAGTGCTCACAATACAAAATTTTAAGACAAGCCTCGGCAAGTGCTAGAGCGTTTATGGACCACTGGTCAAATACTGTTAGATAAATGAGGTAAAGCAGAGGATTAATGTTTATAACAATGTGGATTTATTGTTCTCCTTCTATGTACAGCTATGCGTCGCACACACCTTGTGTATTCGGCGACGGCTTGTTCCCAAGAGAGCGATGTGCGAGACTCGTTTAGTCTCGACACCGCAAGTAGTCATGTGACTCACACTCATACGCGAGAGGGGATACTTGCATGTGTGCGTTCCCTCACACACTCGTTAACGCGCTCACTCAATCTAGCACGAACTATACTGTATATACAGTCAAATGTACTATATTCTCAATACGCCTCCTTACATTTGTACTGTACATTATATTTTTACATTTAACAACTTTCTGAATTTTTCAAATTTTTCTCTACAGAGAGCTTTTGTAAAAATGTCCGCAACATTTTCATTAGTATCAATTTTACAAACTTCAATCAATTTATCTTTCACGCTTTGATGTACAGTATGATAATGAATTTCAATATGCTTAGAATTTTTCGTAAAATTACCGTTATTTGCAATGTTTATTGCACCTGAATTGTCTTCATAAATTTTAATCGGTTCTGCAATATTTATTTCGAATATCTTTACCAACTCTCTGATGTATTCTAGTTCGCTTACAGATTCGGATAGGGCTACATATTCTGCGTATGTCGACGCTTTAGTTACACATTTTTGTTTTCTTGACTTCCAGTCAATTACATTTTCGAACATTCTTATAACATAACCTGTCGTAGATTTTCTATCAATAATATCACCAGCCCAATCTGCATCCACATAGCAGTCGATTATATTATTACCATTTTCTTTCCTTTTATAATTTAAACATAAGTCTTTCGTTAAATACAAATATCTTAGTACTCTTAAAGCATACTTCCAATGAGTCTGGTCATAACAATTCTGATACCTACTTAAGTAATTTACGCTAAAACTTATATCTGGTCTCGTATTCGAACTTATATACAATAAAGCACCTATCAAGTTTCTATACTTAATATTTGACTCGCAATTTTCAGACTTCTCAAGTTTCAAGTTTGTCTCCATAGGAGTGCTATATAATTTACTATTTTCTATTTGATATTTACATGCTAGTGACTCTATGTATTTAGTTTGGCTTAGTTTCATTTTACAATCGTTATAATCATATTCTATATTTATCCCTAAATAATCTTTTATTTCTCCTAGGTCTTTCATTTTAAATTTATTCATTAGCACTTTCTTCAGACTTTGAATTTTGTTCTTGCTTTTACAACAGATCAATAAGTCATCTACATATAACAAAAGATATAAAACATCATCTCCTTTTCCATAGGTATACAAGCAATTATCAGCATTGCTTCTTTTAAATTTTAATTTCGTTAAGTATTCATCAAAGCATTCGTACCATTTTCGTGGACTTTCTCGTAGTCCATACAGCACTTTAAACAATTTGCAAACTTTGTTTGTTCCATCATTGTAACCTTTTGGTTGATTGACGTATACCTCTGAGCTTACTTTACCATTTAAGAATGCTGTTACAACAATAAGAAAGCAAAATTTTTAATGTTTGGTTTGTACTGGAGCGTATTCTGTCTCATACCATTCGTTTGTTGAAAAACCTCTTACTACTAACCTAGCTTTAAATATATCATCAGGCTTTTTTGTGTAAACCCATTTTACGTCTAGTACTTCTTTTCCTTTGTTTTTTCTCAACTAATTTCCATGTTTCACTTTCATACAAAGCTATTCATTTCTTTATCCATAGCATTTTTCCACTATCGTATCCATTCATCGCTATTCATCGCTCTCAAATGTACAAGGTGTATTACTCTACAATTAATATACGGATACTTATTAGTACTATTTTCCGGAATCTTATCGGCTCTTTTTCACACGTGTGATCGCGGTGAGTATTTGGTTTCAAACTATTTTGTATCGATATTCTTTACATTTTGTTTGATCTTTTCGGTTACATTTTCATTTTCATCTGCGCTATCAAATACAATCATCACGATTCGCTTGTCGAACTTCTATGTTCGCTGTCTTTCGCGACCTCGAGAGCTCGGAGTACGGGAAAAGTATTTTTCGTCGTCATAATCAGACCAAACATTTTTCATATGATCAGAGATAAAAAAAAAGAAAACAACAAGCAAAGCATGTCTAATGACTGTTAACTCTACGATCAACAAAACTCTATTAACCTACTTTCATTTTAAACTGCTTAAAATTCCCATTTCAGGCTTTTTATTCCCATTTGGATGATCTTTTTGGTCTGGTTTTCTAACAGACTTTACTACCGTATAATTACTAGATTTTTCACATTTGGTCTTTTTCTGAAAAATATTCATAATGAGTTTTCATTTTCATCTCATGGTTGGTAAAGCTAGCGATTTTTCAATATGTCTGCAGCCCTTAATATTCTGGCCAATATTTTTATTAGCTTGGCCCCATCTAATAAGCAAACGATGCCATTTCCATAAGGTCTGACTTAAATCTTCATGCAGCTACCATTTAAGCTCATGGACGGTACACTGGACATTGTTTATATAAATACCCTTTTCTTTCGAAAATTTATAAAATCGTTATTTAGGTATTTGACCATTATCGCATGTATTGTTTGTTAGTCTTTTCCGTTAAGTTTTTACTTCATTTATATACTTTATCATACAATCAATACTTCATCCTTTGTTTTAATGCAGTAAATTTTGGCTATTTTTGCCTGTATCGGTCGATAAATGAAAAAAATATTTTTCCACCGTCGGACCCGGGTCTTGAAGCCTACCACAAACATCAGTGGTATAACTCCTTAAGATATCTTCGCTCTGTTTGTATATTTTAAACGGTAAATTTAGTGCAGACTTTTACCTTCTATGCCAAATTTGCATTTTAAATATTTCCGATTCAAACCAGTTGGATATCGGCCCGTCACCAATTGTTTCTCTAGTTAAAAAATTTACACTACTCCAAAGATTCACATCCTTAGCATTCTATGCCAGTTTTCTTTTTTACACATTTTACCATTAACTGTATACTGAGGGCATTGTTTACAATTTTTTGTTCCAATTTCCAATCTGACTCGTTAGTTTTATATGTACGATTTTCTTTTATACGCTACTGCTATTAATTCTCCTTTTTCATCCATTATTGTTAAATATATTTCTTCAGAACATAATCGTCTTCGTATCTGTCAATTTCTGCGTAGCTAAGTTAAATGTTGTGTTCATTTCTTTTACGGATAAAACATTTTTCATCTCACTACTTTTAATTTTCTTTCTCAAGGCTCTAAAGTAAGTACTACATTACGATTTTAGTTGCTTAACATCACTACTATCCTAAATAAATTTTAATCGGTTTCTTTAACTATATAAATTGTTTCAAAATAACTATCATTATTTATATGTGTCTGAACATCCACTATTAGCAACCAATTTATTCAATACCCTATAGTCTTTTTTATTTCGCGCCGCATGCGCTGTTGCTATCCAGGCGCTGACGTCGGACCCACTCGGTTGACTCGTACTGGCACCTTGCTGCTGCTGCCGGAAGTTGTCACGCCCTCTGCCGTAGTTGCTTCTTCTTCCTCCGCCGCGGGCTCGACCACGTGTCGGACCTAGCCATGTTCCACCGCTGTGCGCTGCTTGACCGCCATCTTTGCACTCTCTTGCGAAGTGACCGGTTTTTCCACTTGTGTGCATCTGTCTTTGCTTGTTGGGAAAACTTTTGATTTTCTTTCGGAATCTTCATTGCCGTGTTTCATCTCGGAAAGCTTAATTTTATTTTTCACGTAATCAGCTGTCTGATCTTCTTCCTTCAACGTATCAATTAAATCACCTATGTAGCTGTACGATTCTGGCAACGTGTTCAGCATATAGTTTAATTTTTCTTTTTCACTTATATTGGCACCTGCGCCTTTCAAATCATTCACTGCTTTCTCAAAATCACTAAAAAATGACGCCGTGTCACTATAATTATTTAATCTTATTTTTTCAAGTCTGTTCCTGCATACAATTTGCAGTGCTGTAGATTTTTTCAAATACATACTGTCTAGCTTCTTCATTATGCCAAACGCAGTAGTCTCTTCGCACACGAACTCTAATTGCTTATTCGAAATAGCACAATAAATTATGTTAATCGCCTTCAAGTCATTATCATCCCATGTTTCGCTTGCTCCTGTTGAGGGCTTTTCTTTGTCTATTACTTCATGACACTTTTTTAATTTTAGAAACATCGTTATTCTCTTCTTCCACATGTTGTAATCCTCTCCATCAAACACCGGTATAGCAAATTCTTTCTTCTCCATTTCGTCTCCTTGAAACTCGATTTTCTCTTCTATTTCAGAATTCTCTTCAATTTCTAGTTGATTCTCGAACGTTCCTTCGTGTTCAGAATCTTCCTCTTTAATTTTCTTCGTTTCCGGCGTCTCTCGGTTTTCCATGCACTCTGCCACGTGTTTCACATGTACTTTTTAATCCGCGTGCATCACACTGATTTTACGATTTTTCCAAAAAATCTTTCTACTAATCAATAGTCCTTTTGTTTAGCTATTTATTCTCACTTGTATTTTTCTTCTTATATTATTGAAACACTTTGATTTTTCACTTTGAAAAATTTCTTCACCACGTGGCTTTTAACCTCACTTAATTAGCTTTATAGTACTCGAAAGTAACTATATAACTAAATAAATATACAAACCACGCTCTGCTACCATGTTAGATAAATGAGGTAAAGCAGAGGATTAATGTTTATAACAATGTGGATTTATTGTTCTCCTTCTATGTACAGCTATGCGTCGCACACACCTTGTGTATTCGGCGACGGCTTGTTCCCAAGAGAGCGATGTGCGAGACTCGTTTAGTCTCGACACCGCAAGTAGTCATGTGACTCACACTCATACGCGAGAGGGGATACTTGCATGTGTGCGTTCCCTCACACACTCGTTAATGCGCTCACTCATTCTAGCACGAACTATACTGTACATACAGTCAAATGTACTATATTCTCAATAAATAGCGTGCTTTAAAAAATCGCTGCCACTTAGATAGAGCGTTTTTCCACCCAGCCATCGGTTGCGTTCATTCGTAGATAAAATCAATAATCAATCTCATAAGCATAAACAGTCATAATTTCGCTAAACGAATGTCACACAAGAATTAATAAATAAATCGTTAGTATCTTTTTACCATCATTATGATCTCGTCCAACGCAACTTTACGCAAGAGTACGGTGTTGCTTATCAACTTTGAGAGCAAAAAGATCTTAGTCGTTGCCGACAACAATAGTACGATGTTGTACATCGAATTTTGTTGCAGTACGATCTCGATCCTTAACTTTTGGGACAAGCGCAAGTCTCCAAATATCAGATAGCCGTAAGAACTTTTATCGTGACGACGAGAACCCGCTCTTAGAGTGCTACTTCCCTCCCGGCCCAGTACCGTAAAACAAATATCGAACTCACACGGTCGCTCCGAAATACAAGCGTATTTAATGCTCAACCATTTAAGATGCTTAGTATCTGAGGAGTTGGCGTGAGCGGAGCATCTGTTCTCCAGAAGGAACAGGAGCTGTGTACAAAGCTTGTTACCTTCGCCGTTGAAACTGTGCAAGGAAGGCTTGCTGCTGGCAGGCTTAAACTACTTTTTCAGGTTGAGCACGAAACCCTTGCGCATCTGACCCTGGTTCTGGCGTGCGTGTTAGCACGAAGTCAAGACTTAGCTGGTGTACTGCGTCTGCAAATACAGGAGGTTCCGCACTAGGCATATGGAAGATCTACCGATGAAGAGGGCCGAGGAGATACGATTATATTCACAGCATCTCAGCGCCGGGAGGCTTTTTCTCTTCCTGGCGCTCGCAGTTTTCGTCTCTATGGTGACTGCTTGGCTGGAATCGTCCCTCTAGCGAACCAGAGGAATGAGTTCCGCATTCGTCGCGAGTCAGGACAAAACAACGAGGACGTATAGTCGGCGTTAATAATCATCCTTGGCACGTTTTGTCAAAGATTATTTTTGACCGCATTGCTCCATCATGCTTCTCTTTCTTTCTTCCTCTCTTTCTCTCTCCGCCGATAGTGACACTTTTTTTGTATACACGTGACTCTTTCGTTTTTGCGTCGCGATCAGCCTTCTTCTGCTATCCTACAATCTTTTACTGGCGCTTATTTGTACGTTTGTTCGATGGCCCACGAGCGTAATGCACTCCTCTGTACTCGTGTATTATATTGCCGAGGGTCTCCGAGGGCGAACACTGGGCGCTCGATATATGCATCGTGTTTGGAGGACTGCTGTAGTATGCGGCATGCTAGTAGAGAAATTCTCCGAGAGTAAAGACTGTAACGGTATGAGCACACTATTCGTAATGCCCCTCTACGTTGCACCGCCGTTATTTGCTTTCGGTATTTCTTTACTTCCATAGCGCTGGCCCACACCTCCGCTCCATATAGTAGAATGGAATTAGTGGTCGCCATTAGAAGTCGTATAACAGTTGGTCTCGGCCCACGCACGTTGGCCATTATTCGGCTAAGCTGCGCTACTCTTATCGCCGCCTTTCCGCATACGCGATCTAAATGCGCCCCGTAATTCAGCTTCGTATCCAGCGTTACACCCAGGTACTTAGCCGCCGGTTTAGACATAATCATATTTTTATCTACCCTATCACTGTCCTGTTTTCGTATTCAGCAGCACTCATCGCGCTGGCTATACTAGTGCTGCTGGTTGACTTGTGGATTGGGTATCCACCGTCTTGCGATGCTGGCACCTTTAGGGTGTCAACTGTCAGGTTTTCCTGTACCTCTTTTTCTGGTTCGTTCATAGTATCCATTGACATCAATTTTCTTCGTCCCGGTATGAGTCCGACCACCCGGATCCCCCCGTCTATGGAGACAGCTGACATGGCCCCAACACATGACTAAAGGCGGTGCCAGACTGGGTACATCATGCCATGATATCGCGCGCGCTGTCGCACTAGCCCATTTCCGCTCTCTCGAACCTCCCACTCCGAACAAAAGTGATTGGCTCTCTGGAGAGTTTCTAACAGACGTCACACGACATCACACGCTCGCTCAAGCCGTTTGACTGGTACTAGCTAGGTAACCAGCCTCCCGTCTTGCCGTCAGCAGAAGCCAAAGATGGTTCAGGTCACTTCGGCGCGCAACCTCGGATCGCCTCCCCATCCAGGATCTCCCTTTGGCAGCTCACGGGTCGCACCGCACGGCAACCACGGCGGCCTGTTTGGTCCACGAAGCATATTTTATTTCTGCTTTACCCTCCAAGGTTACCACCTCGGCGAGCACTCCCCTATCCGCCACCCAGGGGATGCGCCGCATACGGGGTTTTAGGCTCCCCGCGCGGATTATTATTTTTTTTGTTTGCTTGTTTTTTTTTTGGTTTATCCGGAGAGTTGGAGAAATGCTTAATGCACCATGGCAGGAGCCGTGCGGGACTCCCCGTGTGTGGGACTCTCCTGGCGCGGGACAGACGCCAGGCATACCCACTAAAACTCCACACGTGCGCGATGCTGATGCTAATTGCTATGTCGTCGCTCGCTGTGTCGATAAAGCAGGGAACAAAAGTTTTCTATAGAAATTTCGAGTGACTTTAGTTTTTTGAAATGATTGATTTTTTACTTACGCAAGAATAATACACGGCGTGTATGGGGTATTATAAGGCTAAGCAGTGGCATAATACATGTATACTGCTTTCTTCATTTTGGATACACCACCTGCACGTTGGTGAGTTCACTCGACCTATTATGTGCTGATGATATCCCAGCGTCCCGTGTCCGGTAATTAGTTGAGTGCTTAGATCCCACATCTCCGACGCAGTCTTCTTTGATGCATGATCCTATCAGTGATTTGGCCTGTCTACATCCGGTGCTGTCGCACCATTCTTTTGGTGTCGCTCTTTCAACCAGCCGTGCACCATCTCTCTGACGGTGCACACCTGAATGCCAAGAGCGGGTTCTGGTCCAAGTAAATCTTGTCCCGCTGCTATTCCGGCGAGTTCGTCCGCAATCTCGTTTCCTCTGATTTCATGGTGTCCTGGAACCCAGTAAAGAGTGAGTCTGCGTACTTCTCCGCCAAGTCTGTTTAAGGCCGTTATGCAGTCCCATACCAGTCTGGAGGAAGTGCTGGAGCCGTCTAGCGCTGCTGGGGCGGCTCTGCTGTCCGTACAGATGTTGATATAGTCCTGTCTTTTCTCTTCAATTCTTCTCTTCTCTTCTCGTATAATCTTAATGTTACACAAAATACAGCTATAGCGCATTTAAAAGAGAATAAAATTACCTTCCTTTCCTCGCTTAGCCCTCGAGAGCGACCAACCCTTTTTGATACAGCACTTTTATACCTATCCTTTTGATATCCACCTCAACCTCTCCCCTACAAGTGTCTTCCTAACCTATCCTTTTGGCATTTACCTCTCCGCTTCAAGGGGAAAAAGAAATGTATTACATATAGTAATCAAAAAATATTTTTTAATTAAGTTATATTTCATTATTAACATAATACATACAGTAAATATAACTTCAAGATTTTTTCATTTCATTGAGTGACTGCGTGGCTTTCTGATTCAATTTTGCACTCTACAATGCAAAATACATCTGTACAGATTTTTTAGAAAGAATTTAATTATTTTCCACTAGCTGAATAGGAGGAAGCTAAGTGCCAATGACTTGGCAGCGGTTTTTATTGTAAGAAAATGTAACAGCTTTCATATCTCAATATTTGTTTATGAACTAAGCTAAAATATTTTTCAATTTTCTTTTACATTTCCTTGTACCTGCACGTTGGAGTTAAAATTATTTAACCCACCCGTCACTGTGAGGACGCTAGAGTTATAAGCGATGCAGTTTTCAATTATGCAAACAGGGTGAAAAAACAAAATTTTGAAGCTTAATATCTTTCAAACTAACTGGTATCATAAACAACCCAAAGAAAGGGATCAAGATGCTATATAATACAAACTAGATCCAGAATTTTAATTTGATTATTGCCGTTTAACTCCAGTGATCGTGTCACGTAAAAAAAACGACTCATAGTATACAGCGTGAGAAAAAAAATTTGATGCTTAATATCTTTGAAACTAATTGGTTCAGTCAACAACCGAAACATAGGGATCAAAGTGCTATATAATGCTAACTAATTCCAAAATTTGAACTTGATCAATGCCTTTTTACTGCAGTTACCGCGTCACGTAAAAGAAATACTTTTTTTAGTTGTTGATGTTTTTTTTCAGGATCTGTCCCATGAAATAACTCAAAATTAAAGTGGAGTATTGCTTTCAAAAATCATGATGTTGTAGAAAAATTCAAAATTTAGTTCTCGAGTTAAAACAATTTCAAAAATTTGTGCTTTATGGTGTGTAATAAAAAAACGACGAACGATAATATAAATTTTCCGCAGTTAAAAGATAGGTAAATTTATTATCTTTTAGGTGCATATTAAGCAATTTACTTTTATCAACTTTTCCAATAACTTTATTAGAAAAAACTAAAATCTCAAAACTAAAAAATCGATATAAAAAAAAACGGGTCCAGAAAATGTAAAAACTGACTGATATCCCGCTATGCACTGGTGAAAACAAAGAAAATGAAACTTGGTGGATTAAAATTCACTTCACTGAGTAGAAGCTGAGCTAGAGATGACACGAACGAACACACACACACACACACACACACACACACACACACACACACACACACACATGGTCCAGGTTCGCTCCCTACAGGGGTTGGCGTCCCTGGGCTGCCCGAGCAAGCAGATAGCAGTACAAAGTTCGACTTGTGCGACTGAAGGACGGTTTCCTGCGACCTTAAGGGAAGTGACGTGGACTTCGATCTGCACGCTCCACAGGAATTGCGATCCTGAGGTGCCCAAGCTACGGTGCGCCGTGCGACCGGGCGGTCTGACTGTTGTCTCTCTTGATCTTTTGCGCCCTGCTCAGTCTCCCGGGCTGGGCTCTTAAGCCTGAGCACGGAGGGTACAGCTCGAAAACTGGGTTGCCGGCGCTTCCAGGCTGCCGGATAGTACAGGAGCCTGGGTCCATCTAGCCAACAGTACCTGGCTGCCCTATCAACCAACGGAAATTTTCTTGGCCGTAGTAGTGCCGGATAGCGTCCGGAATAGGACTCTGCTGCGGCTAGGGGAGAGGGGGGGCCTTGCTGAGGCCACCGTGACTGGCAAAGGACGCCCGCGATGAAATGCAAGGCAGGGAACAACGCGAGTAGCCGGGGAGCCGCGGAACAACTTAAACGGCGCACGTGCGTAAAGGAAACAAAGAGGAAAAAGACATGGAAGCGAATAATAAGAAGAACCTGCAAAAGCGCCAAAACCAACGACATCGGGCATGCGAACTACTGATGAGATAGATGTATGTATGTAAAAACCAAATTTCTGTTCTTGTATAACTCTGAAACGGATTCACGTGACAGGCTGAATTCGATTTTAATGATGCGCTGCTGGCCTATAGAATTATGAACAAGTTATAAACATCACCGATACCTCTCAAATTCTCGCTTTCAGAAGAGTCTGCTACAATCTTCATAATCCTAATGTTGTAATGGAGTCCACGTGCTCCAACAACCAATCATTTTTTGCTACCAAAAATAGAATACCTCGTATATGAAACAATATTCCTGAGGAAGTAAGAAAATTGGGAACTGAATCTTTTAAAGCCAAATGTAAACTTATGATGCTTCCTTATAATTGACAGTACACTGTTCTTATACTATAGTTGCGCTTTTGTGTTGCTTTACCTGCTATAATTTTAGTTTGTAAGAGTAAAAGGCTCAAGCCCGTGTATAATAAATAAATAAATAAATAAATAAATAAATAAATAAATAAATAACTTACAAGGAAGGGTCCCAGGTGTACCTCACCGATTTTGATCATTTTGTGATATGTAGTACTCGAGAAAATATTAGTCACGTGTTTCTTCTTACGTGCTAACTCGTCGATTTAAGGGGTGAAAATGACCCTTGAAGTTTACCCCCAAAAACAGATTTTTTCTAATATGTCAAAAACTATTTGGAGTTTTTAAATAAAACCAACGCCAAATTCTTTATTATACAAAGACGCTACTGTAGGCACAACTTTTATCCAGATGGGTGTCAACCCTTGTTTTTTTAGGGGTAAATGTGCAATTTTTCGCTATTTTTTCAATATAAAATTGATCAAATCGGTTAGATTTGGTTGAAAATTGCACTATCATCAAGAAAATAGGAAATTAAAGTTGACGTGTTTCAAGATTTACGAAGAAAAAATTGTTTTCTTGATTGCTTTACCCTTGAGGTTATTTTTTTATTTTATCCTTAAATGAAAAATTAGATACATGAATAATTTTTCAATTTTAAAATGTTTTGCAAGCGATATAAAATTAAAACATTTACTTCCTGATTGTTTTCCATTTATTTGTAGAGTTTCTTTGATGATTCATTTTAAAATTCTATAATTTTAAATTATTAATTTATAAATTATTCTGAAAATATACAAAAAATGTGTAAATCTGCAAATAAATTAAAAAATTCAAAAATAATTCAAGAATATAATTTTTTATTTAAGGATAAAATAAAAAAATAACCTTAAGGGTAAAGCAATCAAGAAAAAAATTTTTTCTTTGTAAATATCGAAACACGTCAACTTTAATTTCTTATTTTCTTGATGATAGTGCAATTTTCAACCAAATCTAGCCGCTTTGATCAATTTTATATTGAAAAAATAGCGAAAAATAGCAGATTTACCCCTAAAAAAACAGGGGTTGACACCCATCTGGGTAAAAGTTGTGCCTACAGTAGCGTCTTTTTATAATAAAGAATTTGGCGTTGGTTTTATTTAAAAACTCCAAATAGTTTGTGACATATTAGAAAAAATCTGTTTTTGGGGGTAAACTTCAAGGGTCATTTTCACCCCTTAAATCGACGAGTTAGCACGTAAGAAGAAACACGTGACTAATATTTTCTCGAGTACTACATATCACAAAATGATCAAAATCGGTGAGGTACACCTGNGTGACATATTAGAAAAAACCTGTTTTCGTTAGCACGTAAGAAAAAACACGTGTCTAATATTTTCTCCAGTACTGCAACATATCACAAAATGATCAAAATCGTTGAGGTACATCTTGCTTGTTAGAAGTGGCGATTATGAGACTATTATGGTAATGCAATTAATTTGTAATATTTGCAATAAACAGCCGAACATCAATATTTACAATGGTATTTTTGTTAAAATAATAGAATCTAGTTGGGGAAAAATATGGCTATTTTTTGGATGCAGGCAGAAGACGTTGGATTTATATAGAGATGAAAAAAATACAATGATTCAAGAATCTGTCTTAGATAAAGAGTTTCTAGCATTGTCTCGCGAACAAGGACAAAAAAAGGTAAACTTAATATTTACTACAAAATAATATTTTAAAATTTCCAACGTGTAATTGACATATGTTTACTTAGGGCCATTTTGATTAAGAAAACGTCAATAAATGGAAAATCATTTAAAAAGTCCGGCCATCAGTTATTCTAGGGTATCAGTTCACCTCTTTCCTAAAACTTTCCTATCTGTTAGTAAAATTAAATCAGAAGTTGATCAATAGTGAACCAGAAATTAGCCGAATGAAAACCAGAAGTGAACTGAACTCATGATGCTGAAGAAGTCATCACACGTGCGTGCAAGAACACACACGCACACACACACAAACACTCGCACGCAAGCACACACTTTGCTACGCTGGTCGCTGCTTAGGGTAGAGATAGTAAGGAAAAAGGAAAAGGAAGTGTATTAACTTGTTAAGATAACTAAGGGACATCTGCTCCGGATGTTAGCACCTTGATAAAGGGCTTCTTTCGAGGAAACAGTATAGGAAAAGTGACTCTAAAAATAAATGAAACATGACACCCTTGATGATTGCGTTGCATTCATTCGCATCTGACTGTCGCCATTGATTATCTCGCCCTACTCAAGTCTATCATTTCTGGACAGAAACGCTACCTCTGTGTCACCAGGGCTCTTTGTGGCCTTATTTAGGATCGTAATAAGCTGTACAGATACTTTCGCAGATTCCAATTACACTATGATATTCTTGTTTATAAAGTAATTCAGGATCATGTGGACGAACACCTGTGAACCTTAAAAGGTGAAGCTGAATTACTACTATTCACATCTGTTCACTTAAACCGATGTCAGTGCTATGTGGCAGGAGCTAAAGAATTTTGGGATTACGACTTCCAAGGTAAACACAATTCTATGCCTCTAATGGTAGCCTCAACAAACAGTTCAGTGATCTCTCCTACATCTACTTACCCAGCTTTTGATTATTTGCAGAGCCTCGACAGCCTAGATTTTCCTGAACTAATGTACACTTTGTTTTTAAAGCACTGCATGTACTTGTTCCTAGCTTATGTCAAATCTTCAATCTGTCCTTGGGGGAGTTACAGTTCCATGTCGCCTATAAAGAGTCAAAGTGAATTCACCAACTTTACTCACTGGCTACAGTCCGGTTTTCTTTCTCTGCTTCCTATCCAAGGTGCTAGAGTTGCTGATACGTCGTCAAATCTCAAGAGTCAGTAGACAGATCTTTCGAGTCTAGACGTTTATTGACCAGTGTCAGGCTGGTTTTCGTGCCAGTCGCAGCACATAGTCAGGTTCGATTAAAGTGACTATACATGCATGGCTTAGTATTGAATGCAGAAAGGTGACCTTTTGTTTTGTTTATCCATAGGAGCCGTGCGAGACTCCCCGTGTGTGAGACGCTCCTGGCGTAAGACGGGCCAGGCATACTCACTAAAACTCCACCTCTTTAGCGGCGGCGAAAATCCCCCTGGCAGCAACTCTCGCATTCCTTCGGGGGGTCGCCTGTCTTATGCTATTCTAGTCGTCAACTAATCTGTCAAACATCCGTCGTTGTTTTTCGCGTGGAGGACCGTCTCCACGTACGCCGATATCTCGTCCCATTGCTGCTTGCTGTGAAGCATCGTGCTAACTACTGTCTCGGGCGTGAACGCCCCTATTATCAGCTCTAGTGCTTTACGTATATCTGTCCATCGTGGGCAGTCAAAGAACGTGTGTCTCACATCGTACCGTTCGTCACCGCAGTATTTACACGCCGGTGTCGCCAGCCTGTTCATCGCGAACAGGTAGCTTCTAAAGTAGCCATGCCCGGAGAGGAACTAGGTAAAGTAAAAGTTCACATCCCCCTACCTTCGCTCCACCCAAGGACCTATCTCCGTAATCAGTTTTCTTGTCCATTGCGCTTGCTGGCATTGAGCCCATCTTTCTTGCCATTTTCGCATTGTTCTCTCGCGTTCTTCGGTGGACAACAAAATGTTATCCCAAGTCAGGTGACCCTCGTATATCCGTTTGCGCTCGATAGCAAGCAGGTCGACCGGGATCACCCCCGCGATTATCATTACTGCCTCTCCCGAGACCTTTCAGTAGGAGCTTGCCACTCGTAATTCCCCTCTACGTTGCACCGCCGTTATTTTCTTTCGGTATTTCTTTACTTCCATAGCGCCGGCCCACACCTCAGCTCCATATAGTAGGATGGAATTAGTGGTCGACATTAAAAGGCGCCTAACAGTTGGTCTCGGCCCGCGCACGTTGGCCATTAATCGGCTAAGCTGTGCTACTCTTATCGTCGCTTTTTCGCATACGCGATCTAAATGCGTCCCGTAATTTAGCTTCGTATCCAGCGTTACACCCAGATACTTAGCCGCTGGTTTAGACATAATCATTTCTTTGTCTACCTTCATCGGTATGATGGTCGCGATACGCTTTCTAGTCAGGAGAAAAATTTCCATTTCGTTTAGTGCTAAGGTCAGTCCGTGGTCTGTCATCCACTTAAGTACGCTACACATTATCGCGTTTAGTTTTGCCTGCGCAGTCTCTACGTTTCGTGCTGTAATAACCGCAGCAACATTGTCCGCATACTCTACGAGTATGACATCCTCTGGCATTTCGAGCCTAAGCAACCCATCATACAGAATGCCCCAGAAGTCCGGTCCCAAGATCGAGCCCTGTGCAACCCCTGCCGTAATAGATCTGCTTCTCCTCCCTTCCATTGTCTCGTATTCGATAACCCGATTGCTGAGATAGTCTTCCACTAGTCGCATAATGTAGGGCGGTACTCCAAACGGTCGAAGAGCGTCTAGTATATCTACCCACCGAGTACAACGATTGATCTTGCCGCGTGGTAGGATAAATCCGTTCTTTTCACCGTGTCAATAACCTCTCTAATCGCTCCTATCGATGACCGCCCCTTTCTGAAGCCGTATTGCTGGTCAGAGAGGTCACCTGCTTCATGAACGGCTCCCAGTATTCGAGGTTTGATTAGAGCTTGTCCTGTTTTTCCCATTGTATCCAGGAGACTTAATGGTCCGGTCCTTGTTGGCCTTTCTTTTTCGTTTGACGGTTTCTCGATAAGCACTAATCTTGCCCTTTTCCATCTTAAACTAAATACGCCCTGCACTAGATACTGGTTGTACATTTCCAGGAGCAGCTCCGGCCGTTGGGTTGCAACTTGAGCACCTCCGCAAGAATGCCATCCGGACCCGGTGCCCTGCCGCTTTTCAGGGATGAAGTTGCCGCGATCAGTCACCCTCAGTGTAAAGGGGTATCTGTTCTGACGGCACGCTCGTCGTTTCTGACTGAGGTCTGATGGGGTGTGTAGGGAATAGCCCGTCGATCACTTTTTCTATCACCTCTGCCTCCATGGGTTCAGTTTGTTTCATTTCGCCCATCTTTCGGGTTACGATCGCGTATCCGTCTCCAAGCGGATCTTTCTCCACGTCGTTGATAATCTTTGTCCAGCAGTTACGCTTGCTATTTTTTTTTTTGATAATAAAAGAGTCTTATACGGTTCTTCCCTCTGCCCGATACCATACAATGGTACCGGCCAGAGAGGCTCCCTATAGTCGCGGTGTGCATGTGCATCACATCGGAATAAAGTGCGCATGCATCTCCACTGGCCCTACAGTTTAATTATACAGTGCGAAACTGTATACAGTGGGATCCGAACCACTGGAGCTTTGATGTTTTAAGACACTTATGTATATAACATATTACTTACCGATCAATACACACATAAATATAAAAATTTATCGCCTTTTCAATCGAAACGGATCATAAAGTAAGATTATCAAAGTAGAAATAATAATAAATTATCATATCAAAACTACTTACTATTTTTTCAAATTATTAAATTTAGCTTTGAGATTTTTTCTTTGCAACAAACATGGTATACTTGAAGATTTTTGCGACGACATCCTGATAGTAAAGCTCCTTAGATTATAATAAAAAAATGTTGTGATTTTAATCAATATCATTTAACAGATTCACACCTTGAAAGTGATAATTCGATAATAATAATAATAATTCGAGTGTTTCATCGATAGACTATGAGACAACGGGACGGCAAGTAAGCATTAAAAGTTTGAAATAAACTTATAAAGAAATGTTTTTGACCCAAACAATCTCTTAAGAGGATGTTACTTAATATTGTCACTTTTTACGAAAACTAGCACAATTCTGATTTCCAACAAAGACTTGCACAACTCAAATTTTTTGCTCTTTTTGATAGTAAAGTCATTGTTGTAAGGCAAATGGTAAAATATAGAGTTGCACTACTCTTTGTTAGAAATCTGAGTTATCCTAGTCTTCGTAAGATGCGGCGATAGGAGAGATGCGCCCAGTGTGGAATTACTTAGAAAATTTCGCTATAACTTTCGATTAAGACCCTAAAAATCGCTTAATTTCCTCGTCACAATTACTTCTATGCCGAGGTTGAAACAGCTTTAACGGAAGAAGGAAGATCTCGTAATTTATTTTTGACTCCAGAGAAATAATTGAACGTATGAGGTCTTGGAGTTAGATCTGTACTTTCGTTAACACTGCCGTTTGCCTAGTACGTTTCCTGGGAAAGGTTAGGTGCACCTGGGGAATTTCAGCAAATTATAGTGCGGCTGGACCATAAGGTTTAACAGCCAAGAGAGCATGACTATAAAGGATCACAGGTTCTACGTACCTACGTTCTACACACTCTACGTAGGCACGTAGAGCCTTTGATAGTTATATATGGATCTGGCTAGCTCGTGGATACACTTCGTCTGCTCCGTATTCTCGGCTCTCTACTGCAACACAGCAATCCGATTCGTCAGACTGTACTTAGGTATAAAAAGCATGCTCCGCTCCGTCTGCTCTGTGCGCTTGGCGGGCACCTCTCTCTGTCGATCTTTTATAGGTAGGTATATATAATATCGGCTCTCTGCAGCGTCGACGCAGCGGCGGTCCAGTGGATAACTTGCTTGAGGTCTTTTATTTACGTTTGCATTTCGTATAAATATAAATAAATAGTTATTTTTAGTATTGTTGAAATAGTTTTTGAATATCTCTTCATGCGCAGAAGAGTATGTTGTTGAATGTGTGCATACGTGTGTGTGTTAGAAAGAGAGAATCTAATGAGACGCTCGAAGCGCTACCTGTCTCCTTCTATCCGCGCGTCTGTTCGCAAAATCCCTGCGTGCGAGCAAGCAGAGTCAGCTACGAGAGCCCAAGGTGTGAGCCTCGTGCTGAGAGCATAGAAAGCCGTTATATTTGAATAAATCACTGTTTATTATATTAGTAAACCTGTTTATTTTCCTGGACTCTGTTACCCATCCACTATACAAGTTTATCAAAGTGATAAAGTGTTGTGCGTGGGTTTTTCGTCTGGAGTAGTCACACGAGTCAAGGTGTGAACTATGGCAACCGGAGAAAACGTTGTAGCACGTGTGGTGAGGTTCGACGGAAAGAACTTCCAACACTGGAAGTTTCAAATAACGGCAGCTCTGGTAGCAAACGAACTGCTCGGAGGGGATAGTGGACGGGACATAGTGGACGGGACGGACCCAAGACCTGCAAACTTACACGACGACGAAGGAAAACGTTGGGTTAAGCGAGACGGTCAGGCGAGGTATTTAATGTCCACAGCAATACAGCCAGAGCAAATGGAAAATTTGTATACGTATGTAACAGCTAAAGAAATGTGGGACCAGCTCTCACAAATACACGAGCAGAAGACTCACACGCACAAGCTATTGCTTAGCCAGAGATTTCATGAGTATCGGATGGATTCTACAAGCACTGTCGTCCAATACATCGCCAAAGTACATAATCTGGCTAGACAGCTAATTGATCTTGGAGAAAACATACCGGACCTGGTTATCATGTCAAAAATACTAGCTAGTCTACCGTTAAAGTACAGGCATTTTCGTACGTCATGGGGTGTGATGGAACCAGAAAGACAAACGCTGGATCTTTTGCAAGCAAGACTAATAGAAGAAGAAGAAAGTTTAACTGCAGAAGAGAACGAAATAGCTGCTCTAGCTGCTACCACGAACAAGGCGACAACTTCAAGAGCCGATCAAGCTAAGAAGAAGAAAAACAATTTTCGAAAATCGAAACAAAATATAACATGTTTCGTATGCTCGCAGAAAGGACACTATGCTCGCGAGTGATCAGAACGCAAAAGTAAACAATCGAATAACGGTTTCGATTCTTCAAGCAACTGCGTGTCAGTCGCCGCTAGCGTGTCACCTTCGATACAGAAGGAAAGTGATATAGCAAAGACGTGTTTATCTGGCGAATTCATTTCGGAGCAAAATCGTGCGCTGCTGAGAGCCGACATTGCAGAAATTTGGATTACCGATAGTGGCGCTTCGGCGCACATGACGTTTCGACGAGACTGGCTAACGAGCTACCGCTCGAGAAACGACGGCAGCACAATCGTCCTGGCGGATGGAAGAGAGTGCGCGGTAGTCGGCGAAGGCACGGTTAAAGTGCAACGACTCCTAAACGGAAAATAGAGCAACGCACAAATCCACGATGTCATGTACGTGCCTGATCTTGGCAAGAATTTGTACTCGGTCGGACGATGCACGTCAAGAGGACTGGAGGTACAGTTCAAAGGATCCTCTGTAAATATCCTACGTCAAGGCGAGGTTATGGTCACCGGAGTGAAGCAAGACAATCTTATCTACAGATTGTTTATCAGGACGATTCAGGCTGAGAAAGAAGTAGCAAATGCAGCAGTGGTCGATTTGAAAACCTGGCACAAAAGGTTGGGCCACATAAACATAAGCGCAATCAAGAATCTGGTAGTGTAGGGTATCGCCGATGGAGTTAACATAAAGAGCACGAGCTCTGATTTCTTCTGTCAAGGCTGCCACACTGGAAAAGTTCATAAGCTACCGTTCCAGAAAAGTGTTGACAGAAATACAGAACCAGGAGAAATGTTTCACACAGATCTGTGTGGTCCAATGCCCGAAACATCCCTTGAAGGAGCACGTTACTATATTACGTTTATTGACGATGCTACCTCTTACAGGTATGTTTATTTTCTGAAGCATAAGTCAGATGCGTTCCAAAAATTTGTAATCTTTGAAAAACTTGTAAGAAACAAGTTCGGTAAAACAATGAAGACTTTAAGAAGTGACAACGGCACTGAGTACGTGAACGAGTCATGGAAGAACTATATACAATCCCAAGGCATCACTCACGAACGTTCAGCACCTTACACTCCTGAACAGAATGGAAAAGCAGAAAGGGCGAATAGGACGATAGTGGAGTGCGCAAGGACCATGCTGAACTCAAGCAGCCTCCCTGGTTCTCTGTGGGCGGAAGCTGTTAACACAGCAGTGTACTTGCTGAACCGTGTACTCACTACATCCAGGAACAAGGATAAAACTTCATATGAATTGTGGAACAAGCTGAAACCCAAGCTCGAACATCTGAGAATTTTTGGATGCCCAGCCTAACAGCTTCAACCCAAGATTCAAACAAAGAAGTTTAATGATAAGTCTACTGCAATGATACTGGTGGGATACGAGGGAGAATCACAAAATTATAGACTGTTCTGTTCAAGAACAAGGAAGGTATCAGTGGCGAAGCACGTAACCTTCAATGAAAAGTGGAAGAAAATGGATCCTCTGGCCATTCTTGGATATGAGAACGAGTCTGATATCAGTGAAATGTGGTTGTCTACCCCTGAAGAAGAAGCGGAGTTCGAGGATGCTGTGGACCTACAGGTCCACCCGAATAATCGGGTACCAGATCAGTCAGCTGATGCACAACAGCATGCAGGTAATCTCGAACCACTTCCACCAGAAGAACCTAATCGCAGAGTACTGAGGGACAGAAGCAGCATAGTCAAACCTAAAAAATATCAAGCAAACGCAGCATTTATAAACATTCCTAACAGTTACAGAGAGGCTGTAAAGGGGCCAGATGCAAGAAAATAGATCAAAGCGATAGATGAGGAGCTACAAGCCCACCACAGGCATGGCACATGGACCCTGGTCCCTCGAAAACCGAACATGAGGACCATCGACTCCAAGTGGGTATTTAAGGTCATTGTCAATCAAGAAGCTGAGGAGGAGGAACGATTCAAGGCTCGTCTTTGTGCCAGCGGGTGTCTACAAGAAGAGGGACTCGACTTCAAAGAAACCTTCTCACCGGTGGTGAGGTATGATTCTCTTCGGGTGCTACCAGCCCACATCACACAGGAAGATCTGGAAATGGTGACGTTTGATGTGTGCTCGGCATTCCTGTATGGAGACCTGGACGAGCTTATCCACATGGAAGTTCCTGAAGGTGTACTCAAGAAAGAAGAGAATAGTGATGTAGTGTGTGTGTTAAATCGTTCATTGTATAACTTAAAACAAGCACCTCGCTGTTGGAATGAGAAATTTAAGAGATTTTTATGTAAATTTGGATTGAGAGAGAGTGAGGGTGAGCGCTGTGTATATGTTGGGACATTTGAGGGGCACACAATATATCTGGCTCTATTCGTAGACGACGGTTTAATTGCTTGCAAGTCTCTTGAAGTATTAAAATTGATTTTAAATGAATTAAATAAGGAATACTCCATTACCGTTGGAGATGCTAGTTATTTTGTTGGCCTTTAAATCTCCAGAAACCGTACGGACAAAACTCTATTAATAAATCAATGTACTTATATTAAGCAAATAATCTGTAAATTTGGTATGAGTGAGTTGAATGTAACTAGTACACCAGCTGATCCCAATGTAAAGTTGCACTCGGCAACTACAGAGAACAAGTTTGGAAAGACTGTACCATATCGGGAGGCCATAGGCTCTCTTATGTTCCTTGCGATAGTCACGAGGCCAGGCATAGGATATATTGTGAATTTATTGAGCAAATATCTTAACAATCCTGATGCGAATCATTGGAGAGCAGTACTGCGAGTATTTGCCTATTTGAAAGGCACATCAGATTTGGGAATCATGTATGAAAAGAGTGATAATGATTGTATGCTGGTTGGGTATTCTGATGCCGACTTTGCAAGCGACACAGATACCAGGCGATCAACCACCGGATATATATTTTGTATGGGTAATGCACCTGTGACCTGGAGTTCACAGAGACAAAAATTAGTCACTCTAAGCACAACAGAATCCAAATATGTAGCTGCAGCTACTGCTGCGAAGGAGATCTGTTGGCTAAGAAATCTCACAAATGATATCGGGTGTCCATGTGCAGGTGGTACAATTTTGTATGTAGATAATCAAAGCGCTAACAGATTGGCGAAGAATCCTCAATACCACAAAAGAACCAAGCACATTGACTTGCGATATCATTTTATAAGAGAAAAGGTTGAAAGCGGATTGTAAAATATGTATGCCCTGAACAACAACTGGCTGATATTCTCACAAAAGCACCCCCCAGGGACCGATTTCTGGGTTTATGCGATAGTTTTAATCTAGTTCGTCTAAATGATTTTGTAAATTAGTTAGAACAACATGTAATCGAGTATGCACAAAACGGCGGAAGTGTTGAAATAGTTTTTGAATATCTCTCCATGCGCAGAAGAGTATGTTGTTGAATGTGCGCATACGTGTGTGTGTTAGAAAGAGAGAATCTAATGAGACGCTTGAAGCGCTACCTGTCTCCTTTTATCCGCGCGTCTGTTCGCAAAATCCCTGCGTGCGAGCAAGCAGAGTCAGCTACGAGAGCCCAAGGTGTGAGCCTCGTGCTGAGAGCATAGAAAGCCGTTATATTTGAATAAATCACTGTTTATTATATTAGTAAACCTGTTTATTTTCCTGGACTCTGTTACCCTTCCACTATACAAGTTTATCAAGTATGTGAATTTATATGAAATAAATAAACACGGCTCCGAGTCAATCAGCTGACGCCAGCGAGCGCGCGAGTTATATAAACCGTACTAGTCGTCGCTTATTCATCACTTGATATCGACCACTTTCCACATGCCGTATCGATCGCCTCAGCTCTCGGAACCTGCAACAATAAGATGTTTATGCTTTCGGACGTTGGCACGAACAGCGGAGCACGCATCGAGCACGCATGGAGAACAATAGAAGAGAGATTAAACAAACAAAATTACTGACCTTTTAAAAAGGCTCTTGCACCGGCAACGAGTCAGTCTCTGCCGGATTTCCAAGCTGTAAGAAGGTTCAATAAACGTCATAAAATCGATACCTAATTCCTTTACTTACTTGCGAATACACGTACGCCCTGCTATACGTACACTTAACTGGCGCTGCGGACAGGATACTGCGAGGCTGCTGAATCGAGATTCTCCTCCAATACCGTGACGGAAATCATCAGAGAGGAAGCGGCTGGTGTTTCAACCCCTTCGTCGCAGTACTTTTGGAACGTCGAGTTTGGGGCCCACCTTCAAACAGGGATTCATCTGGAATCATCAAGGAAGAGAGTAAGTCTTTGAAATTCCTTATCCTACTTTTACCCTATCCTTGAATACGACTGATTTAAAAGCAAAATGGCAAATCAAGTCTCAGTGGAACAATTTAAATTGAGGTTAGCTATATGGCGTGATGCGATACCAATTTATGAAGGAGGAACGAAGCTCCTCTCTCACTTTCTTCAAACGTGTGATAAATTTGTTGAAAATTTAGTCACAGCAGAAGAAGCGTTAAATACAGCGCTATTTGCGTTAATTAAATCAAGAATTCGCGGAGAAGCTTTAGATTTAATAGTCGCGAATAATCCAGCAACGTGGAATGATTGTAAAAATCTCTTAATAAATAGATATAGCGATCCCAGCTCGGAGGACCTGCTATCCAATAAACTTAGCTCTTGTTTCCAACTATCACATCAGAATTATGAGAAATATGCTGATGAAATAAAACAACGTTTAAATAAGTTAAAGGAACACATTAACTTAAACAATGAAGAGCGTAACTTAATAACTATGAATTACGAAAAAGTTGCAACAAATAAATTTATAAACGGAATAAAGGAGCCGTATCACACACATCTTACATATTTCGAGTTAGAGGATATAGAGGCTTGTCTGGTAAAATGCAGGAAGCTTGACAATCACGAGCAGCAGGCTGCATGTTTAAGTTTTGCGAGGCAACGTGAAAACAAACCGAAAACCAATAATGCAAATAATAATTCAAAGGGTACAGGCCCGTTTACGAATCAGAGGAATAATAGTTCGTTCAATATCTTTGGAACAAATAAAAGTCCGTTTTCATTTGTACCTAGACCCGCAACTGCACAAAATAATTTTGTACCGACATTTGCAAACAATTTCGGGCGACCTATTCAGCAGAATCGACCGACACCGATGTCAATTAATACCAGGAACACCAATCGGTCAAATAATAATCAAAATAATCGGTCAAGTAGTTTTGCCCCTCAAAATAAATTCTTTAGGAGTACCGGGCCACCGAATTTCATTTCCGAGGAGCTGCATTACCAAGAGGAACAGCAACCGGAGGAAGACGTTTATAACGAGGAGCAGGACGATATTAATGTGAATGAGGACAGTTATGAAAATCAAGGGAGTTCGGAAAATGAAAATTTTCAACAGGACCCCGATCCAACCGAGGAAACATAGTGAATTTAAACAACATAGGCAGTTCGCCTGAATTACCACACATAATAACTACAAATCCATCGCTTAAAATACTAATAGATTCAGGAGCATGATCATCGATTATTAACCCCAAAGTAGCCTTCAATTTATTTTCAAATTATGTTTTCCCATATAAATTCGAAATTAAATCCGTTCATAAAACAACGCAGGGAACACATGCACTCACCTTTCCGATTTTGCAGGAGTTAGGTGTTCTATTAGCCTAAGTAGCCGTATCACACACATCTTACTCATCACCGGTCTGGATAGTACCCAAAAAACAGGATGCAAGCGGAAAGAAGAAATGGAGAATGGTTATTGATTATCGAAAGTTGAATGATAAAACCATTGAGGACAAATACCCACTGCCGAGAATGGATGATATTTTGGAGAATTTAGGAAAATGTGCATATTTTACAACATTAGATCTGGCACACGGATTCCATCAGATACCAGTTGATCGAGATTCAGTGGAGAAGACAGCCTTTACAGTAGAAAATGGACACTACGAGTACCGTCGTATGCCCTTTGGTCTAAAGAACGCACCAGCTACATTTCAGCGATTAATGGACAAAATTCTCAGAAAATATTTACATAAATTTTGTTTCGTATACATGGATGATATAGTCATATTTTCAAAGTCTCTTCAAGAACATCTACAACATCTGAAATTGGTATTTGAGGAACTTCGAAAATACGGTTTGAAAGTGCAATTAGATAAAAGTGAGTTTTTAAGGAAAGAAGTACCCTTTTTAGGGCATACAATTACGCCAGGAGGAATTAAACCAAACCCGGATAAAATCAAGGCTATTGTAAAGTATCCCATCCCAAAAACATAAAAAGAAATTAAAGCATTTCTAGGATTAACAGGATTCTATAGGAAATTCATAAAAAACTACGCCAAAATATCAAAACCACTGACGAAAGCACTTAAAAAGGAAGAAAAAATAAACATAGAGGATAGACAATATATAGAGGCATTCAATAGGCTAAAAGAATTAATTGTCAATGCACCAATACTAGCTTATCCAGATTTTACAAAAATATTTACTGTCATAACTGATGCGTCAAATGTCGCAATTGGAGCCGTTCTATCACAAGATAAACACCTCATATCATGCTTTTCACGAACTCTGAATTCAGCTGAGCAAAACTATTCGACCATCGAAAAAGAACTACTAGCCATAGTTGAGGCATGTCGACATTTTAGACCCTATATATACGGGAGAAAATTTACAATTGAAACAGATCATAAACCACTAACTTGGCTCTGGTCTTTGAAAACACCAAATTCACGTTTGATTAGATGGAAAATAAAATTAGAAGAATATGATTATGAGATTAAATACAAGAAAGGAAATGAAAATTATGTGGCTGATGCTTTAAGCAGAATAGAAATTAATAATCAGGAAGAGAATGATGACTCACTTTCAATGATTCCTCAAGCCTCAGATATAACAGCACGCCGAATTGAGGAAGTGGATGAAGACCCCGACGATGACCTAGAAACAGCTCACACTGCTGTAGAAGATCCAGTGTTCTCACTGCCCATAACAGACAAAAATATTCATGCATTTAATTATAGTATTATAATAAAATCAGGAAGAGACTACGATGTGAAAATAAATAAAGATAAGCTCAAGATTCAGTATATGGTAAAGATAAATAAGGATGAAGCTGAGACACAATTATTAAAATTTCTAAACGAAAACATAAAAACAGACAAGCAGTACGGAATTTACTTTACAGATGAAGATTTAGAAATGATCGCTTACAGGGTATTGCTAAAACATTTTAATGAAAAACTAAAGTTAATTAAAACAACTACCTATACACCCGTAATAGACAAAAATAATTTTTTGAAGAAACTTGAGGAATACCATAATAGAACTCATAACGGAATTGAAGAAACAATAGCACATTTTAAGAAAGGGTTATATACATTAAATATGGATAGGCTCGTACAAAATTATATTAATCAATGCGAGCTATGCTTGGAACATAAATACGAGAGAAGGCCTTACGAAACAGGAAGGTATGGACCCATTATTGCTAATAGGCCATTACAGCACATACATATGGACGTTTTTCATGTTAGAAAAGAAAGGTTCTAACCTCCGAAAACCCGTCGATATCCCGAACCCATGTCACCGTCCGAAAACTCCGATACCGCGTCCGCAAAACCGACAAATGCACCGAAACCACGTAACTCCGGCAAGTCGTGTTGATGTACCCTTAACTGCACTAGATTAAGCTAAACCGATTGTAAAGGCGAAATATTCTAAACAAACCGCGATTTCGATTTCTGTTCCAGATGGAGACTATATATAATAATTGAACTATCAACTTGTTATCATAATTTCTAGAATATATCTATTTTGTTATTAATTGCATAAACAGTCTCTTCAATTAACCTTTCCCCTAACCAAATCCTGTGGTCCCGCCGACTACTCAACACACGGGGAAAGTCGAACCGTTACAATATGACTGCAAGACACCCTTGGCACAGCAGAACTCCATTATAAGTCGCGTAGTGGATGTTGAAAAGGACATACTGGTGATCACTCGCAGTATATTCCTCTGTGACTTGCCAATATCTAACTTGGGCGATCGTCGCTTCGCTCGCGAAAGTTATATCAGGTATGGATTCTCCAAAACCTGGTCTACGGTAAGTAGGGATATTTCCCTCGTTTGCCACTACAAGTCTTAATCTAGCTGCCATCTCGAAGATGGCCCTACCTCTGCTGTTAGTTGTCGGCATGCCCCATTCCGTGGCACTACCGTTGAAGTCGCCCCCTATCACGAGTTCCCCGGATACATCCCTTATCGCGTCTTCTAGTGCTCCTAGCTTCATCGCAAATTCCGCCGCGGTGAGGTTCGGTGAGAGATAAACGCTAAAGTAAGTGATGCACCCCACCTTCACTCGAACGTAGTCGTCTCCCATACCTGTTTCCGCGATCCCACGCCGGGGCATCCAGGCAGCGGCGGTCCCTGCATTGTTAGACACCCCGCCACGTATGTCATGGTCCGTGTATTATTCGCTGACTAAAACGATGTCCACTTTCTGCTCGACTACGAATTCTTCTATACTTCTGTGCAGATTGTCTTGGAGTATTCGCACCATTATGTTCTGGTCTTGCTCGCGTTCAGGGCTGCCCGGAAGACCGCGCATGCACCGGTGCCTGGAGCATGCACCTTCTTCTCTTTGGGTATCTTATCGTCTATATATAAGAAACATTTCATCTCCTGGATCGGCACAGCGCATTCTTCTGCCCTGTGTCTATCCGCGCCACACTTTCAGCAGTTAGCTCTCCTGCCGGGCCTCCACATCTTGCTTTCACGTGTCCGTATCCTAGACAGCGATAGCATCGCGTAACATTTGCGCGAATGCTCACTCGGCAATTTACCCATCCGATACGGATCTTTCCTTTTTTAAGTAGAGCGGTGGCCTTAGTCTGATCTATTTCGACCACCGCCACCCTCTGTTCTCTCTTGTTCGGCTCAAATAGATGAACTTTGGCCTCACCTTTGCCCGTCTCGGCTGTAATAGAGCTCCGGACATCTTCCTGCGTCGAAAGACTGTCGATGTCCCTGATCTCTAGTGTAGATCTCTTCTGGAGATCTTGCCCCTAACTTTGCCCGCATGCCCTATTGCGGTTTCTATGGAAGTTTTGAGTGATTCCATTTTGTCTTCACTCTTACTCACAACGACCAGAACGCCACCGTCTTTTGTTTTGCTAAGATACTTAACCTGTGTTTTCAACTCTTCTGGCTTAACCTTTGCCTTGATCTCTCTCAAGATCTCGGCGTAAGTCTTACCCAGTTCCGGTCTTATGAGGATTGCGTCTCCCCTCTGCCGCAAGACCTTCCCTGCGTTTTTCCTCAGTTGTTGAGGCTGGCTTTGCTCCTGTTCTTTCTTCTTTGCTTTCCTTCCTACAGCTAGCTGCCAAGCCCCTTGTGTATCTACAGCTTCCTCTTGCGTTTTGCTTGTAGAAGCTGCAGATCTGTCCTTCTTGTCTTTTTTAGCGGGGGTACCTCCGCCACCGTCGGATGATGTCCGTCCCCTCTTCTTCGACTTGCGAGGCTTCGAATGGACTTCTCTAAGTTGTTGAGCTGACAACTTTTTTCGCGCCATCCTCCATCTTGTCGTTTTTTTTTTTTTTTTTATGCAAATTAAAATAGCCTGCTTTTTTGATCTTGAAATTCGTGCAAAATTTCTTTGTATATTGGTTTTTGATGGCATATTCTGATTCCTCTTATTTCGCTACATCGAATTAAAAAAAAAGCGTCTCGACAAGTGCTACCGTTGCCGAGATAACTCAAGTTTTACCGCGCATTCGCATTTTGAAAAATCCGAGCCGCGCGACAGTGCAGCTGTTCTCCGCAATCCCCACTCCTGCTCCCACGCCGCTCGGCCGACGATTTCCTGTGATTACGGTATTTTTATCGATTTTTTATTTTGTTAGGCGTTTATTTCATCCGTCGAAAATGCACAATACGAATATAGAAAGTATTTGCAATCAGCTATAAGAGTATATTTTTTAAATTTCGATTTTACGATTAAGTAAGCCATGAATGATTATTAACTTTGTGGGCCTCTATCTCCGAATCTACACGGTCAAATTTCGTCCTTTTGGGCTAAAATGAAAGTGCTTGCAAAGCAGTATTTAGATGTGAAATAATTTTTAAATTACATTTATTCGATGCTGTAAACGAGAAATTATTTATAATGGAAAAAATTTGCCGAAATTTCAAAAAATTGTAAAAAATTGTTAAAGCGTAAAAATGGATATTTTTATAATTGCTTATTGTTTGTTATAACACTAAGTAACTGTGAAAATTTCGTGCTCCTATTTCACCGTTGTTTAAACAAGGTATGCGCAATCAACTTTTTTATATTTTGTTAATTAACAATTCTGGCAGTGAAAAACTACGCGGTCGATCGTTACAAAAATTATTGTGCGTAGTTGTCATATGTTGAACTATCTTTTCTGAAAATTTGATAAATATTTATTAATTTTTATTTACCGAAAACATTTCTCAAAGTTTACGTATGATTTTTTACTAATTTTCGCATATTACTAATAGAAAATTAAACTTTTTCGATTCGCGATTCTTATATCCTTATAGCAAATCGTCAAATAGACAAAAAAGAAAGAGTAATTTTTTTTGAATTAAGGCTTTGTTTCAAAGTTATAGACACAAATATATCGAAAACTGGGTCAATTTTCGAGATTTTGGTACATTTGTTGTTCTACAGCATGACGCAAGCGTTTTTTGGAGGAGGCAAACATAGATTATTGTTGTACACAATATTCGGCAACTTTCTGCATAAAAATTTTTGCGTTATCAAACAACATCCATTACACCCTACTTTTACTGCTCTACCGCCTGGACTATAAGGATGACGAGCTTAATTTTAATTTTAAGATCTTCGCATCTGGGTCTTCTTCCTTCCTTTGACTCCAGAGAGTTTCTTTACCTGCAGATTTAAGGGCTGCAGTCTTTTCGTTACCAAATTTGCTTAAGTGTTCTCCGTAGAGTCCCCTTCCCCTGCGAGGTTCAAGTTGCCGTTGGTTAGATTCCCAGTTTGATCGGGCACTATCTGCTAGGAGTAGCACCACGTATACTTAATCTACCGAAAAAAAACCCAAGTATCCACGTAGACGATGTCCAGGTGTCAGGATGACGTAGTCAAGAGCTTTTGGAAGCTTCCATGCGCTCTCGAGAGCTCCCGCGAGCTTCCGAGAGCTCTTGAGGGATCTTGTAGGATCTCGAGCGATCTAATCTAATGGTAATCTATCTAGGTGTACCCAGCTTGACCTAGCGCGCTTACGGCTTAATCCTATGACTGCTAGGGTTTACGCTATACTTACGCTAGCGCTCGAGAAAAAATAAGCAAAAATTGAATAAAACACAATGTTAATTTGAGGTTATGGTGTAGCCTAGCAACGATAAATCCCAAATATAACACAGTTGATCGAAAGCCTGCAATAAAACGAAGAAAAGTGATAAATTTGAGTTAAAAATGGGGCTATAACGCGGAAATAGCGTGACCTTGTTTAAAACTATTTTTTGCGTATAGTGAATGAGCAAAATTGATTGCTCCATACAGACAGGAAAATAAACGTACGACCTTTTCTTATTAAATACTAACTTTTTTTTGCTATTAAATTGTTTTTTTAACAGTTCACATTTTCGATACACCCTAATGGACGCACAGAGAACAAGCAAAAGCAGATAGATTCTATCAGGCAAGCATGCAGTCAAGAAGATGACACAAAAAGGCACTTTGGAAAGCAATAGAGCGACTTCTTAATATTGGTGCCCCAACGCTTGACTAACGACTGACGTGGGGCATTTCTGCCAGCACTACCTGTATACATGCCTCTGTCAGACCTACTATTACTTATACACACTCACGCGTGTCTGCGCATGCACGAACACACAAAGACATGTACATACATTATACACAGATACACACGCGCATACACACACACATACACTTACAAACACACACACACAAAGATCGAGCAAATTCAGCCAAATTGTATCTAGTCCAGGAGAATTAGGCTCGAAAACAGTCAGATATAACGGGTATTGTTTAGAAATGACGTAAGGCAGAGAGGATTATTATAAATGATGTGGATTTATTCGTCTTCAATATGTACAGCTATGCGTCGCACACACCATGTGTATTCGGCGACGGCTCAATCCCAAGAGAACGATGTGCGAGACTCGTATAGTCTCGGCACTACTTGTAGTCATGTGACTTACATGCATATCGCGAGAGGGGATACTTCCATGTGTGCGTCCCCTCACACACTCGTTAGCGCGCTCACTCATTCTCACGCGCTACACACTATACCTTACTAGCTACACTTTCTGTACAGTACACTATATTTAAACACGCCTCCTTGGACTGTACGAAAAGTATATTTTACAATACATTTAATTTATCTCTAAACTTTTCAAACTTTAGTTTACATAACGACTTGGTAAAGATATCCGCAACATTTTCATTAGTATCAATTTTACAAACTTCAATCAAATTTTCTTTTACGCTCTCATGTACAGTATGATACTGTATTGCAATGTATTTTGAATGCTTTGCCGTGTTTCCACTTTTAGCAATATTTATCGCACCTGAATTAATAATAATAATCCTCATAAATTTTTATCGGTTATTAATAGAAATAATCCTCATAAATTTGTATCGGTTCTTTTACAATTATTCCGAAAATTCTTACCAACTATCTGATATATTCTTATTCGCTTTAGTAATATTTTTTTGTTTTCTTGACTTCCAGTCAATTTCATTTTTGAACATTCTTATAACATAACCTGTCGTAGATTTCCTGACAATAATATTACCAGCCCAATCTGCATCCACGAAGCAGTCTATAGTATTATTCCAATTTTCTTTTATAGTTTAAACATAAGTCTTTTGTTAAATACAAATATTTTAGTACTCTTGAAGCATATTTCTAATGAGTCTGGTCATAACAATTTTGATACCTACTTAAGTAGTTTACACTAAAACTTATATCTGGTCTCGTATTCGAACTTATATACAACAAAGCACCTATCAAGTTTCTATACTTATTATTTGACTCGCAATTTTCAGACTTCTCAAGTTTCAAGTTTGTCTCCATATGAGTACTGTACAATCTACTATCTATTATTTTATATTTTTCAGCTAAAGACTCGATATATTTCGTTTGACTTAGTTTCATTTCACATTTATTGTAGTCATAATCAATGTTTATACCAAGATATTCTTTTATCTCTCCTAAATCTTTCATTTTAAATTTATTCATTAGCACTTTCTTCAAACTTTTAATTTTTTTCTTGCTTTTACAACAGATCAATAAATCATCTACATATAACAAAAGATATATAACATCATCTCCTTTTCCATAGCTATACAAGCAATTATCAGCATTGCTTCTTTTAAATTTTAGTTTCGCTAAGTATTCATCAAAACATTCGTACCATGCTCTCGGACTTTCTCGTAATCCATAAAATGCTTTAAACAATTTACAAACTTTGTTCTTCTTTACCTTTTTGTCTCTCAACTATTTTCCATGTTTCATTTTCATACAAGCTACTCATTTCTTTATCCATTGCATTTTTCCAACTATCGCATTCATTGCTATTCATCGCCTCCTCAAATGTACAAGGTGTATCTACTCTACAATAATATACAGATACTCTATTAGTACTATTTTCCGGATATCTTATCGGACTCTTTTTCTCACGTGTTGATCGACGTGGAGTATTTGGTTTCAAACTATTTTTATCGTTACTCTTTAACTTTGTTTGTTCTTTTTCGGTTACATTTTCATTTTCATCTGCGCTATCAAATACATCATCATCGATTTCGCTTTCGAACTCATGTTCACTTCTCTTACTGGACTCGAGAGTGGAAGTACGGGAAGAAATATTTTCGTCGTCATAATCAAGACCAATACATTTTTCATATGATTCTCTAAGATATCTTTTGCTCTTGTTCTGTTATTTTTAAACGGTAAATTATGCATTTTATTCTCTATGCATATTTTGCATTTTAATATTTCCGATTCAAACTTAGTTGGAATACCTGTCAACAATTGTTTTCTACTCAAAAAATTTAAATAGCCAAAATTCTGCCGTTTGATCTTCTTCTTTTAACGTATCTATTAGATCACCTATGTAGCTGTACGATTCTGGCAGTGTGTTCAACATATAGTTTAACTTTTTTTTCTCACTACTTTTCCACCAGCGCTTTTCAACTCATTAATTGCCTTTTCAAAATCACTAAAAAATGACGTCGTGTCACTATAATTATTTAATCTTATTTTTTCAAGTCTGTTCCTTCATACCTGTGCGTCCAGAACGGACGGGTGGGTGCCTATCACCACTACACAGCGCGTCCTCAGGTTGCGGATAGAGGAACGGCCCCCGAGAAAGAGGTTAGCTGCGAATAAATCGAATAAGCAGCCGCGGACAGCCGATAGGCCCGGGCGTGGGTGT